>CM061544.1:34592418-34597418 GCA_030864215.1 Capsicum pubescens
GACCTGTGCTTCTTCTGTAAACAAAAACGACTCTCGGCAACGGATATCTCAGCTCTCGCATCGATAAAGAACGCAGCAAAATGCGATACTTGGTGTGAATTGCAGAATCCCGTGAACCGTCGACTCTTTCAATGCAAGTTGCGCCCGAAGCCACTAGGCCGAGTGCACGTCTGCCTGGGCATCACTTATCGCGTCGCCCCACTCGCATCGCGCGTCAATCACGGGACGCGCTGTCGTCGCGGGGCGAATACTGGTCTCCCATGCGCCTCGAGCTCGCGGCTGGCCTAAATGCGAGCCCACGTCGACGGACGTCGCGGCAAGTGGTGGTTGTAACTCAACTCTCTTCGTCGTCGCGGCTACAGCTCGTCGCGCGTCCGGACTTCAGGACCCCTTAGCGCTCAGGCGCTCCCACCGCGACCCCAGGTCAGGCGGGATTACCCGCTAAGTTTAAGCATATCAATAAGCGGAGGAAAAGAAACTAACAACGATTCCCTTAGCAACGGCGAGCGAACCGGGAACAACCCAGACTTAGAATCGGGCGGCTCCGTCGTCCGAATTGTAGTCTGGAGAAGCGTCTTCAGCGGTGGCTCGGTCGTCCCTTGGAAGTGGGCGCCAGAGAGGGTGAGAGCCCCGTTGTGTTCGGACCCTGTCGCACCACGAGGCGCTGTCTACGAGTCGGGTTGTTTGGGAATGCAGCCCAAATCGGGCGGTGAATTCCGTCCAAGGCTAAATACGGGCGACGGACCGATAGCGAAAAAGTACCGCGAGGGAAAGATGAAAAGGACATTGAAAAGAGAGTGAAAGAGTGCTTGAAATTGTCGGGAGGGAAGCGGATGGGGGCCGGCGATGCGCCCCGGTCGGATGTGGAACGGCGACGAGGCGGTCCGCCGATCGACTCGGGGCGTGGACCAGCATGGATTAGGGGGGGCGGCGAAAGCCCGGGCTCTCGATACGCTCGTGGAACGTCCTCTCCTCGATTGTGGCAGGCAGCGCGCGCCTTCGGCGTTTTTCGGTCGGCGCGCGCTCCGAACGCTGGCCTGTCGGCTCCCCATTCGACCCGTCTTGAAACACGGACCAAGGATTCTGACATGTGTACCAGTCAACGGGCGAGTAAACCCGTAAGGCGCAAGGAAGCTGATTGGTGGGATCCCCCCAAGGGGTGCACCGCCGACCGACCTTGATCTTCTGAGAAGGGTTCGATTGCGAGCATACCTGTCGGGACCCGAAAGATGGTGAACAGTGCCTGAGCGGGGCGAAGCCAAAGGAAACTCTGGTGGAATGCCCGCAACGATACTGATGTGCAAATCGTTCGTCTGACTTGGCGCTGAGGGCTGGGCACGGGGGTCCCAGTACCGAACCCGTCGGCTGTCGGTGGACTGCTCGAGCTGCTCCCGCGGCGAGAGCGGGTCGCCGCGTGCCGGCCAGGGGACGGACTGGGAACGATTCCTTCGGGGGCCTTCCCCGCGCGTCGAGCAGCCAACTCAGAACTTGTACGGACAAGGGGAATCCGACTGTTTAATTAAAACAAAGAATTGCGATGGTCCCAACGGATGCTCACGCAATGCGATTTCTGCCCAGTGCTGTGAATGTCAAAGCGAAGAAATTCAACCAAGCGCGGGTAAACGGCAGGAGTAACTGTGACTCGCTTAAGGTAGCCAAATGCCTCGTCATCTAATTAGTGACGCGCATGAATGGATTAACGAGATTCCCACTGTCCCTGTCTACTATCCAGCGAAACCACACCCAAGGGAACGGGCTTGGAAAAATCAGCGGGGAAAGAAGACCCTGTTGAGCTTGACTCTATTCCGACTTTGTGAAATGACTTGAGAGGTGTAGTATAAGTGGGAGACAAAAGGGGAAAGTGAAATACCACTACCTTTAACGTTATTTTACTTATTCCGTGAATCGGCACCAAGGCACTGCCATGGCGCCATGGCACCGTGGCAGAAAGGAACCATGGCACCAAGGCACCGTGGCACCATGGCACAGTGGCACCATGGCACCAAGGCACCGTTGCACCATAGCACCAAGGTACCATCGCACCATGGCGCCAAGGCACCAAGGCACCACGGCGCCGCGGCACCATGGCACCAAGGCACCGTGGCCGCAAGGCACCAACGCACCAACGCACCAACGCACCATGCCAAAATCAAAGGAGCGTAAACCTACGTTCGATCATCCTAATATTTTCCTGATGTTCATCCATCTTCCTCACCGTTGCATACTCATTTTGCTACATATCCGCTCTAATTTTTTATTTTAAATATATTTCAATGTTACCTCATATGTTGTGGCAGTTCTTCGTAATGTCCCATCGCCTTTTTTCCAAATTTTTATTTAATAGCCTTAAATTTAAATATTTTGTATCGTTTCGTTATTCGTACAAATATGCACTCAATTGTTGGATTAAGGTTACTTCATTCTTATATGTCTATTTTGGGGTTGTTACTTATCTGTTGCATTCTGGGCGATTTTCCTAATGTCCCCACGTTATTTTTATATTCTTTTCAAATTTTCATTTAATATCCTTCAATTTAAATATTTCATATCGTTACGTTATACGTACAAATATGCACTCGATTTTTGGTTTAAGGTTAGTATATGCGCTGCATGCATGGCTAGCCCATGCGAGCCGTCCGTGCCCGTGCAGCAACGTCGACCGTGCTTCATTGTGCGCTCGTGTCGGTTAGCGGTGGCGTCGTCCACGACGGGGCTGCTGGCACTTGATTTCGGACGAGGCGGTGCTTCTGTGCGAGCGGCGAGTCCTGGATGCTGCTTTCGGGGCAAGCTCCAGGCGCTGCAGCCCCGGGTAATCTTTGAAATTTCAGCGTGATGGGGATAGATCATTGCAATTATTGGTCTTCAACGAGGAATTCCTAGTAAGCGCGAGTCATCAGCTCGCGTTGACTATGTCCCTGCCCTTTGTTCACACCGCCCGTCGCTCCTACCGATTGAATGATCCGGTGAAATGTTCGGATCGCGGCGACGTGGGCGCTTCGCTGCCCACGACGTCGCGAGAAGTCAATTGAACCTTATCATTTAGAGGAAGGAGAAGTCGTAACAAGGTGTCCGTAGCTGAACCTGCGGAAGGAACATTGTCGAAACCGGCACAGCAGAACGACCCCGCGAACGTGTTTAACCACCGGGGAGTCCGCGCGGGCGGGGTGCTCCGGCACTCCGCACGGGCGCCTCCCCCCCGGCCCCGGCGCGCGCTCCGGGTTACCAACGATCCTCGGTGCGGAAAGCGCCAAGGAGTACTCAAATCGATAGCCTTCCCCTCGCGCCCCGTCCGCGGCGTGCGTTGGGGGGACCTGTGCTTCTTCTGTAAACAAAAACGACTCTCGGCAATGGATATCTCAGCACTCGCATCGATGAAGAACGCAGCGAAATGCGATACTTGGTGTGAATTGCAGAATCCCGTGAACCGTCGACTCTTTCAACGCAAGTTACGCCCGAAGCCACTAGGCCGAGTGCACGTCTGCCTGGGCATCACGCATCGCGTCGCCCCCCTCGTATCGCGCCTCAATCACGGGACGCGCTGTCGTCGCGGGGCGAATACTGGCCTCCCGTGCGCCTCGAGCTCGCGGCTGTCCTAAACGCGAGCCCACATCAACGGACGTCGCGGCAAGTGGTGGTTGTAACTCAACTCTCTTCGTCGTCGCGGCTACGGCCCGTCGTGCGTCCGGACTTCAGGACCCCTTCGCGCTCAGGCGCTCCCACCGCGACCCCAGGTCAGGCGGGATTACCTGCTGAGTTTAAGCATATCAATAAGCGGAGGAAAAGAAACTAACAATGATTCCCTTAGCAACGGCGAGCGAACCGGGAACAACCCAGACTTAGAATCGGGCGGCTCCGTCGTCCGAATTGTAGTCTGGAGAATCGTCTTCAGCGGCGGACCGGGCCCAAGTCCCCTGGAAGAGGGCGCCAGAGAGGGTGAGAGCACCGTTGTGTCCGGACCCTGTCCCACCACTAGGCGCTGTCTACGAGTCGGGTTGTTTGGGAATGCAGCCCAAATCGGGCGGTGAATTCCGTCCATGGCTAAATACGGGCGACGGACCGATAGCGAACAAGTACCGCGAGGGAAAGATGAAAAGAACATTGAAACAAGAGTGAAAGAGTGCTTGAAATTGTCGGTAGGGAAGAGGATGGGGGCCGGCGATGCGCCCCGGTCGGATGTGGAACGGCGACGAGGCTGTCCGCCGATCGTCTCGGGGCGTGGACCAGCGTGGATTAGGGGGGCGGCCAAAACCCGGGCTCTCGATACGCTCGTGGAACGTCGTCTCCTCGATTGTGGCAGGCAGCACGCGCCTTCTGCGTTCTTCGGTCGACGCGCACTCCGGACGCTGGCCTGTCGGCTCCCCATTCGACCAGTCTTGAAACACGGACCAAGGATTCTGACATGTGTACCAGTCAACGGGCGAGTAAACCCGTAAGGCGCAAGGAAGCTGATTGGTGGGATCCCCCCAAGGGGTGCACCGCCGACCGACCTTGATCTTCTGAGAAGGGTTCGATTGCGAGCATACCTGTCGGGACCCGAAAGATGGTGAACAGTGCCTGAGCGGGGCGAAGACAAAGGAAACTCTGGTGGTACGCCCGCAGCGATACTGACGTGCAAATCGTTCGTCTGACTTGGCCCTGAGGGCTAGGCACGGGTGTCCCAGTCCCGAACCCGTCGGCTGTCGGTGGACTGCTCGAGCTGCTCCCGCGGCGAGAGCGGGTCGCTGCGTACCGGCCGGGGGACGGACTGGGAACGGTTCCTTCGGGGGCCTTCCCCGCGCGTCGAGCAGCCAACTCAGAACTTGTACGGACAAGGGGAATCCGACTGTTTAATTAAAACAAAGAATTGCGATGGTCCCAACGGATGCTCACGCAATGTGATTTCTACCCAGTGCTGTGAATGTCAAAGCGAAGAAATTCAACCAAGCGCGGGTAAACGGCGGGAGTAACTGTGACTCGCTTAAGGTAGACAAATGCCTCGTCATCTAATTAGTGACGCGCAT
>CM061544.1:34607418-34612418 GCA_030864215.1 Capsicum pubescens
AGTATAAGTGGAAGACAAAAGGCGAAAGTGAATTACCACTACCTTTAACGTTATTTTACTTATTTCGTGAATCGGCACCGTGGCACCAAGGCACTGCCATGGCGCCATGGTTCCGTGGCAGCAAGGAACCATGGCACCAAGTCACCGTTGCACCATGGGACCAAGGCACCATCGCACCATGGCGCCAAGGCACCAAGGCACCACGGCGCCGCGACACCATGGCACCAAGGCACCGTGGCAGCAAGGCACCATGGCACCAAGGCACCAACGCACCGTGCCAAAATCAAGATGCGTAAACCTACGTTCGATCATCCTAATATTTTCCTGACGTTCATCCATCTTCCTCACCGTTGCATACTCATTTTGCTACATATCCGCTCTAATATTTTATTTTAAATATATTTCAATGTTACCTCATATGTTGTGGCAGTTCTTCGTAATGTCCCGTCGCCTTTTTTCCAAATTTTTATTTAATAGCCTTAAATTTAAATATTTTGTATCGTTTCGTTATTCGTAAAAATATGCACTCAATTGTTGGATTAAGGTTACTTCATTCTTATATGTCTATTTTGGGGTTGTTACTTATCTGTTGCATTCTGGGCGATTTTCCTAATGTCCCCACGTTATTTTTATATTCTTTTCAAATTTTCATTTAATATCCTTCAATTTAAATATTTCATATCGTTACGTTATACGTACAAATATGCACTCGATTGTTGGTTTAAGGTTAGTTCATGCGCTGCATGCATGGCTAGCCCGTGCGAGCCGTCCGTGCCCGTGCAGCAACGTCGACCGCGCTTCATTGTGCGCTCGTGTCAGTTATCGGTGGCGTCGTCCACGACGGGGCTGCTGGCACTTGATTTCGGACGAGGCGGTGCTTCTGTGCGAGCGGCGAGTCCTGGATGCTGCTCTCGGGACAAGCTCTGGGCGCTGTAGGCCCGGGTAATCTTTGAAATTTCGGCGTGATGGGGATAGATCATTGCAATTTTTGGTCTTCAACGAGGAATTCCTAGTAAGCGCGAGTCATCAGCTCGCGTTGACTACGTCCCTGCCCTTTGTACACACCGCCCGTCGCTCCTACCGATTGAATGATCCGGTGAAATGTTCGGATCGCGGCGACGTGGGCGCTTTGCTGCCCGCGACGTCGCGAGAAGTCAATTGAACCTTATCATTTAGAGGAAGAAGAAGTCGTAACAAGGTTTCCGTAGGTGAACCTGCGGAAGGATCATTGTCGGAACCGGCACAGCAGAACGACCCCGCGAACGTGTTTAACAACCGGGGAGTCCGCGCGGGCAGGGTGCTCCGGCACTCCGCACGGGCGCCTCCCCCCGGCCCCGGCGCGCGCTCCGGGCAACCAACGAACCTCGGTGCGGAAAGCGCCAAGGAGTACTCAAATCGATAGCCTGCCCCTCGCGCCCCATCTGCGGGGTGCGTTGGGGGGACCTGTGCTTCTTCTGTAAACAAAAACGACTCTCGGCAATGGAAATCTCAGCTCTCACATCGATGAAGAACGCAGCGAAATACGATACTTGGTGTGAATTGCAGAATCCCGTGAACCGTCGACTCTTTCAACGCAAGTTACGCCCGAAGCCACTAGGCCGAGTGCACGTCTGCCTGGGCGTCACGCATCGCGTCGCCCCCTAGCATCCCGCCTCAATCACGGGACGCGTTGTCGTCGCTGGGTGAATACTGGCCTCCCGTGCACCTCGAGCTCGCGGCTGGCCTAAACCCGAGCCCACGTCCACGGACGTCGCGGCAAGTGGTGGTTGTAACTCAACTCTCTTCGTCGTCGCGGCTACGGCCCGTCGCGCGTCCGGACTTCAGGACCCCTTCGCGCTCAGGCGCTCCCACCGCGACCCAAGGTCAGGCGGGATTACCCGCTGAGTTTAAACATATCAATAAGCGGAGGAAAAGAAACTAACAACGATTCCCTTAGCAACGGCGAGCGAAACGGGAACAACCCAGACTTAGAATCGGGCGGCTCCGTCGTCCGAATTGTAGTCTGGAGAAGCGTCTTCAGCGGCGGCTCCATCGTCCCCTGGAAGTGGGCGCCAGAGAGAGTGAGAGCCCCGTTGTGTCCGGACCTTGTCGCACCACGAGGCGCTGTCTACGAGTCGGGTTGTTTGGGAATGCAGCCCAAATCGGGCGGTGAATTCCGTCCAAGGCTAAATACGGGCGACGGACCGATAGCGAACAAGTACCGCGAGGGAAATTTGAAAAGGACATTGAAAAGAGAGTGAAAGAGTGCTTGAAATTGTCGGGAGGGAAGCGGATGGGGGCCGGCGATGCGCCCCGGTCGGATGTGGAACGGCGACGAGGCGGTCCGCCGATCGACTCGGGGCGTTGACTAGCGTTGATTAGGGGGGCGGCCAAAGCCCGGGCTCTCGATATGCTCGTGGAACGTCGTCTCCTCGATTGTGGCAGGCAGCGCGCGCCTTCTGCGTTCTTCGGTCGGCGCGCGCTCCGAACGCTGGCCTGTCGGCTCCCCATTCGACCCGTCTTGAAACACGGACCAAGGATTCTGACATGTGTACCAGTCAACGGGCGAGTAAACCCGTAAGGCGCAAGGAAGCTGATTGGTGGGTTCCCCCCGAGGGGTGCACCGCCGACCGACCTTGATCTTCTGAGAAGGGTTCGATTGCGAGCATACCTGTCGGGACCCGAAAGATGATGAACAGTGCCTGAGCGGGGCGAAGCCAAAGGAAACTCTGGTGGAACGCCCGCAGCGATACTGACGTGCAAATCGTTCGTCTGACTTGGCCCTGAGAGCTGGGCACGGGGGTCCCAGTCCCGAACCCGTAGGTTGTCGGTGGACTGCTCGAGCTGCTCCCGCGGCGAGAGCGGGTCGCCGCGTGCCGGCCGGGGGACGGACTGGGAACGGTTCCTTCGGGGGCCTTCCCCGCGCGTCGAGCAGCCAACTCAGAACTTGTACGGACAAGGGGAATCCGACTGTTTAATTAAAACAAAGAATTGCGATGGTCCCAACGGATGCTCACGCAATGTGATTTCTGCCCAGTGCTGTGAATGTCAAAGCGAAGAAATTCAACCAAGCGCGGGTAAACGGCGGGAGTAACTGTGACTCGCTTAAGGTAGCCAAATGCCTCGTCATCTAATTAGTGATGCGCATGAATGGATTAACGAGATTCCCACTGTCCCAGTCTACTATCCAGCGAAACCACGACCAAGGGAACGGGCTTGGCAGAATCAGCGGGGAAAGAAGACCCTGTTGAGCTTGACTCTATTCCGACTTTGTGAAATGACTTGAGAGGTGTAGTATCAGTGGGAGACAAAAGGCGAAAGTGAATTACCACTACCTTTAACGTTATTTTACTTATTTCGTGAATCGGCACCGTGGTACCAAGGCACTGCCATGGCGCCATGGTTCCGTGGCAGCAAGGAACCATGGCACCAAGGCACCGTGGCACCATGGCACAGTGGCACCATGGAACCAAGGCACTGTTGCACCATGGCACCAGGGCACCATCGCACCATGGCGCCAAGGCACCAAGGCACCACGGCGCCAAGGCACCATGGCACCAAGGCACTGTGGCACAAGGCACCATGGCACCAAGGCACCAACGCACCAACGCACCGTGCCAAAATCAAGATGCGTAAACCTACGTTCGATCATCCTAATATTTTCCTGACGTTCATCCATCTTCCTCACCGTTGCATACTCATTTTGCTACATATCTGCTCTAATTTTTTATTTTAAATATATTTCAATGTTACCTCATATGTTGTGGCAGTTCTTCGTAATGTCCCGTCGCCTTTTTTCCAAATTTTTATTTAATAGCCTTAAATTTAAATATTTTGTATCGTTTCATTATTCGTACAAATATGCACTCAATTGTTGGATTAAGGTTACTTCATTCTTATATGTCTATTTTGGGGTTGTTACTTATCTGTTGCATTCTGGGCGATTTTCCTAATGTCCCCACGTTATTTTTATATTCTTTTCAAATTTTCATTTAATATCCTTCAATTTAAATATTTCATATCGTTACGTTATACGTACAAATATGCACTCGATTGTTAGTTTAAGGTTAGTTCATGCGCTGCATGCATGGCTAGCCCGTGCGAGCCGTCCGTGCCCGTGCAGCAACGTCGACCGCGCTTCATTGTGCACTCGTGTCGGTTATCGGTGGCGTCGTCCACGACGGGTCTGCTGGCACTTGATTTCGGACGAGGCGGTGCTTCTGTGCGAGCGGCGAGTCCTGGATGCTGCTCTCGGGGCAAGCTCTGGGCGCTGCAGGCCCGGGTAATCTTTGAAATTTCAGCGTGATGGGGATAGATCATTGCAATTGTTGGTCTTCAACGAGGAATTCCTAGTAAGTGCGAGTCATCAGATCGCGTTGACTACGTCCCTTCCCTTTGTACACACCGCCTGTCGCTCCTACCGATTGAATGATCCGGTGAAATGTTCGGATCGCGGCGACGTGGGCGCTTTGCTGCCCGCGACGTCGCGAGAAGTCAATTGAACCTTATCATTTAGAGGAAGGAGAAGTCGTAACAAGGTTTTCGTAGGTGAACCTGCGGAAGGATCATTGTCGAAACCGGCACAGACGAACGATCCCGCGAACGTGTTTAACAACCGGGGAGTCCGCGCGGGCGGGGTGCTCCGGCACTCCGCACGGGAGCCTCCCCCCCGGCCCCGGCGCGCGCTCCGGGTTACCAACGATCCTCTGCGCGGAAAGCGCCATGGAGTACTCAAATCGATAGCCTTCCCCTCGCGCCCCGTCCGCGGCGTGCGTTGGGGGGACCTGTGCTTCTTCTGTAAACAAAAACGACTCTCGGCAACGGATATCTCAGCTCTCGCATCGATGAAGAACGCAGCGAAATGCGATACTTGGTGTGAATTGCAGAATCCCGTGAACCGTCGACTCTTTCAACGTAAGTTACGCCCGAAGCCACTAGGCCGAGTGCACGTCTGCCTGGGCGTCACGCATCGCGTCGCCCCCCTCGTATCGCGCCTCAATCACGGGACGCGCTGTCGTCGC
>CM061544.1:34614918-34617418 GCA_030864215.1 Capsicum pubescens
AGGCGGTGCTTCTGTGCGAGCGGCGAGTCCTGGATGCTGCTCTCGGGGAAAGCTCCAGGCGCTGCAGGCCCGGGTAATCATTGAAATTTCAGCGTGATGGGGATAGATCATTGCAATTGTTGGTCTTCAACGAGGAATTCCTAGTAAGCGCGAGTCATCAGCTCGCGTTGACTACGTCCCTGCCCTTTGTACACACCGCCCGTCGCTCCTACCAATTGAATGATCCGGTGAAATGTTCGAATCGAGGCGACATGGGCGCTTCGCTGCCCGCGATGTCGCGAGAAGTCAATTGAACCTTATCATTTAGAGGAAGGAGAAGTCGTAACAAGGTTTCCGTAGGTGAACCTGCGGAAGGATCATTGTCGAAACCGGTACAGCAGAACTACCCCGCGAACGTGTTTAACAACCGGGGAGTCCGCGCGGGCAGGGTGCTCCGGCACTCCGCACGGGCGCCTCCCCCCCGGCCCCGGCGCGCGCTTCGGGCGACCAACGAACCTCGGCACGGAAAGCGCCAAGGAGTACTCAAATCAATAGCCTGCCCCTCGCGCCCCGTCTGCGGCGTGCGTTGGGGGGACCTGTGCTTCTTCTGTAAACAAAAACGACTCTCGGCAATGGATATCTCAGCTCTCGCATCGATGAAGAACGCATTGAAATGCGATACTTGGTGTGAATTGCAGAATCCCGTGAACCGTCGACTCTTTCAACGCAAGTTACGCCCGAAGACACTAGGCCGAGTGCATGTCTGCCTGGGCGTCACGCATCGCGTCGCCCCCCTCGCTTCGCGCCTCAAACACGGGACGCGCTGTCGTCGCGGGGCGAATACTTGCCTCCCGTGCGCCTCGAGCTCGCGGCTGGCCTAAACGCGAGCCCACGTCGACGGACGTCGCGGCAAGTGGTGGTTGTAACTCAACTCTCTTCGTCGTCGCGGCTACGGCCCGTCGCACGTCCGGACTTCAGGACCCCTTCGCGCTCAGGAGCTCCCACCGCGACCCCAGGCCAGGCGGGATTACCCGCTGAGTTTAAGCATATCAATAAGCGGAGGAAAATAAACTAACAACGATTCCCTTAGCAACGGCGAGCGAACCGGGAACAACCCAGACTTAGAATCGGGTGGCTCCGTCGTCCGAATTGTAGTCTGGAGAAGCGTCTTCAGCGGCGGCTCGGTCGTCCCCTGGAAGTGGGCGCCAGAGAGGGTGAGAGCCCCGTTGTGTTTGGAACCTGTCGCACCACGAGGCGCTGTCTACGAGTCGGGTTGTTTGGGAATGCAGCCCAAATCGGTAGGTGAATTCCGTCCAAGGCTAAATACGGGCGACGGACCGATAGCGAACAAGTACCGCGAGGGAAAGATGAAAAGGACATTGAAAAGAGAGTGAAAGAGTGCTTGAAATTGTCGGGAGGGAAGCAGATGGGGGCCAGCGATGCGCCCCGGTCGGATGTGGAACGGCGACGAGGCGGTCCGCCAATCGACTCGGGCGTGGTCCAGCGTGGATTAGGGGGGCGGCCAAAGCCCGGGCTCTCGATACGCTCGTGGAACGTCGTCTCCTCGATTGTGGCAGGCAGCGCGCGCCTTCTGCGTTCTTCGGTCGGCGCGCGCTCCGGACGTTAGCCTGTCGGCTCCCCATTCGACCCGTCTTGAAACACGGACCAAGGATTCTGACATGTGTACCAGTCAATGGGCGAGTAAACCCGTAAGGCGCAAGGAAGCTGATTGGTGGGATCCCCCCGAGGGGTGCACCGCCGACCGACCTTGATCTTCTGAGAAGGGTTCGATTGAGAGCATACCTGTCGGGACCCGAAAGATGGTGAACAGTGCCTGAGCGGGGTGAAGCCAAAGGAATCTCTGGTGGAACGCCCGCAGCGATACTGACGTGCAAATCGTTCGTCTGACTTGGCCCTGAGGGCTGGGCACGGGGGTCCCAGTCCCGTACCCGTCGGCTGTCGGTGGACTGCTCGAGCTGCTCCCGTGGCGAGAGCGGGTCGCCGCGTGCCGGCCGGGGGAAGGACTGGGAACGGTTCCTTCAGGGGCCTTCCCCGCGCGTCGAGCAGCCAACTCAGAACTTGTACGGACAAGGGGAATCCGACTGTTTAATTAAAACAAAGAATTGCGATGGTCCCAACGGATGCTCACGCAATGTGATTTCTGCCCAATGTTGTGAATGTCAAAGCGACGAAATTCAACCAAGCGCGGGTAAACGGCGGGAGTAACTGTGACTTGCTTAAGGTAGCCAAATGCCTCGTCATCTAATTAGTGACGCGCATGAATGGATTAATGAGATTCCCACTGTCCCTGTCTACTATCCAGCGAAACCACACCCAAGGGAACGGGCTTGGCAGAATCAGCGGGGAAAGAAGACCCTGTTGAGCTTGACTCTATTCCGACTTTGTGAAATGACTTGAGAGGTGTAGTATAAGTGGGAGACAAAAGGCTAAAGTGAAATACCACTACCTTTAACGTTATTTTACTTATTCCGTGAATCGGCACCGTGGCACCAAGGCACTG
>CM061544.1:34627418-34629918 GCA_030864215.1 Capsicum pubescens
GGAACCATGGCACCAAGGCACCGTGGCACCAAGGCACAGTGGCACCATGTCACCAAGGCACCATTGCACCATGGCACCAAGGCACCATCGCACCATGGCGCCAAGGCACCAAGGCACCACGGCGCCAAGGCACCATGGCACCAAGGCACCGTCGCAGCAAGGCACCATGGCACCAAGGCACCAACGCACCAACGCACCGTGCCAAAATCAAAGGAGCGTAAACCGACGTTCGATCATCCTAATATTTTCCTGACGTTCATCCATCTTCCTCACCGTTGCATACTCATTTTGCTACATATCCGCTCTAATTTTTTATTTTAACTATATTTCAATGTTACTCATATGTTGTGGCAGTTCTTCGTAATGTCCCGTTGCCTTTTTTCCAAATTTTTATTTAATAGCCTTAAATTTAAATATTTTGTATCGTTTCGTTATTCGTACAAATATGCACTCAATTGTTGGATTAAGGTTACTTCATTCTTATATGCCTATTTTGGGGTTGTTACTTATCTGTTGCATTCTGGGCGATTTTCCTAATGTCCCCACGTTATTTTTATATTCTTTTCAAATTTTCATTTAATATCCTTCAATTTAAATATTTCATATAGTTACGTTATACGTACAAATAGGCACTCGATTGTTGGTTTAAGGTTAGTTCATGCGCTGCATGCATGGCTAGCCCGTGCGAGCCGTCCGTGCCTGTGCAGCAACGTCGACCGCGCTTCATTGTGCGCTCGTGTCGGTTATCGGTGGCGTCGTCCACGACGGGGCTGCTGGCACTTGATTTCGGACGAGGCGGTGCTTCTGTGCGAGCGGCGAGTCCTGGATGCTGCTCTCGGGGCAAGCTCCAGGCGCTGCAGGCCCGGGTAATCTTTGAAATTTCAGCGTGATGGGGATAGATCATTGCAATTGTTGGTCTTCAACGAGGAATTCCAAGTAAGCGCGAGTCATGAGCTCGCGTTGACTACGTCCCTGCCCTTTGTACACACCGCCCGTCGCTCCTACCGATTGAATGATCCGGTGAAATGTTCGGATCGCGGCAACGTGGGCGCTTCGCTGCCCGCGACGTCGCGAGAAGTCAATTGAACCTTATCATTTAGAGGAAGGAGAAGTCGTAACAAGGTTTCCGTAGGTGAACCTGCGGAAGGATCATTGTCGAAACCGGCACAGCAGAACGACCCCGCGAACGTGTTTAACAACCGGGGAGTCCGCGCGGGCAGGGTGCTCCGGCACTCCGCACGGGCGCCTCCCCCCCGGCCCCGGCGCGCGCTCCGGGCGACCAACGAACCTCGGCGCGGAAAGCGCCAAGGAGTACTCAAATCGATAGCCTGCCCCTCGCGCCCCGTCTGCGGCATGCGTTGGGGGGACCTGTGCTTCTTCTGTAAACAAAAACGACTCTCGGCAATGGATATCTCAGCTCTCGCATCGATGAAGAACGCAGCGAAATGCGATACTTGGTGTGAATTGCAGAATCCCGTGAACCGTCGACTCTTTCAACGCAAGTTACGCCCGAAGCCACTAGGCCGAGTGCACGTCTGCCTGGGCGTCACGCATCGCGTCGCCCCCTCGCATCGCGCCTCAATCACGGGATGCGCTGTTGTCGCGGGGCGAATACTGGCCTCCCGTGCGCCTCGAGCTCGCGGCTGGCCTAAATGCGAGCCCACGTCGACGGACGTCGCGGCAGGTGGTGGTTGTAACTCAACTCTCTTCGTCGTCGCGGCTACGACCCGTCGCGCGTCCGGACTTCAGGACCCCTTCGCGCTCAGGCGCTCCCACCTTGACCCCAGGTCAGGCGGGATTACCCGCTGAGTTTATGCATATCAATAAGCGGAGGAAAAGAAACTAACAACGATTCCCTTAGCAACGGCGAGCGAACCGGGAACAGCCCAGACTTAGAATCGGGCGGCTCCGTCGTCCGAATTGTAGTCTGGATAAGCGTCTTCAGCGGCGGCTCCGTCGTCCCCTGGAAGTGGGCGCCAGAGAGGGTGAGATCCCCATTGTGTCCAGACCCTGTCGCACCACGAGGCGCTGTCTATGAGTCGGGTTGTTTGGGAATGTAGCGCAAATCGGGTGGTGAATTCCGTCCAAGGCTAAATACGGGCGACGGACCGATAGCGAACAAGTACCGCGAGGGAAAGATGAAAAGGACATTGAAAAGAGAGTGAAAGAGTGCTTGAAATTGTCGGGAGGGAAGCGGATGGGGGCCGGCGATGCGCCCCGGTCGGATGTGGAACGGCGACGAGGCGGTCCGCCGATCGACTCGGGGCGTGGACCAGCGTGGATTAGGGGGGGCGGCCAAAGCCCGGGCTCTCGATACGCTCGTGGAACGTCGTCTCCTCGATCGTGGCAGGCAGCGCGCGCCTTCTACGTTCTTCGGTCGTCGCGCGCTCCGAACGCTGGCCTGTCGGCTCCCCATTCGACCTGTCTTGAAACACGGACCAAGGATTCTGACATGTGTACCAGTCAACGGGCGAGTAAACCCGTAAGGCGCAAGGAAGCT
>CM061544.1:34634918-34644918 GCA_030864215.1 Capsicum pubescens
TCTTTGAAATTTCAGCGTGATGGGGATAGATCATTGCAATTGTTGGTCTTCAACGAGGAATTCCAAGTAAGCGCGAGTCATGAGCTCGCGTTGACTACGTCCCTGCCCTTTGTACACACCGCCCGTCGCTCCTACCGATTGAATGATCCGGTGAAATGTTCGGATCGCGGCAACGTGGGCGCTTCGCTGCCCGCGACGTCGCGAGAAGTCAATTGAACCTTATCATTTAGAGGAAGGAGAAGTCGTAACAAGGTTTCCGTAGGTGAACCTGCGGAAGGATCATTGTCGAAACCGGCACAGCAGAACGACCCCGCAAACGTGTTTAACAACCGGGGAGTCCGCGCGGGCAGGGTGCTCCGGCACTCCGCACGGGCGCCTCCCCCCCGGCCCCGGCGCGCGCTCCGGGCGACCAACGAACCTCGGCGCGGAAAGCGCCAAGGAGTACTCAAATCGATAGCCTGCCCCTCGCGCCCCGTCTGCGGCATGCGTTGGGGGGACCTGTGCTTCTTCTGTAAACAAAAACGACTCTCGGCAATGGATATCTCAGCTCTCGCATCGATGAAGAACGCAGCGAAATGCGATACTTGGTGTGAATTGCAGAATCCCGTGAACCGTCGACTCTTTCAACGCAAGTTACGCCCGAAGCCACTAGGCCGAGTGCACGTCTGCCTGGGCGTCACGCATCGCGTCGCCCCCTCGCATCGCGCCTCAATCACGGGATGCGCTGTCGTCGCGGGGCGAATAATGGCCTCCCGTGCGCCTCGAGCTCGCGGCTGGCCTAAATGCGAGCCCACGTCGACGGACGTCGCGGCAGGTGGTGGTTGTAACTCAACTCTCTTCGTCGTCGCGGCTACGACCCGTCGCGCGTCCGGACTTCAGGACCCCTTCGCGCTCAGGCGCTCCCACCTTGACCCCAGGTCAGGCGGGATTACCCGCTGAGTTTATGCATATCAATAAGCGGAGGAAAAGAAACTAACAACGATTCCCTTAGCAACGGCGAGCGAACCGGGAACAGCCCAGACTTAGAATCGGGCGGCTCCGTCGTCCGAATTGTAGTCTGGATAAGCGTCTTCAGCGGCGGCTCCGTCGTCCCCTGGAAGTGGGCGCCAGAGAGGGTGAGATCCCCATTGTGTCCAGACCCTGTCGCACCACGAGGCGCTGTCTATGAGTCGGGTTGTTTGGGAATGTAGCGCAAATCGGGTGGTGAATTCCGTCCAAGGCTAAATACGGGCGACGGACCGATAGCGAACAAGTACCGCGAGGGAAAGATGAAAAGGACATTGAAAAGAGAGTGAAAGAGTGCTTGAAATTGTCGGGAGGGAAGCGGATGGGGGCCGGCGATGCGCCCCGGTCGGATGTAGAACGGCGACGAGGCGGTCCGCCGATCGACTCGGGGCGTGGACCAGCGTGGATTAGGGGGGGCGGCCAAAGCCCGGGCTCTCGATACGCTCGTGGAACGTCGTCTCCTCGATTGTGGCAGGCAGCGCGCGCCTTCTACGTTCTTCGGTCGTCGCGCGCTCCGAACGCTGGCCTGTCGGCTCCCCATGCGACCTGTCTTGAAACACGGACCAAGGATTCTGACATGTGTACCAGTCAACGGGCGAGTAAACCCGTAAGGCGCAAGGAAGCTGATTGGTGGGTTCCCCCCGATGGGTGCACCGCCGACCGACCTTGATCTTCTGAGAAGGGTTCGATTGCAAGCATACCTGTCGGGACCCGAAAGATGGTGAACAGTGCCTAAGCGGGGCGAAGCCAAAGGAAACTCTGGTGGAACGCCCGCAGCGATACTGACGTGCAAATCGTTCATCTGACTTGGCCCTGAGAGCTGGGCACGGGGGTCCCAATCCCGAACCCATCGGCTGTCGGTGGACTGCTCAAGCTGCTCTCGCGGCGAGAGCGGGTCGCCGCGTGCCGGTCGTGGGACGAACTGGGAACGGTTCCTTCGGGGGCCTTCCCCGCACGTCGAGCAGCCAACTCAGAACTTGTACGGACAAGGGGAATCCGACTGTTTAATTAAAACAAGGAATTGCGATGGTCCCAACGGATGCTCACGCAATGTGATTTCTGCCCAGTGCTGTGAATGTCAAAGCGAAGAAATTCAACCAAGCGCGGGTATACGGCGGGAGTAACTGTAACTCGCTTATGGTAGCTAAATGCCTCGTCATCTAATTAGTGACGCGCATGAATGGATTAACGAGATTCCCACTGTCCTAGTCTACTATCCAGCGAAACCACACCCATGGGAACGGGCTTGGCAGAATCAGCGGGGAAAGAAGACCCTGTTGAGCTTGACTCTATTCCGACTTTGTGAAATAACTTGAGAGGTGTGGTATAAGTGGGAGACAAAAGGCGAAAGTGAAATACAACTACCTTTAACGTTATTTTACTTATTTCGTGAATCGGCACCGTGGCACCAAGGCACTGCCATGGCGCCATGGCACCGTTGCAGCAAGGAACCATGGCACCAAGGCATCGTGGCACCATGGCACAGTGGCACCATGGCACCAAGGCACCATTGCACCATGGCACCATCTCACCATGACGCCAAGGCACCAAGGCACCACGGCACCGCGGCACCATGGCACCAAGGCACCATGGCAGCAAGGCACCATGGCACCAAGGCACCAACGCACCGTGCCAAAATCAAAGGAGCGTAAACCTACGTTCGATCATCCTAATATTTTCCTGACGTTCATCCATCTTCCTCACCGTTGCATACTCATTTTGCTACATATCCGCTCTAATTTTTTATTTTAAATATATTTCAATGTTACCTCATATGTTGTGGCAGTTCTTCGTAATGTCCCGTCGCCTTTTTTCCAAATTTTTATTTAATAGCCTTAAATTTAAATATTTTGTATCGTTTCGTTATTCGTACAAATATGCACTCAATTGTTGGATTAAGGTTACTTCATTCTTATATGTCTATTTTGGGGTTGTTACTAATCTGTTGCATTCTGGGCGATTTTCCTAATGTCCCCACGTTATTTTTATATTCTTTTCAAATTTTCATTTAATATCCTTCAATTTAAATATTTCATATCGTTACGTTATACGTACAAATATGCACTCGATTGTTGGTTTAAGGTTAGTTCATGCGCTGCATGCATGGCTAGCCCGTGCGAGCCGTCCGTGCCCGTGCAGCAATGTCGACCGCGCTTCATTGTGCGCTCGTGTCGGTTATCGGTGGCGTCGTCCACGACGGGGCTGCTGGCACTTGATTTCAGACGAGGCGGTGCTTCTGTGCGAGCGGCGAGTCCTGGATGCTGCTCTCGGGGCAAGCTCCAGGCGCTGCAGGCCCGGGTAATCTTTGAAATTTCAGCGTGATGGGGATAGATCATTACAATTGTTGGTCTTCAACGAGGAATTCTTAGTAAGCGCGAGTCATCAGCTCGCGTTGACTACGTCCCTGCCCTTTGTACACACCGCCCGTCGCTCCTACCGATTGAATGATCCGGTGAAATGTTCGGATTGCGGCGACGTGACCGCTTCGCTGCCCGCGACGTCGCGAGAAGTCAATTGAACCTTATCATTTAGCGGAAGGAGAATTCGTAACAAGGTTTCCGTAGGTGAACCTGCGGAAGGATCATTGTCGAAACCGGCACAGCAGAACGACCCCGCGAACATGTTTAACAACCGGGAAGTCCGCGCGGGCGCGGTGCTCCGGCACTCCGCACGGGCGCCTCCCCCCCAGCCCCGGCGCGCGCTCCTAGCGACCAACGAACCTCGGCGCGGAAAGCGCCAAGGAGTACTCAAATCGATAGCCTGCCTCTCGCGCCCCGTCCGCGGCGTGCGTTGGGGGGACCTGTGCTTCTTCTGTAAACAAAAATGACTCTCGGCAACGGATATCTCAGCTCTCGCATCGATGAAGAATGCAGCGACTGCGATACATGGTGTGAATTGCAGGATCCCGTGAACCGTCGACTCTTTCAATGCAAGTTGTGCCCGAAGCCACTAGGCCGAGTGCACGTCTGCCTGGGCGTCACTTATCGCGTCGCCCCCCTCGCATCGCGCCTCAATCACGGGACGCGCTGTCGTCGCGGGGCGAATACTGGTCTCCCGTGCGCCTCGAGCTCGCGGCTGGCCTAAACGCGAGCCCACGTCGACGGACGTCGCGGCAAGTGGTGGTTGTAACTCAACTCTCTTCGTCGTCGCGGCTACGGCCCGTCGCGCGTCCGGACTTCAGGACCCCTTCGCGCTCAGGCGCTCCCACCGCGACCCCAGGTCAGGCGGGATTACCCGCTGAGTTTAAGCATATCAATAAGCGGAGGAAAAGAAACTAACAACGATTCCCTTGGCAATGGAGAGCGAACTGGGAACAACCCAGACTTAGAATCGGGCGGCTCCGTCGTCCGAATTGTAGTCTGGAGAAGCGTCTTCAGCGGCGGCTCGGTCGTCCCTTGGAAGTGGGCGCCAGAGAGGGTGAGAGCCCCGTATTGTTCGGACCCTGTCGCACCACGAGGCACTGTCTACGAGTCGGGTTGTTTGGGAATGCAGCCCAAATCGGGCGGTGAATTCCGTCCAAGGCTAAATACGGGCGACGGACCGATAGCGAACAAGTACCGCGAGGGAAAGATGAAAAGGACATTGAAAAGAGAGTGAAAGAGTGCTTGAAATTGTCGGGAGGGAAGCGGATGGGGGCCGGCGATGCGCCCCGGTCGGATGTGGAACGGCGACGAGGCGGGGCGTGGACCAGCGTGCATTAGGGGGGGCCGCCAAAGCCCGGGCTCTCGATATGCTCGTGGAACGTCGTCTCCTCGATTGTGGCAGGCACCGCGCACCTTCTGCGTTCTTCGGTCGGCGCGCGCTCTGGATGTTGGCCTGTCGGCTCCCCATTCGACCCGTCTTGAAACACGGACCAAGGATTCTGACATGTGTACCAGTCAACGGGCGAGTAAACCCGTAAGGCGCAAGGAAGCTGATTGGTGGGATCCCCCCGAGGGGTGCACCGCCAACCGACCTTGATCTTCTGAGAAGGGTTCGATTGCGAGCATACCTGTCGGGACCCGAAAGATGGTGAACAGTGCCTGAGCGGGGCGAAGCCAAAGAAAAGTCAGGTGGAACGCCCGCAGCGATACTGACGTGCAAATCGTTCGTCTGACTTGGCCCTGAGGGCTGGGAACGGGAGTCCCAGTCCCGAACCCGTCGGCTGTTGGTGGACTACTCGAGCTGCTCCCGCGGCGAGAGCGGGTCGCCGCATGCCAGTCGGGGGACGGACTGGGAACGGTTCCTTCGGGGGCCTTCCCCGCGCGTCGAGCAGCCAACTCAGAACTTGTACGGACAAGGGGAATCTGACTGTTTAATTAAAACAAAGAATTGCGATGGTCCCAACGGATGCTCACGCAATGTGATTTCTGCCCAGTGCTGTGAATGTCAAAGCGAAGAAATTCAACCAAGCGCGGGTAAACGGCGGGAGTAACTGTGACTCGCTTAAGGTAGCCAAATGCCTCTTCATCTAATTAGTGACGCGCATGAATGGATTAACGAGATTCCCACTGTCCCTGTCTACTATCCAGCGAAACCACACCCAAGGGAACGGGCTTGGCAGAATCAGCGGGGAAAGAAGACCCTGTTGAGCTTGACTCTATTCCGACTTTGTGAAATGACTTGAGAGGTGTAGTATAAGTGGGAGACAAAAGGCGAAAGTGAAATACCACTACCTTTAACGTTATTTTACTTATTCCGTGAATCGGCACCGTGGCACCAAGGCACTAACATGGCGCCATGGCACCGTGGCAGCAAGGAACCATGGCACCAAGGCACCGTGGCACCATGGCACAGTGGCTCCATGGAACCAAGGCACCGTTGCACCATGGCACCAAGGCACCATCGCACCATGGCGCCAAGGAACCAAGGCACCACGGCGCCAAGGCACCATGGCACCAAGGCACCGTGGAAGCAAGGCACCATGGCACCAAGGCACCAACGCACCAACGCACCGTGCCAAAATCAAAGGAGCGTAAACCTACGTTCGATCATCCTAATATTTTCCTGACGTTCATCCATCTTCCTCACCGTTGCATACACATTTTTCTACATATCCACTCTAATTTTTTATTTTAACTATATTTCAATGTTACCTCATATGTTGTGGCAGTTCTTCGTAATGTCCCGTTGCCTTTTTTCCAAATTTTTATTTAATAGCCCTAAATTTAAATATTTTGTATCGTTTCGTTATTCGTACAAATATGCACTCAATTGTTGGATTAAGGTTACTTCATTCTTATATGCCTATTTTGGGGTTGTTACTTATCTGTTGCATTCTGGGTGATTTTCCTAATGTCCCCACGTTATTTTTATATTCTTTTCAAATTTTCATTTAATATCCTTCAATTTAAATATTTCATATCCTTACGTTATACGTACAAATATGCACTCGATTGTTGGTTTAAGGTTAGTTCATGCGCTGCATGCATGGCTAGCCCGTGCGAGCCGTCCGTGCCCGTGCAGCAACGTCGACCGCGCTTCATTGTGCGCTCGTGTCGGTTATCGGTGGCATCGTCCACGACGGGGCTGCTGGCACTTGATTTCGGACGAGGCGGTGCTTCTGTGCGAGCGGCGAGTCCTGGATGCTTCTCTCGGGGCAAGCTCCAGGCGCTGCAGGCCCAGGTAATCTTTGAAATTTCAGCGTGATAGGGATAGATCATTGCAATTGTTGGTCTTCAACAAGGAATTCCTAGTAAGCGTGAGTCATCAGCTCGCGTTGACTACGTCCCTTCCCTTTGTACACACCGCCCGTCGCTCATACCGATTGAATGATCCGGTGAAATGTTCGGATCGCGGCGACGTGGGCGCTTCGCTGCCCGCGACGTCGCGAGAAGTCAATTGAACCTTATCATTTAGAGGAAGGAGAAGTCGTAACAAGGTTTCCATAGGTGAACCTGCGGAAGGATCATTGTCGAAACCGGCACAGCAGAACGACCCCGCGAACATGTTTAACAACCGGGGAGTCCGCGCGGGCAGGGTGCTCCGGCACTCCGCACGGGCGCCTCCCCCCCGGCCCCAGCGCGCGCTCCGGGCGACCAACGAACCTCGGCGCGGAAAGCGCAAAGGAGTACTCAAATCGATAGCCTGCCCCTCGCGCCCCGTCTGCGGCGTGCGTTGGGGGGACCTGTGCTTCTTCTGTAAACAAAAACGACTCTCGGCAATGGATATCTCAGCTCTCGCATCGATGAAGAACGCAGTGAAATGCGATAATTGGTGTGAATTGCAGAATCCCGTGAACCGTCGACTCTTTCAACGCAAGTTACGCCCGAAGCCACTAGGCCGAGTGCACGTCTGCCTGGGCGTCACACATCGCGTCGCCCCCCTCGCATCGCGCCTCAATCACGGGATGCGCTGTCGTCGCGGGGCGAATAATGGCCTCCCGTGCGCCTCGAGCTCGCGGCTGGCCTAAACGCGAGCCCACGTCGACGGACGTCGTGGCAAGTGGTGGTTGTAACTCAACTCTCTTCGTCGTCGCGGCTACGGCCCGTCGCGCGTCCGGACTTCAGGACCCCTTCGCGCTCAGGCGCTCCCACCGCGACCCCAGGTCAGGCGGGATTACCCGCTGAGTTTAAGCATATCAATAAGCGGAGGAAAACAAACTAACAACGATTCCCTTAGCAACGACGAGCGAACCGGGAACAGCCCAGACTTAGAATCGGGCGGCTCCGTCGTCCGAATTGTAGTCTGGAGAAGCATCTTCAGCGGCGGCTCCGTCGTCCCCTGGAAGTGGGCGCCAGAGAGGGTGAGAGCCCCATTTTGTCCGGACCCTGTCGCACCACGAGGCGCTGTCTACGAGTCGGGTTGTTTGGGAATGCAGCCCAAATCGGGCGGTGAATTCCGTCCAAGGCTAAATACGGGCGACGGACCGATAGCGAACAAGTACCGCGAGGGAAAGATGAAAAGGACATTGAAAAGAGAGTGAAAGAGTGCTTGAAATTGTCGGGAGGGACGCGGATGGGGGCCGGCGATGCGCCCCGATCGGATGTGGAACGGCGACGAGGCGGTCCGGCGATCGACTCGGGGCGTGGACCAGCGTGGATTAGGGGGGGCGGCCAAAGCCCGGGCTCTTGATACGCTCGTGGAACGTCGTCTCCTCGATTGTGGCAGGCAGCGCGCGCCTTCTGCGTTCTTCGGTCGGCGCGCGCTCCGAACGCTGGCCTGTCGGCTACCCATTCGACCCGTCTTGAAACACGGAGCAAGGATTCTGACATGTGTACATGTCAACGGGCGAGTAAACCCGTAAGGCGCAAGGAAGCTGATTGGTGGGTTCCCCTCGAGGGGTGCACCGCCGACCGACCTTGATCTTCTGAGAAGGGTTCGATTGCGAGCATACCTGTCGGGACCCGAAAGATGGTGAACAGTGCCTGAGCGGGGCGAAGCCAAATGAAACTCTGGTGGAACGCCCGCAGCGATACTGACGTGCAAATCATTCGTCTGACTTGGCCCTGAGAGCTGGGAACGGGGGTCCCAGTACCGAACCCGTCGGCTGTATTTGGACTGCTCGAGCTGCTCCCGCGGCGAGAGCGGGTCGCCGCATGCCGGACGGGGGACGGACTGGGAACGGTTCCTTCGGGGGCCTTCCCCGCGCGTCGAGCAGCCAACTCAGAACTTGTACGGACAAGGGAAATCCGACTGTTTAATTAAAACAAGGAATTGCGATGGTCCCAACGGATGCTCACGTAATGTGATTTCTGCCCAGTGCTGTGAATGTCAAAGCGAAGAAATTCAACCAAGTGCGGGTAAACGGCGGGAGTAACTGTGACTCGCTTAAGGTAGCCAAATGCCTCGTCATCTAATTAATGACGCACATGAATGGATTAACGAGATTCCCACTGTCCCAGTCTACTATCCAGCGAAACCACACCCAAGGGAACGGGCTTGGCAGAATCAGCGGGGAAAGAAGACCCTGTTGAGCTTGACTCTATTCCGACTTTGTGAAATGACTTGAGAGGTGTAGTATAAGTGGGAGACAAAAGGCGAAAGTGAAATACCACTGCCTTTAACATTATTTTACTTATTTCGTGAATCGGCACCGTGGCACCAAGGCACTGCCATGGCGCCATGGCACCGTGGCAGCAAGGAACCATGGCACCAAGGCACCGTGGCACCATGGCACAGTGGCACCATGACACCAAGGCACCGTTGCACCATGGCACCAAGGCACCATCGCACCATGGCACCAAGGCACCAAGGCACCACGGCGCCAAGGCACCATGGCACCGTGGCAGCAAGGCACCATGGCACCAAGGCACCAACGCACCGTGCCAAAATCAAAGGAGCGTAAACCTACGTTCGATCATCCTAATATTTTCCTGACGTTCATCCATCTTCCTCACCGTTGCATACTCATTTTGCTACATATCCGCTCAAATTTTTTATTTTAAATATATTTCAATGTTACCTCATATGTTGTGTCAGTTCTTCGTAATGTCCCGTCGCCTTTTTTCCAAATTTTTATTTAATAGCCTTAAATTTAAATATTTTGTATCGTTTCGTTATTCGTACAAATATGCACTCAATTGTTGGATTAAGGTTACTTCATTCTTATGAAAAGGATATTGAAAAGAGAGTGAAAGAGTGCTTGAAATTGTCGGGAGGGAAGAGGATGGGGGCCGGCGATGGGCCCCGGTCGGATGTGGAACGGCAACGAGGCGGTCAGCCGATCGACTCGGGGCGTGGACCAGCGTGGATTAGGGGGGGCGGCCAAAGCCCGGGCTCTCGATACACTCGTGGAACGTGGTCTCCTCGATTGTGGCAGGCAGCGCGCGCCTTCTGCGTTCTTCGGTCGGCGCGCGCTCCGGACGTTGGCCTGTCGGCTCCCCATTCGACCCGTCTTGAAACACGGACCAAGGATTCTGACATGTGTACCAGTCAACGGGCGAGTAAACCCGTAAGGCGCAAGGAAGCTGATTGGTGGGTTCCCCCCGAGAGGTGCACCGCCGACCGACCTTGATCTTCTGAGAAGGGTTCGATTGCGAGCATACCTGTCGGGACCCGAAAGATGGTGAACAGT
>CM061544.1:34667418-34669918 GCA_030864215.1 Capsicum pubescens
CGGCTCGGTCGTCCCCAGGAAGTGGGCGCCAGAGAGGGTGAGATCCCCGTTGTGTTCGGACCCTGTCGCACCACGAGGCGCTGTCTACGAGTCGGGTTATTTGGGAATGCAGCCCAAATCTGGCGGTGAATTCCGTCCAAGGCTAGATACGAGCGACGGACCGATAGCGAACAAGTATCGCGAGGGAAAGATGAAAAGGACATTGAACAGAGAGTGAAAGAGTGCTTGAAATTGTCGGGAGGGAAACGGATGGGGGCCGGCGATGCGCCCCGATCGGATGTGGAACGGCGACGAGGCGGTCCGCCGATCGTTACGTTATACGTACAAATATGCACTCGATTGTTGGTTTAAGGTTAGTTCATGCGCTGCATGCATGGCTAGCCCGTGCGAGCCGTCCGTGCCCGTGCAGCAACGTCGACCGCGCTTCATTGTGTGCTCGTGTCGGTTATCGGTGGCATCGTCCACGACGGGGCTGCTGGCACTTGATTTCGGACAAGGCGGTGCTTCTGTGCGAGCGGCGAGTCCTGGATGCTGCTCTTGGGGCAAGATCCAGGCGCTGCAGGCCCGGGTAATCTTTGAAATTTCAGCGTGATGGGGATAGATCATTGTAATTGTTGGTCTTCAACGAGGAATTCTTAGTAAGCGCGAGTCATCAGCTCGCGTTGACTACGTCCCTGCCGTTTGTACACACCGCCCGTCGCTCCTACCAATTGAATGATCCGGTGAAATGTTCGGATCGCGGCGACGTGGGCGCTTCGCTGCCCGCGACGTCGCGAGAAGTCAATTGAACCTTATCATTTAGCGGAAGGAGAAGTCGTAACAAGGTTTCCGTAGGTGAACCTGCGGAAGGATCATTGTTGAAACCGGCACAGCAGAACGACCCCGCGGACATGTTTAACAACCGGGGAGTCCGCGCGGGCAGGGTGCTCCGGCACTCCGCACGGGCGCCTCCCCCCCGGCCCCGGCGCGCGCTCCGGGCGACCAACGAACCTCGGCGCGGAAAGCGCCAAGGAGTACTCAAATCGATAGCCTGCCCCTCGCGCCCCGTCCGCGGCGTGCGTTGGGGGGACCTGTGCTTCTTCTGTAAACAAAAACGACTCTCGGCAACGGATATCTAGCTCTCGCATCGAAGAAGAACGCAACGAAATGCGATACTTGGTGTGAATTGCAGAATCCCGTGAACCGTTGACTCTTTCAATGCAAGTTGCGCCCGAAGCCACTAGGCCGAGTGCATGTCTGCCTGGGCGTCACTTATCGCGTCGCCCCCCTCGCATCGCGCCTCAATCACGGGACGCGCTGTCGTCGCGGGGCGAATACTGGTCTCCCGTGCACCTCGAGCTCGCAGCTGGCCTAAACGCGAGCCCACGTCGACGGACGTCGCGGCAAGTGGTGTTTGTAACTCAACTCTCTTCGTCGTCGCGGCTACGGCCCGTCGCGCGTCCGGACTTCAGGACCCCTTCGCGCTCAGGCGCTCCCACCGCGACCCCAGGTCAGGCGGGATTACCCGCTGAGTTTAAGAATATCAATAAGCGGAGGAAAAGAAACTAACAACGATTCCCTTAGCAACGGCGAGCGAACCGGGAACAGCCCAGACATAGAATTGGGTGGCTCCGTCGTCCGAATTGTAGTCTGGAGAAGCGTCTTCAGCGGCGGCTCGGTCGTCCCCTGGAAGTGGGCGCCAGAGAGGGTGAGAGCCCCGTTGTGTTCGGACCCTGTCGCACCACGAGGCGCTGTCTACGAGTCGGGTTGTTTGGGAATGCAGCCCAAATCGGGCGGTGAATACCGTCCAAGGCTAAATACGGGCGACGGACCGATAGCGAAAAAGTACCGCGAGGGAAAGATGAAAAGGACATTGAAAAGAGAGTGAAAGAGTGCTTGAAATTGACGGGAGGGAAGCGGATGGGGGACGGCGATGCGCCCCGGTTGGATGTGGAACGGCGACGAGGCGGTCCGCCGATCGACTCGGGGCGTGGACCAGCGTGGATTAGGGGGGGCGGCCAAAGACCGGGCTCTCGATACGCTCGTGGAACGTCGTCTCCTCGATTGTGGAAGGCAGCGCGCGCCTTCTGCATTCTTCGGTCGGCGCGCGCTCCGGGCGTTGGCCTGTCGGCTCCCCATTCGACCCGTCTTGAAACACGGACCAAGGATTCTGACATGTGTACCAGTCAACGGGCGAGTAAACCCGTAAGGCGCAAGGAAGATGATTGGTGGGATCCCCCCGAGGGGTGCACCGCCGACCGACCTTGATCTTCTGAGAAGGGTTTGATTACGAGCATACCTGTCGGGACCCGAAAGATGGTGAACAGTGCTTGAGCGGGGCGAAGCCAAAGGAAACTCTTGTGGAACGCCTGCAGCGATACTGACGTGCAAATCGTTCGTCTGACTTGGCCCTGAGGGCTGGGAACGGGGGTCCCAGTCCCGAACCCGTCGGCTGTCGGTGGACTGCTCGAGCTGCTCCCGCGGCGAGAGCGGGTCGCCGCGTGCCGGCCGGGGGACGGAC
>CM061544.1:34687418-34692418 GCA_030864215.1 Capsicum pubescens
TCTTTTCAAATTTTCATTTAATATCCTTCAATTTAAATATTTCATATCGTTACGTTATACGTACAAATATGCACTGAGTTTAAGCATATCAATAAGCGGAGGAAAAGAAACTAACAAAGATTCCCTTAGCAACGGCAAGCAAACCGGGAACAACCCAGACTTAGAATCGGGCGGCTCCGTCGTCCGAATTGTAGTCTGGAGAAGCGTCTTCAGCGGCGGCTCGGTCGTCCCTTGGAAGTGGGCGCCAGAGAGGGTGAGAGCCCCGTTGTGTTCAGACCCTGTCGCACCACGAGGCGCTGTCTACGAGTCGGGTTGTTTGGGAATGCAGCCCAAATCGGGCGGTGAATTCCGTCCAAGGCTAAATACGGGCGACAGACCGATAGCGAACAAGTACCGTGAGGGAAAGATGAAAAGGACATTGAAAAGAGAGTGAAAGAGTGCTCTAAATTGTCGGGAGGGAAGCGGATGGGGGCCGGCGATGCGCCCCGGTCGGATGTGGAACGGCGACGAGGTGGTCCGCCGATCGACTCGGGGCGTGGACCAGCGTGGATTAGGGGGGGCCGCCAAAGCCCGGGCTCTCGATATGCTCGTGGAACGTCGTCTCCTCGATTGTGGCAGGCAACGCGCGCCTTCTGCGTTCTTCGGTCGGCGCGCGCTCCGGACGTTGGCCTGTCGGCTCCCCATTCGACCCGTCTTGAAACACGGACCAAGGATTCTGACATGTGTACCAGTCAACGGGCGAGTAAACCCGTAAGGCACAAGGAAGCTGATTAGTGGGATCCCCCCGAGGGGTGCACCGCCGACCGACCTTGATCTTCTGAGAAGGGTTCGATTGTGAGCATACCTGTCGGGACCCGAAAGATGGTGAACAGTGCCTGAGCGGGGCGAAGCCAAAGGAAACTCAGGTGGAACGCCCGCAGCGATACTGACGTGCAAATCGTTCGTCTGACTTGGCCCTGAGGGCTGGGCACGGGGGTCCCAGTCCCGAACCCGTCGGCTGTCGGTGGACTGCTCGAGCTGCTCCCGCGGCGAGAGCGGGTCGCCGCGTGCCGGTCGGGGGACGGACTGGGAACGGTTCCTTCGGGGGCCTTCCCCGCGCGTCGAGCCGCCAACTCAGAACTTGTACGGAAAAGGGGAATCCGACTGTTTAATTAAAACAAAGAATTGTGATGGTCCCAGCGGATGCTCACGCAATGTGATTTCTGCCCAGTGCTATGAATGTCAAAGCGAAGAAATTCAACCAAGCGCGGGTAAACGACGAGAGTAACTGTGACTCGCTTAAGGTAGCCAAATGCCTCGTCATCTAATTAGTGACGCGCATGAATGGATTAACGAGATTCCCACTGTCCCTGCGTACTATCCAGCGAAACCACACCAAAGGGAACGGGCTTGGCAGAATCAGCGGGGAAAGAAGACCCTGTTGAGCTTGACTCTATTCCGACTTTGTGAAATGACTTGAGAGGTGTAGTATAAGTGGGAGACAAAAGGCGAAAGTGAAATACCACTACCTTTAACGTTATTTTACTTATTCCGTGAATCGGCACCGTGGCACCAAGGCACTGCCATGGCGCCATGGCACCGTGGCAGCAAGGAACCATGGCACCAAGGCACCGTGGCACCATGGCACAGTGGCTCCATGGAACCAAGGCACCGTTGCACCATGGCACCAAGGCACCATCGCATCATGGCGCCAAGGCACCAAGGCACCACGGCGCCAAGGCACCATGGCACCAAGGCACCGTGGAAGCAAGGCACCATGGCACCAAGGCACCAACGCACCAACGCACCGTGCCAAAATCAAAGGAGCGTAAACCTACGTTCGATCATCCTAATATTTTCCTGACGTTCATCCATCTTCCTCACCGTTGCATACTCATTTTTCTACATATCCGCTCTAATTTTTTATTTTAACTATATTTCAATGTTACCTCATATGTTGTGGCAGTTCTTCGTAATGTCCCGTTGCCTTTTTTCCAAATTTTTATTTAATAGCCTTAAATTTAAATATTTTGTATCGTTTCGTTATTCGTACAAATATGCACTCAATTGTTGGATTAAGGTTACTTCATTCTTATATGCCTATTTTGGGGTTGTTACTTATCTGTTGCATTCTGGGCGATTTTCCTAATGTCCCCACGTTATTTTTATATTCTTTTCAAGTTTTCATTTAATATCCTTCAATTTAAATATTTCATATCGTTACGTTATACGTACAAATATGCACTCGATTGTTGGTTTAAGGTTAGTTCATGCGCTGCATGCATGGCTAGCCCGTGCGAGCCGTCCGTGCCCGTGCAGCAACGTCGACCGCGCTTCATTGTGCGCTCGTGTCGGTTATCGGTGGCGTCGTCCACGACTGGGCTGCTGGCACTTGATTTCGGACGAGGCGGTGCTTCTGTGCGAGCGGCGAGTCCTGGATGCTGCTCTCGGGGCAAGCTCCAGGCGCTGCAGGCCCGGGTAATCTTTGAAATTTCAGCGTGATGGGGATAGATCATTGCAATTGTTGGTCTTCAACGAGGAATTCCTAGTAAGCGCGAGTCATCAGCTCGCGTTGACTAAGTCCCTTCCCTTTGTACACACCGCCCGTCGCTCATACCGATTGAATGATCCGGTGAAATGTTCGGATCGCGGCGACGTGGGCGCTTCGCTGCCCGCGACGTCGCGAGAAGTCAATTGAACCTTATCATTTAGAGGAAGGAGAAGTCGTAACAAGGTTTCCGTAGGTGAACCTGCGGAAGGATCATTGTCGAAACCGGCATAGCAGAACGACCCCGCGAACGTGTTTAACAACCGGGGAGTCCGCGCGGGCAGGGTGCTCCGGCACTCCGCACGGGCGCCTCCCCCCCGGCCCCGGCGCGCTCTCCGGGCGACCAACGAACCTCGGCGCGGAAAGCGCCAAGGAGTACTCAAATCGATAGCCTGCCCCTCGCGCCCCGTCTGCGGCGTGAGTTGGGGGGACCTGTACTTCTTCTGTAAACAAAAACGACTCTCTGTAATGGATATTTCAGCTCTCGCATCGATGAAGAACGCAGCGAAATGCGATACTTGGTATGAATTGCAGAATCCCGTGAACCGTCGACTCTTTCAACGCAAGTTACGCTCGAAGCCACTAGGCCGAGTGCACGTCTGCCTGGGCGTCACGCATCACGTCGCCCCCCTCGCATCGCGCCTCAATCACGGGACGCGCTGTCGTCACGGGGCGAATACTGGCCTCCCGTGCGCCTCGAGCTCGCGGCTGGCCTAAACGCGAGCCCACGTCGACGGACGTCGCGGCAAGTGGTGGTTGTACCTCAACTCTCTTCGTCGTCGCGGCTACGGCCCGTTGCGTGTCCGGACTTCAGGACCCCTTCGCGCTCAGGCGCTCCCACTGCGACCCCAGGTCAGGCGGGATTACCCGCTGAGTTTAAGCATATCAATAAGCGGAGGAAAAGAAACTAACAACGATTCCCTTAGCAACGACGAGCGAACCGGGGACAGCCCAGACTTAGAATCGAGCGGCTCCGTCGTCCGAATTGTAGTCTGGAGAAGCATCTTCAGCGGCGGCTCCGTCGTCCCCTGGAAGTGGGCGCCAGAGAGGGTGAGAGCCCCGTTGTGTCCGGACCCTGTCGCACCACGAGGCGCTGTTTACGAGTCGGGTTGTTTGGGAATGCAGCCCAAATCGGGCGGTGAATTCCGTCCAAGTGTAAATACGGGCGACGGACCGATAGCGAACAAGTACCGCGAGGGAAAGATGAAAAGGACATTGAAAAGAGAGTGAAAGAGTGCTTGAAATTGTCGGGAGGGAAGCGGATGAGGGCCGGCGATGTGCCCCGATCGGATGTGGAACGGCGACGAGGCGGTCCGCCGATCGACTCGGGGCGTGGACCAGCGTGGATTAGGGGGGGCGGCCAAAGCCCGGGCTCTCGATACGCTCGTGGAACGTCGTCTCCTCTATTGTGGCAGGCAGCGCGCGCCTTCTGCGTTCTTCGGTCGGCGCGCGCTCCGAACGCTGGCCTGTCGGCTCCCCATTCGACCCGTCTTGAAACACGGACCAAGGATTCTGACATGTGTACCAGTCAACGGGCGAGTAAACCCGTAAGGCGCAAGGAAGCTGATTGGTGGGTTCCCCCCGAGGGGTGCACCGCCGACCGACCTTGATCTTCTGAGAAGGGTTCGATTGCGAGCATACCTGTCGGGACCCGAAAGATGGTGAACAGTGCCTGAGCGGGGCGAAGCCAAATGAAACTCTGGTGGAACGCCCGCAGCGACACTGACGTGCAAATCATTCGTCTGACTTGGCCCTGAGAGCTGGGCACGGGGGTCCCAGTCCCGAACCCGTCGGCTGTATTTGGACTGCTCGAGCTGCTCCCGCGGTGAGAGCGGGTCGCCGCGTGCCGGCCGGGGGATGGACTGGGAACGGTTCCTTCGGGGGCCTTCCCCGCGCGTCGAGCAGCCAACTCAGAACTTGTACGGACAAGGGGAATCCGACTGTTTAATTAAAACAAGGAATTGTGATGGTCCCAACGGATGCTCACGCAATGTGATTTCTGCCCAGTGCTGTGAATGTCAAAGCGAAGAAATTCAACCAAGCGCGGGTAAACGGCGGGAGTAACTGTGACTCGCTTAAGGTAGCCAAATGCCTCGTCATCTAATTAATGACGCGCATGAATGTATTAACGAGATTCCCACTGTCCCAGTCTACTATCCAGCGAAACCACACCCAAGGGATCGGGTTTGGCAGAATCAGCGGGGAAAGAAGACCCTGTTGAACTTGACTCTATTCCGACTTTGTGAAATGACTTGAGAGGTGTAGTATAAGTGGGAGACAAAAGGCGAAAATGAAATACCACTACCTTTAACGTTATTTTACTTATTTCGTGAATCGGCACCGTGGCACCAAGGCACTGCCATGGCGCCATGGTTCCGTGGCAGCAAGGAACCATGGCACCAAGGCACCGTGGCACCATGGCACAGTGGCACCATGGCACCAAGGCACCGTTGCACCATGGCACCAAGGCACC
>CM061544.1:34709918-34714918 GCA_030864215.1 Capsicum pubescens
TCATGCGCTGCATGCATGGCTAGCCCTTTGTACACACCGCCCGTCGCTCCTACCGATTGAATGATCCGGTGAAATGTTCGGATCGCGGCGACGTGGGCGCTTCGCTGCCCGCGACGTCGCGAGAAGTCAATTGAACCTTATCATTTAGAGGAAGAAGAAGTCGTAACAAGGTTTCCGTAGGTGAACCAGCGGAAGGATCATTGTCGAAACCGGCACAACAGAACGACCCCGCGAACGTGTTTAACAACCGGGGAGTCCGCGCGGGCAGGGTGCTCCGGCACTCCGCACGGGCGCCTCCCCCCAGACCCCGGCGCGCGCTCCGGGCGACCAACGAACCTCGGCGCGGAAAGCACCAAGGAGTACTCAAATCGATAGCCTGCCCCTCGCGCCCCGTCTGCGGCGTGCGTTGGGGGGACCTGTGCTTCTTCTGTAAACAAAAACGACTCTCGGCAATGGATATCTCAGCTCTCGCATCGATGAAGAACGCAGCGAAATGCGATACTTGGTGTGAATTGCAGAATCCCGTGAACCGTCGACTCTTTCAACGCAAGTTACGCCCGAAGCCACTAGGCCGAGTGCACGTCTGCCTGGGCGTCACGCATCGCGTCGCCCCCCTCGCATCGCGGCTCAATCACGGGACGCGCTGTCGTCGCGGGGCGAATAACTGCCTCCCGTGCGCCTCAAGCTCGCGGCTGGCCTAAACGCGAGACCACGTCGATGGACGTCGCGACAAGTGGTGGTTGTAACTCAACTCTCTTCGTCGTCGCGGCTACGGCCCATCGCGCGTCCGGACATCAGGACCCCTTCGCGCTCAGGCGCTCCCACCGCGACCCCAGGTCAGGTGGGATTACCCGCTGAGTTTAAGCATATCATTAAGCGGAGGAAAAGAAACTAACAACGATTCCCTTAGCAACGGCGAGCGAACCGGGAACAACCCAGACTTAGAATCGGGCGGCTCCGTCGTCCGAATTGTAGTCTGGAGAAGCGTCTTCAGCGGCGGCTCCGTCGTCCCCTGGAAGTGGGCGCCAGAGAGGGTGAGAGCCCCATTGTGTCCGGACCCTGTCGCACCACGAGGCGCTGTCTACGAGTCGGGTTGTTTGGGAATGAAGCCCAAATCGGGCGGTGAATTCCGTCCAAGGCTAAATACGGACGACGGACCGATAACGAACAAGTACCACGAGGGAAAGATGAAAAGGACATTGAAAAGAGAGTGAAAGAGTGCTTGAAATTGTCGGGAGGGAAGCGGATGGGGGCCGGCGATGCGCCACGGTCGGATGTGGAACGGCGACGAGGCGGTCCGCCGATCGAATCCGGGCGTGGACCAGCGTGGATTAGGGGGGGCGGCCAAAGCCCGGGCTCTCGATACGCTCATGGAACGTCGTCTCCTCGATTGTGGCAGGCAGCGCGCGCCTTCGGTGTTCTTCGGTCGGCGCGCATTCCGGACGCTGGCCTGTCGGCGCCCCATTCGACCCGTCTTGAAACATGGACCAAGGATTCTGACATGTGTACCAGTCAACGGGCGAGTAAACCCGTAAGGCGCAAGGAAGTTGATTGGTGGGATCCCCCCGAGGGGTGCACCGCCGACCGACCTTGATCTTCTGAGAAGGGTTCGATTCCGAGCATACCTGTCGGGACCCGAAAGATGGTGAACAGTGCCTGAGCGGGGCGAAGCCAAAGGAAACTCTGGTGGAACGCCCGCAGCGATACTGACGTGCAAATTATTCGTCTGACTTGGCCCTGAGGGCTGGGCACGGGTGTCCCAGTCCCGAACCCGTCGGCTGTCAGTGGACTGCTCGAGCTGCTCCCGCGGCGAGAGCGGGTCGCCGCGTGCCGGCCGGGGGACGGACTGGGAACGGTTCCTTCGGGAGCCTTCCCCACGCGTCGAGCAGCCAACTCAGAACTTGTACGGACAAGGGGAATCCGACTGTTTAATTAAAACAAAGAATTGCGATGGTCCCAACGGATGCTCACACATTGTGATTTCTGCCCAGTGCTGTGAATGTCAAAGCGAAGAAATTCAACCAAGCGCGGGTAAACGGCGGGAGTAACTGTGACTCGCTTAAGGTAGCCAAATGCCTTGTCATCTAATTAGTGATGCGCATGAATGGATTAACGAGATTCCCACTGTCCCTGTCTACTATCCAGCGAAACCACACCCAAGGGAACGGGCTTGGCAGAATCAGCGGGGAAAGAAGACCCTGTTGAGCTTGACTCTATTCCGACATTGTGAAATGACTTGAGAGGTGTAGTATAAGTGGGAGACAAAAGGCGAAAGTGAAATACCCCTACCTTTAACATTATTTTACTTATTCCGTGAATCGGCACCGTGGCACCAAGGCACTGCCATGGCGCCAGGGCACCGTGGCAGCAAGGAACCATGGCACCAAGGCACCGTGGCACCATGGCACCGTGGCACCATGGAACCAAGGCACCGTTGCAGCATGGCACCAAGGCACCATCGCACCATGGCGCCAAGGAACCAAGGCACCACGGCTCCGCGGCACCATGGCACCAAGGCACCGTGGCAACAAGGAACCATGGCACCAAGGCACCAACGCACCAACGCACCGTGCCAAAATCAAAGGAGCATAAACCTACGTTCGATCATCCTAATATTTTCCTGACGTTCATCCATCTTCCTCACCGTTGCATACTCATTTTGCTACATATCCGCTCTAATTTTCTATTTTAAATATATTTCAATGTTACCTCATATGTTGTGGCAGTTCTTCGTAATGTCCCGTCGCCTTTTTTCCAAATTTTTATTTAATAGCCTTAAATTTAAATATTTTGTATCGTTTCGTTATTCGTACAAATATGCACTCAATTGTTGGATTAAGGTTACTTCATTCTTATATGCCTATTTTGGGGTTGTTATTTATCTGTTGCATTCTGGGCGATTTTCCTAATGTCCCCACGTTATTTTTATATTCTTTTCAAATTTTCATTTAATATCCTTCAATTTAAATATTTCATATCGTTACGTTATATGTACAAATATGCACTCGATTTTTGGTTTAAGGTTAGTTCATGCGCTGTATGCATGGATAGCCCGTGCGAGCCATCCGTGCCCGTGCAGCAACGTCGACCACGCTTCATTGTGCGCTCGTGTCGGTTATCGGTGGCGTCGTCCACGACGGGGCTGCTGGCACTTGATTTCGGACGAGGCGGTGCTTCTGTGCGAGCGGCGAGTCCTGGATGCTGCTCTCGGGGCAAGCTCCAGGCGCTGCAGGCCCGGGTAATCTTTGAAATTTCAGCGTGATGGGGATAGATCATTGCAATTGTTGGTCTTCAACGAGGAATTCCTAGTAAGCGCGAGTCATCAGCTCGCGTCGACTACGTCCCTGCCCTTTGTACACACCTCCCGTCGCTCCTACCGATTGAATGATCCGGTGAAATGTTCGGATCGCGGCGACGTGGGCGCTTCGCTGCCCGCGACGTCGCGAGAAGTCAGTTGAACCTTATCATTTAGTGGAAGGAGAAGTCGTAACAAGGTTTCCGTAGGTGAACCTGCGGAAGGATCATTGTCGAAACCGGCACAGCAGAACGACCCCGCGAACGTGTTTAACAATCGGGAAGTCCGCGCGGGCGGGGTGCTCCGGCACTCCGCACGGGCGCCTCCCCCCCGGCCCTGGCGCGCGCTCCGGGCGACCAACGAACCTCGGCACGAAAAGCGCCAAGGAGTACTCAAATCGATAGCCTTCCCCTCGCACCCCGTCCGCGGCGTGCATTGGGGGGACCTGTGCTTCTTCTGTAAACAAAAACGACTCTCGGCAACGGATATCTCAGCTCTCGCATCGATGAAGAACGCAGCGAAAAGCGATACTTGGTGTGAATTGCAGAATCCCGTGAACCGTCGACTCTTTCAACGCAAGTTGCGCCCGAAGCCACTAGGCCGAGTGCACGTCTTCCTGGGCGTCACTTATCGCGTCGCCCCCCTCGCATCGCGCCTCAATCACGGGACGCGCCGTCGTCGTGGGGCGAATACTGGTCTCCCGTGCACCTCGAGCTCGCGGCTGGGCTAAACGCGAGCCCACGTTGACGGACGTCGCGGCAAGTGGTGGTTGTAACTCAACTCTCTTCGTCGTCGCGGCTACGGCCCATCGCGCGTCCGGACTTCAGGACCCCTTCGCGCTCAGGCGCTCCCACCGCGACCCCAGGTCAGGCGGGATTACCCGTTGAGTTTAAGCATATCAATAAGCGGAGGAAAAGAAACTAACAACGATTCCCTTAGCAACGGCGAGCGAACCGGGAACAACCCAGACTTAGAATCGGGCGGCTCCGTCGTCCGAATTGTAGTCTGGAGAAGCGTCTTCAGCGGCGGCTCGGTCGTCCCCTGGAAGTGGGCGCCAGAGAGGGTGAGAGCCCCATTGTGTTCGGACCCTGTCGCACCACGAGGAGCTGTCTACGAGTCGGGTTATTTGGGAATGCAGCCCAAATCGGGCGGTGAATTCCGTCCAAGGCTAAATACGGGCGACGGACCGATAGCGAACAAGTACCGCGAGGGAAAGATGAAAAGGACATTGAAAAGAGAGTGAAAGAGTGCTTGAAATTGTCGGGAGGGAAGCGGATGGGGGCCGGCGATGCGCCCCGATCGGATGTGGAACGGCGACGAGGCGGTCCGCCGATAGTTACGTTATACGTACAAATATGCACTCGATTGTTGGTTTATGGTTAGTTCATGCGCTGCATGCATGGCTAGCCCGTGCGAGCCGTCCGTGCCCGTGCAGCAACGTCTACCGCGCTTCATTGTGCGCTCGTGTCGGTTATCGGTGGCGTCGTCCACGACGGGGCTGCTGGCACTTGATTTCGGACAAGGCGGTGCTTCTGTGCGAGCGGCGAGTCCTGGATGCTGCTCTCGGGGCAAGCTCCAGGCGCTGCAGGCCCGGGTAATCTTTGAAATTTCAGCGTGATGGGGATAGATCATTGTAATTGTTGGTCTTCAACGAGGAATTCTTAGTAAGCGCGAGTCATCAGCTCGCGTTGACTACGTCCCTGCC
>CM061544.1:34734918-34744918 GCA_030864215.1 Capsicum pubescens
AGGAAGGAGAAGTCGTAACAAGGTTTCCGTAGGTGAACCTGCGGAAGGATCATTGTCGAAACCGGCACAGCAGAACGACCCCGCGAACGTGTTTAACAACCGGGGAGTCCGCGCGGGCAGGGTGCTCCGGCACTCCGCACGGGCGCCTCCCCCCCGGCCCCGGCGCGCGCTCCAGGCGACCAACGAACCTCGGCGCGGAAAGCGCCAAGGAGTACTCAAATCGATAGCCTGCCCCTCGCGCCCCGTCTGCGGCGTGCGTTGGGGGGACCTGTGCTTCTTCTGTAAACAAAAACGACTCTCGGCAATGGATATCTCAGCTCTCGCATCGATGAAGAACGCAGCGAAATGCGATACTTGGTGTGAATTGCAGAATCCCGTGAACCATCGACTCTTTCAACGCAAGTTACGCCCGAAGACACTAGGCCGAGTGCACGTCTGCCTGGGCGTCACGCATCGCGTCGCCGCCCTCGCATCGCGCCTCAATCACGGGACGCGCTGTCGTCGCGGGGCGAATACTGGCCTCCCGTGCGCCTCGAGCTCGCGGCTGGCCTAAACGCGAGCCCACGTCGACGGACGTCGCGGCAAGTGGTGGTTGTAACTCAACTCTCTTCGTCGTCGCGGCTACGGCCCATCGCGCGTCCGGACTTCAGGACCCCTTCGCGCTCAGGCGCTCCCACCGCGACCCCAGGTCAGGCGGGATTACCCGCTGAGTTTAAGAATATCAATAAGCGGAGGAAAAGAAACTAACAACGATTCCCTTAGCAACGGCGAGCGAACCGGGAACAGCCCAGACTTAGAATCGGGCGGCTCCGTCGTCCGAATTGTAGTCTGGAGAAGCATCTTCAGCGGCGGCTCCGTCGTCCCCTGGAAGTGGGCGCCAGAGAGGGTGAGAGCCCCGTTGTGTCCGGACCCTGTCGCACCACGAGGCGCTGTCTACGAGTCGGGTTGTTTGGGAATGCAGCCCAAATCGGGCGGTGAATTCCGTCCAAGGCTAAATACGGGGGACGGACAGATAGCGAACAAGTACCGCGAGGGAAAGATGAAAAGGACATTGAAAAGAGAGTGAAAGAGTGCTTGAAATTGTCGGGAGGGAAGCGGATGGGGGCCGGCGATGCGCCCCGATCGGATGTGGAACGGCGACGAGGCGGTCCGCCGATCGACTTGGGGCGTGGACCAGCGTGGATTAGGGGGGGCGGCCAAATCCCGGGCTCTCGATACGCTCATGGAACGTCGTCTCCTCGATTGTGGTAGGCAGCGCGCGCCTTCTGCATTCTTCGGTCGGCGCGCGCTCCGAACGCTGGCCTGTCGGCTCCCCATTCGACCCGTCTTGAAACACGGACCAAGGATTCTGACATGTGTACCAGTCAACGGGCGAGTAAACCCGTAAGGCGCAAGGAAGCTGATTCGTGGGTTCCCCCCGAGGGGTGCACCGCCGACTGACCTTGATCTTCTGAGAAGGGTTCGATTGCGAGCATACCTGTCGGGACCCGAAAGATGGTGAACAGTGCCTGAGCGGGGCGAAGCCAAATGAAACTCTGGTGGAATGCCCGCAGCGATACTGACGTGCAAATCATTCTTCTGACTTGGCCCTGAGAGCTGGGCACGGGGGTCCCAGTCCCGAACCCGTCGGCTGTATTTGGACTGCTCGAGCTGCTCCCGCGGCGAGAGCGGGTCGCCGCGTGCCGGCCGGGGGACGGACTGGGAACGGTTCCTTCGGGGGCCTTCCCCTCGCGTCGAGCAGCCAACTCAGAACTTGTACGGACAAGGGGAATCCGATAGTTTAATTAAAACAAGGAATTGCGATGGTCCCAACGGATGCTCACGCAATGTGATTTCTGCCCAGTGCTGTGAATGTCAAAGCGAAGAAATTCAACCAAGCGCGGGTAAACGGCGGGAGTAACTGTGACTCGCTTAAGGTAGCCAAATGCCTCGTCATCTAACTAATGACGCGCATGAATGGATTAACGAGATTCCCACTGTCCCAGTCTACTATCCAGCGAAACCACACCCAAGGGAACGGGCTTGGCAGAATCAGCGGGTAAAGAAGACCCTGTTGAGCTTGACTCTATTCCGACTTTGTGAAATAACTTGAGAGGTGTAGTATAAGTGGGAGACAAAAGGCGATCGTGAAATACCACAACCTTTAACGTTATTTTACTTATTTCGTGAATCGGCACCGTGGCAGCAAGGCACTGCCATGGCGCCATGGCACCGTGGCAGCAAGGAACCATGGCACCAAGGCACCGTGGCACCATGGCACAGTGGCACCATGGTACCAAGGCACCGTTGCACCATGGCACCAAGGCACCATCGCACCATGGCGCCAAGGCACCAAGGCACCACGGAGCCGCGGCACCATGGCACCATGGCACCGTGGCAGCAAGGCACCATGGCACCAAGGCACCAACGCACCGTGCCAAAATCAAAGGAGCGTAAACCTACATTCGATCATCCTAATATTTTCCTGACGTTCATCCATCCTCCTCACCGTTGCATACTCATTTTGCTACATATCCGCTCTAATTTTTTATTTTAAATATATTTCAATGTTACCTCATATGTTGTGGCAGTTCTTCGTAATGTCCCGTCGCCTTTTTTCCAAATTTTTATTTAATAGCCTTAAATTTAAATATTTTGTATCGTTTCGTTATTCGTACAAATATGCACTCAATTGTTCGATTAAGGTTACTTCATTCTTATGAAAAGGACATTGAAAAGAGAGTGAAAGAGTGCTTGAAATTGTCGGGAGGGAAGAAGATGGGGGCCGGCGATGCGCCCCGGTCGGATGTGGAACGGCAACGAGGCGGTCCGCCGATCGACTCGGGGCGTGGACCAGCGTGGATTAGGGGGGGCGGCCAAAGCCCGGGCTCTCGATACGCTCGTGGAACGTCGTCTCCTCGATTGTGGCAGGCAGCGCGCGCTTTCTGCGTTCTTCGGTCGGCGCGCGCTCCGGACGTTGGCCTGTCGGCTCCCCATTCGACCCGTCTTGAAACACGGACCAAGGATTCTGACATGTGTACCAGTCAACGGGCGAGTAAACCCGTAAAACGCAAGGAAGCTGATTGGTGGGATCCCTCCGAGGGGTGCACCGCCGACCGACCTTGATCTTCTGAGAAGGGTTCGATTGCGAGCATACCTGTCGGGACCCGAAAGATGGTGAACAGTGCCTGAGCGGGGCGAAGCCAAAGGAAACTCTGGTGGAACGCCCGCAGCGATACTGACATGCAAATCGTTCGTCTGACTTGGCCCTGAGGGCTGGGCACGGGGGTCCCAGTCTCGAACCCGTCGGCTGTCGGTGGACTGCTCAAGCTGCTCCCGCGGCGAGAGCGGGTTGCCGCGTGCCGGCCGGGGGAAGGACTGGGAACGGTTCCTTCGGGGGCCTTCCCCGCGCGTCGAGCAGCCAACTCAGAACTTGTACGGAAAAGGGGAATCCGACTGTTTAATTAAAACAAAGAATTGCGATGGTCCCAACGGATGCTAAAGCAATGTGATTTCTGCCCAGTGCTGTGAATGTCAAAGCGAAGAAATTCAACCAAGCGCGGGTAAACGGCGGGAGTAACTGTGACTCGCTTAAGGTAGCCAAATGCCTCGTCATCTAATTAATGACGCGCATGAATGGATTAACGAGATTCCCACTGTCCCAGTCTACTATCCAGCGAAACCACACCCAAGGGAACGGGCTTGGCAGAATCAGCGGGTAAAGAAGACCCTGTTGAGCTTGACTCTATTCCGACTTTGTGAAATAACTTGAGAGGTGTAGTATAAGTGGGAGACAAAAGGCGATCGTGAAATACCACTACCTTTAACGTTATTTTACTTATTTCGTGAATCGGCACCGTGGCAGCAAGGCACTGCCATGGCGCCATGGCACCGTGGCAGCAAGGAACCATGGCACCAAGGCACCGTGGCACCATGGCACAGTGGCACCATGGTACCAAGGCACCGTTGCACCATGGCACCAAGGCACCATCGCACCATGGCGCCAAGGCACCAAGGAACCACGGAGCCGCGGCACCATGGCACCATGGCACCGTGGCAGCAAGGCACCATGGCACCAAGGCACCAACGCACCGTGCCAAAATCAAAGGAGCGTAAACCTACATTCGATCATCCTAATATTTTCCTGACGTTCATCCATCCTCCTCACCGTTGCATACTCATTTTGCTACATATCCGCTCTAATTTTTTATTTTAAATATATTTCAATGTTACCTCATATGTTGTGGCAGTTCTTCGTAATGTCCCGTCGCCTTTTTTCCAAATTTTTATTTAATAGCCTTAAATTTAAATATTTTGTATCGTTTCGTTATTCGTACAAATATGCACTCAATTGTTCGATTAAGGTTACTTCATTCTTATGAAAAGGACATTGAAAAGAGAGTGAAAGAGTGCTTGAAATTGTCGGGAGGGAAGAAGATGGGGGCCGGCGATGCGCCCCGGTCGGATGTGGAACGGCAACGAGGCGGTCCGCCGATCGACTCGGGGCGTGGACCAGCGTGGATTAGGGGGGGCGGCCAAAGCCCGAGCTCTCGATACGCTCGTGGAACGTCGTCTCCTCGATTGTGGCAGGCAGCGCGCGCTTTCTGCGTTCTTCGGTCGGCGCGCGCTCCGGACGTTGGCCTGTCGGCTCCCCATTCGACCCGTCTTGAAACACGGACCAAGGATTCTGACATGTGTACCAGTCAACGGGCGAGTAAACCCGTAAGACGCAAGGAAGCTGATTGGTGGGATCCCTCCGAGGGGTGCACCGCCGACCGACCTTGATCTTCTGAGAAGGGTTCGATTGCGAGCATACCTGTCGGGACCCGAAAGATGGTGAACAGTGCCTGAGCGGGGCGAAGCCAAAGGAAACTCTGGTGGAACGCCCGCAGCGATACTGACGTGCAAATCGTTCGTCTGACTTGGCCCTGAGGGCTGGGCACGGGGGTCCCAGTCTCGAACCCGTCGGCTGTCGGTGGACTGCTCGAGCTGCTCCCGCGGCGAGAGCGGGTTGCCGCGTGCCGGCCGGGGGAAGGACTGGGAACGGTTCCTTCGGGGGCCTTCCCCGCGCGTCGAGAAGCCAACTCAGAACTTGTACGGAAAAGGGGAATCCGACTGTTTAATTAAAACAAAGAATTGCGATGGTCCCAACGGATGCTCACGCAATGTGATTTCTTCCCAGTGCTGTGAATGTCAAAGCGAAGAAATTCAACCAAGCGCGGGTAAACGGCGGGAGTAACTGTGACTCGCTTAAGGTAGCCAAATGCCTCGTCATCTAATTAGTGACGCGCATGAATGGATTAACGAGATTCCCACTGTCCCAGTCTACTATCCAGCGAAACCACACCCAAGGGAACGGGCTTGGCTGAATCAGCGGGGAAAGAAGACCCTGTTGAGCTTGACTCTATTCCGACTTTGTGAAATGATTTGAGAGGTGTAGTATAAGTGGGAGAAAAAAGGCGAAAGTAAAATACCACTACCTTTAACGTTATTTTACTTATTTCGTGAATCGGCACCGTGGCACCAAGGCACTGCCATGGCGCCATGGCACCGTGGCAGCAAGGAACCATGGCACCAAGGCACCGTGGCACCATGGCACAGTGGCACCATGGCACCAAGGCACCGTTGCACCATGACACCAAGGCACCATCGCACCATGGCGCCAAGGCACCAAGGCACCACGGCGCCGCGGCACCATGGCACCAAGGCACCGTGGCAGCAAGGCACCATGGCACTAAGGCACCAACCCACCGTGCCAAAATCAAAGGAGCGTAAACCTACGTTCGATCATCCTAATATTTTCCTGACGTTCATCCATCTTCCTCACCGTTGCATACTCATTTTGCTACATATCCGCTCTAATTTTTTATTTTAAATATATTTCAATGTTACCTCATATGTTGTGGCAGTTCTTCGTAATGTCCCGTCGCCTTTTTTCCAAATTTTTATTTAATAGCCTTAAATTTAAAGATTTTGTATCATTTCCTTATTCGTACAAATATGCACTCAATTGTTGGATTAAGGTTACTTCATTATTATATGTCTATTTTGGGGTTGGTACTTATCTGTTGCATTCTGGGCGATTTTCCTAATGTCCCCACGTTATTTTTATATTCTTTTCAAATTTTCATTTAATATCCTTCAATTTAAATATTTCATATCGTTACGTTATACGTACAAATATGCACTCGATTGTTGGTTTAAGGTTAGTTCATGCGCTGCATGCATGGCTAGCCCGTGCGAGCCGCCCGTGCCTGTGCAGCAACGTCTACCGCGCTTCATTGTGCGCTCGTGTCGGTTATCGGTGGCGTCGTCCACGACGGGGCTGCTGGCACTTGATTTCGGACGAGGCGGTGCTTCTGTGCGAGCGGCGAGTCCTGGATGCTGCTCTCGGGGCAAGCTCCAGGCGCTGCAGGCCCGGGTAATCTTTGAAATTTCAGCGTGATGGGGATAGATCATTGCAATTGTTGGTCTTCAATGAGGAATTCTTAGTAAGCGCGAGTCATCAACTCGCGTTGACTACGTCCCTGCCCTTTGTACACACCGCCCGTCGCTCCTACCGATTGAATGATCCGGTGAAATGTTCGGATCGCGGCGACGTGGGCGCTTCACTGCCCGCGACGTCGCGAGAAGTCAATTGAACCTTATCATTTAGCGGAAGGAGAAGTCGTAACAAGGTTTCCGTAGGTGAACCTGCTGAAGGATCATTGTCGAAACCGGCACAGCAGAACGACCCCGCGAACATGTTTAACAACCGGGGAGTCCGCGCGGGCGGGGTGCTCTGGCACTCCGCACGGGCGCCTTCCCCCCGGCCCCGGCGTGCGCTCCTAGCGACCAACGAACCTCGGCGCGGAAAGCGCCAAGGAGTACTCAAATCGATAGCCTGCCCCTCGCGCCCCGTCCGCGGCGTGCGTTGGGGGGACCTGTGCTTCTTCTGTAAAAAAAACGACTCTCGACAACGAATATCTCAGCTTTCGCATCGATGAAGAACGCAGCGAAATGCGATACTTGGTGTGAATTGCAGAATCCCATGAACCGTCGACTCTTTAAACGCAAGTTGCGCCCGAAGCCACTAGGCCGAGTGCACGTCTGCCTGGGCGTCACTTATCGCGTCGCCCCCCTCGCATCGCTCCTCAATCACGGGACGCGCTGTCGTCGCGGGGCGAATACTGGTCTCCCGTGCGCCTCGAGCTCGCGGCTGGCCTAAACGCGAGCCCACGTCGACGGACGTCGCGGCAAGTGGTGGTAGTAACTCAACCCTCTTCGTCGTCGCGGCTACGGCCCGTCGCGCGTCCGGACTTCAGGACCCCTTCGCGCTCAGGCGCTCCCACCGCGACCCCAGGTCAGGCGGGATTAACCGCTGAGTTTAAGCATATCAATAAGCGGAGGAAAAGAAACTAACAACGATTCCCTTAGCAACGGCGAGCGAACCGGGAACAACCCAGACTTAGAATCGGGCGGCTCCGTCGTCCGAATTGTAGTCTGGAGAAGCGTCTTCAGCGGCGGCTCGGTCATCCCCTGGAAGTGGGCGCCAGAGAGGGTGAGAGCCCCGTTGTGTTCGGACCCTGTCGCACCACGAGGCACTGTCAACGAGTCGGGTTGTTTGGGAATGCAGCCCAAATCGGGCGGTGAATTCCGTCCAAGGCTAAATACGGGCGACGGACCGATAGCGAACAAGTACCGCGAGGGAAAGATGAAAAGGACATTGAAAAGAGAGTGAAAGAGTGCTTGAAATTGTCGGGAGGGAAGCGGATGGGGGCCGGCGATGCGCCCCGGTCAGATGTGGAACGGCGACGAGGCGGTCCACCAATCGACTCGGGGCGTGGACCAGCGTGGATTAGGGGGGGCGGCCAAATCCCGGGCTCTCGATACGCTCGTGGAACATCATCTCCTCGATTGTGGCAGGAAGCGCGCGCCCTCTACGTTCTTCGGTCGGCGCGCGCTCCGGACGTTGGCCTGTCGGCTCCCCATTCGACCCTTCTTGAAACACGGACCAAGGATTCTGACATGTGTACCAGTCAACGGGTGAGTAAACCCGTAAGGCGCAAGGAAGTTGATTGGTGGGATCCCCCCGAGGGGTGCACCGCCGACCGACCTAGGTCTTCTGAGAAGGGTTCGATTGCGAGCATACCTGTTGGGACCCGAAAGATGGTGAACAGTGCCTGAGCGGGGCGAAGCCAAAGGAATCTCTGGTGGAACGCCCGCAGCGATACTGACGTGCAAATCGTTCGTCTGACTTGGCCCTGAGGGCTGGGCACGGGGGTACCAGTCCCGAACCCGTCGGCTGTCGGTGGACTGCTCGAGCTGCTCCCGCGGCGAGAGCGGGTTGCCGCGTGCCGGCCGGGGGACGGACTGGGAACGGTTCCTTCAGGGTCCTTCCCCGCGCGTCGAGCAGCCAACTCAGAACTTGTACGGAAAAGGGGAATCCGACTGTTTAATTAAAACAAAGAATTGCGATGGTCCCAACGGATGCTCACGCAATGTGATTTCTGCCCAGTGTTGTGAATGTCAAAGCGAAGAAATTCAACCAAGCGCGGGTAAACGGCGGGAGTAACTGTGACTCGCTTAAGGTAGCCAAATGCCTCGTCATCTAATTAGTGACGCGCATGAATGGATTAATGAGATTCCCACTGTCCCTGTCTACTATCCAGCGAAACCACACCCAAGGGAACGGGCTTGGCAGAATCAACGGGGAAAGAAGACCCTGTTGAGCTTGACTCTATTCCGACTTTGTGAAATAACTTGAAAGGTGTAGTATAAGTGGGAGACAAAAGGCGAAAGTGAAATACCACTACCTTTAACGTTATTTTACTTATTCCGTGAATCGGCACCGTGGCACCAAGGCACTGCCATGGCGCCATGGCACCGTGGCAGCAAGGAACCATGGCACCAAGGCACCGTGGCACCATGGCACAGTGGAACCATGGCACCAAGGCACCGTTGCACCATGGCACCAAGGCAACATCGCACCATGGCGCCAAGGCACCATGGCACCACGGCGCCAAGGCACCATGGCACCAAGGCACCGTGGCAGAAAGGCACCATGGCACCAAGGCACCAACGCACCAACGCACCGTGCCAAAATCAAAGGAGCGTAAACCTACGTTCGATCATCCTAATATTTTCCTGACGTTCATCCATCTTCCTCACTGTTGCATACTCATTTTGCTACATATCCGCTCTAATTTTTTATTTTAACTATATTTCAATGTTACCTCATATGTTGTGGCAGTTCTTCGTAATGTCCCGTTGCCTTTTTTCCAAATTTTTATTTAATAGCCTTAAATTTAAATATTTTGTATCGTTTCGTTATTCGTACAAATATGCACTCAATTGTTGGATTAAGGTTACTTCATTCTTATATGCCTATTTTGGGGTTGTTACTTATCTGTTGCATTCTGGGCGATTTTACTAAGGTCCCCATGTTATTTTTATATTCTTTTCAAATTTTCATTTAATATCCTTCAATTTAAATATTTCATATCGTTACGTTATACGTACAAATATGCACTCGATTGTTGGTTTAAGGTTAGTTCATGCGCTGCATGCATGGCTAGCCCGTGCGAGCCGTCCGTGCCCGTGTAGCAACGTCGATCGCGCTTCATTGTGCGCTCGTGTCGGTTATCGGTGGCGTCGTCCACGACGGGGCTGCTGGCACTTGATTTCGGATGAGGCGGTGCTTCTGTGCGAGCGGCGAGTCCTGGATGCTGCTCTCGGGGCAAGCTCCAGGCTCTGCAGGCCCGGGTAATCTTTGAAATTTCAGCGTGATGGGGATAGATCATTGCAATTGTTGGTCTTCAACGAGGAATTCCTAGTAAGCGCGAGTCATCAGCTCGCGTTGACTACGTCCCTGCCCTTTGTACACACCGCCCGTCGCTCCTACCGATTGAATGATCCGGTGAAATGTTCGGATCGAGGCGATGTGGGCGCTTCGCTGCCCGCGACGTCGCGAGAAGTCAATTGAACCTTATCATTTAGAGGAAGGAGAAGTCGTAACAAGGTTTCCGTAGGTGAACCTGCG
>CM061544.1:34752418-34754918 GCA_030864215.1 Capsicum pubescens
AGAGCCCCGTTGTGTCCGGACCCTGTCGCACCACGAGGCGCTGTCTACGAGTCGAGTTGTTTGGGAATGAAGCCCAAATCGGGCGGTGAATTCCGTCCAAGGCTAAATACGGGCGACGGACCGATAGCGAACAAGTACCGCGAGGGAAAGATGAAAAGGACATTGAAAAGAGAGTGAAAGAGTGCTTGAAATTGTCGGGAGGGAAGCGGATGGGGGCCGGCGATGCACCCCGGTCGGATGTGGAACGGCGACGAGGCTGTCCGCCGATCGACTCGGGGCGTGGACCAGCGTGGATTAGGGGGGGCGGCCAAATCCCGGGCTCTCGATACGCTCGTGGAACGTCGTCTCCTCGATTGTGGCAGGCAGCGCGCGCCTTCGGCGTTCTTCGGTCGGCGCGCGCTCCGGACGCTGGCCTGTCGGCTCCCCATTCGACCCGTATTGAATCACGGACCAAGGATTCTGACATGTGTACCAGTCAACGGGCGAGTAAACCCGTAAGGCGCAAGGAAGTTGATTGGTGGGATCCCCCCGAGGGTTGCACCGCCGACCGACCTTGATCTTCTGAGAAGGGTTCGATTGCGAGCATACCTGTCGGGACCCGAAAGATGGTGAACAGCGATACTGACGTGCAAATCGTTCTTCTGACTTGGCCCTGAGGGCTGGGCACGGGTGTCCCAGTCCCGAACCCGTCGGCTGTCGGTGGACTGCTCGAGCTGCTCCCACGGCGAGAGCGGGTCGCCGCGTGCCGGACGGGGGACGGACTGGGAACGGTTCCTTCGGGGGCCTTCCCCGCGCGTCGAGCAGCCAACTCAGAACTTGAACGGACTAGGGGAATCCGACTGTTTAATTAAAATAAAGAATTGCGATGGTCCCAACGGATGCTCACGCAATGTAATTTCTGCCCAGTGCTGTGAATGTCAAAGCGAAGAAATTCAACCAAGCGCGGGTAAACGGCGGGAGTAACTGTGACTCGCTTAAGGTAGCCAAATGCCTCGTCATCTAATTAGTGACGCGTATAAATGGATTAACGAGATTCCCACTGTCCCTGTCTACTATCCAGCAAAACCACACCCAAGGGAACGGGCTTGGCAGAATCAGCGGGGAAAAAAGACCCTGTTGAGCTTGACTCTATTCCGACTTTGTGAAATGACTTGAGAGGTGTAGTATAAGTGGGAGACAAAAGGCGAAAGTGAAATACCACTACCTTTAACATTATTTTACTTATTCCGTGAATCGGCACCGTGGCACCAAGTCACTGCCATGGCGCCATGGCACCGTGGCAGCAAGGAACCATGGCACCAAGGCACCGTGGCACCATGGCACCAAGGCACCGTTGCACCATGGCACCAAGGCACCATCGCACCATGGCGCCAAGGCACCAAGGCACCACGGCTCCGCGGCACCATGGCACCAAGGCACCGTGGCAGCAAGGAACCATGGCACCAAGGCACCAACGCACCAACGCACCGTGCCAAAATCAAAGGAGCGTAAACCTACGTTCGATCATCCTAATATTTTCCTTACGTTCATCCATCTTCCTCACCGTTGCATACTCATTTTGCTACATATCCGCTCTAATTTTTTATTTTAAATATATTTCAATGTTACCTCATATGTTGTGGCAGTTCTTCGTAATGTCCCGTCGCCTTTTTTCCAAATTTTTATTTAATAGCCTTAAATTTAAATATTTTGTATCGTTTCGTTATTCGTACAAATATGCACTCAATTGTTGGATTAAGGTTACTTCATTCTTATATGCCTATTTTGGGGTTGTTATTTATCTGTTGCATTCTGGGCGATTTTCCTAATGTCCCCACGTTATTTTTATATCCTTTTCAAATTTTCATTTAATATCCTTCAATTTAAATATTTCATATCGTTACGTTATACGTACAAATATGCACTCGATTGTTGGTTTAAGGTTAGTTCATGCGCTGCATGCATGGATAGCCCGTGCGAGCCATCCATGCCCGTGCAGCAACGTCGACCGCGCTTCATTGTGCGCTCGTGTCGGTTATAGGTGGCGTCGTCCACGACGGGGCTGATGGCACTTGATTTCGGACGAGGCGGTGCTTCTGTGCGAGCGGCGAGTCCTGGATGCTGCTCTCGGGGCAAGCTCCAGGCGCTGCAGGCCCGGGTAATCTTTGAAATTTCAGCGTGATGGGGATAGATCATTGCAATTGTTGGTCTTCAACGAGGAATTCCTAGTAAGCACGAGTCATCAGCTCGCGTTGACTACGTCCCTGCCCATTGTACACACCGCCCGTCGCTCCTACCGATTGAATGATCCGCTGAAATGTTCGGATCTCGGCGACGTGGGCGCTTCGCTGCCCGCGACGTCGCGAGAAGTCAATTGAACCTTATCATTTAGTGGAAGGAGAAGTCGTAACAAGGTTTCCGTAGGTGAACCTGCGGAAGGATCATTGTCGAAACCGGCACAGCAGAACGACCCCGCGAACGTGTTTAACAATCGGGGAGTCCGCGCGGGCGGGGTGCTCCG
>CM061544.1:34759918-34762418 GCA_030864215.1 Capsicum pubescens
GGGCGACCAACGAACCTCGGCGCGGAAAGCGCCAAGGAGTACTCAAATCGATAGCCTGCCCCTCGCGCCCCGTCTGCGGGGTGCGTTGGGGGGACCTGTGCTTCTTCTGTAAACAAAAACGACTCTCGGCAATGGATATCTCAGCTCTCGCATCGATGAAGAACGCAGCGAAATGCGATACTTTGTGTGAATTGCAGAATCCCGTGAACCGTCGACTCATTCAACGCAAGTTACGCCCGAAGCCACTAGGTCGAGTGCACGTCTGCCTGGGCGTCACGCATCGCGTCGCCCCCCTCGCATCGCGCCTCAATCACGGGACGCGCTGTCGTCGCGGGGCGAATACTGGCCTCCCGTGCGCCTCGAGCTCGCGGCTGGCCTAAACGCGAGCCCACATCGACGAACGTCGCGGCAAGTGGTGGTTGTAACTAAACTCTCTTCGTCGTCGCGGCTACGGCCCATCGCGCGTCCGGACTTCAGGACCTCTTCGCGCTCAGGCGCTCCCACCGCGACCCTAGGTCAGGCGGGATTACCCGCTGAGTTTAAGCATATCAATAAGCGGAGGAAAAGAAACTAACAACGATTCCCTTAGCAACGGCGAGCGAACCGGGAACAGCCCAGATTTAGAATCGGGCTGCTCCGTCGTCCGAATTGTAGTCTGGAGAAGCGTCTTCAGCGGCGGACCGGGCCCAAGTCCCCTGGAAGAGGGCGCCAGAGAGGGTGAGAGCCCCGTTGTGTCCGGACCCTGTCGCACCACTAGGCGCTGTCTACGAGTCGGGTGGTTTGGGAATGCAGCCCAAATCGGGCGGTGAATTCCGTCCATGGCTAAATACGGGCGACGGACCGATAGCGAACATGTACCGCGAGGGAAAGATGAAAAGGACATTGAAAAGAGAGTGAAAGAGTGCTTGAAATTGTCGGGAGGGAAGCGGATGGGGGCCGGCGATGTGCCCCGGTCGGATGTGGAACGGCGACGAGGCGGTCCGCCGATCGACTCGGGGCGTGGACCAGCGTGGATTAGGGGGGGTGGCCAAAGCCCGGGCTCTCGATACGATCATGGAACGTCGTCTCCTCGATTGTGGCAGGCAGCACGCGCCTTCGGCGTTCTTCGGTCGGCGCGCGCTCCGGACGCTGTCCTGTCGGCTCCCCATTGGACCCGTCTTGAAACACGGACCAAGGATTCTGACATGTGTACCAGTCAACGGGCGAGTAAGCCCGTAAGGCGCAAGGAAGCTGATTGGTGGGATCCCCCCGAGGGGTGCACCGCCGACCGACCTTGATCTTCTGAGAAGGGTTCGATTGCGAGCATACCTGTCGGGACCCGAAAGATGGTGAACAGTGCCTGAGCGGGGCGAAGCCAAAGGAAACTCTAGGGGAACGCCCGCAGCGATACTGACGAGCAAATCGTTCGTCTGACTTGGCCCTGAGGGCTGGGCACGGGTGTCCCAGTCCCGAACCCGTCGGCTGTCGGTGGACTGCTCGAGCTACTCCCGCGGCGAGAGCGGGTCGCCGCGTGCCGGCCGGGGGACGGACTGGGAACGGTTCCTTCGAGGGCCTTCCCCGCGCGTCGAGCAGCCAACTCAGAACTTATACGGACAAGGGGAATCCGACTGTTTAATTAAAACAAAGAATTGCGATGGTCCCAACGGATGCTCACGCAATGTGATTTCTGCCCAGTGCTGTGAATGTCAAAGCGAAGAAATTCAACCAAGCGCGGGTAAACGACGGGAGTAACTGTGACTCGCTAAAGGTAGCCAAATGCCTCGTCATCTAATTAGTGACGCGCATGAATGGATTAACGAGATTCCCACTGTCCCTGTCTACTATCCAGCGAAACCACACCCAATGGAACGGGCTTGGCATAATCAGCGGGGAAAGAAGACCCTGTTGAGCTTGACTCTATTCCGACTTTGTGAAATGACTTGAGAGGTGTAGTATAAGTGGGAGACAAAAGGCGAAAGTGAAATACCACTACCTTTAACGTTATTTTACTTATTCCGTGAATCGGCACCGTGGCACCAAGGCACTGCCATGGCGCCATGGCACCGTGGAAGCAAGGAACCATGGCACCAAGGCACCGTGGCACCATGGCACAGTGGCACCATGGCACCAAGGCATCGTTGCACCATGGCACCAAGGCACCATCGCACCATGGCGCCAAGGCACCAAGGCACCACGGCGCCAAGGCACCATGGCACCAAGGCACCGTGGCAGCAAGGCACCATGGCACCAAGGCACCAACGCACAGTGCCACAATCAAAGGAGCGTAAACCTACGTTCGATCATTCTAATATTTTCCTGACGTTCATCCATCTTCCTCACCGTTGCATACTCATTTTGCTACATATCCGCTCTAATTTTTTATTTTAAATATATTTCAATGTTACCTCATATGTTGTGGCAGTTCTTCGTAATGTCCCGTCGCCTTTTTTCCAAATTTTTATTTAATAGCCTTAAATTTAAATATTTTGTATCGTTTCGTTATTCGTACAAATATGCACTC
>CM061544.1:34769918-34772418 GCA_030864215.1 Capsicum pubescens
TAGCCTGCCCCTCGCGCCCCGTCTGCGGCGTGCGTTGGGGGGACCTGTGCTTCTTCTGTAAACAAAAACGACTCTCGGCAATGGATATCTCAGCTCTCGAATCGATGAAGAACGCAGCGAAATGCGATACTTGGTGTGAATTGCAGAATCCCGTGAACCGTCGACTCTTTCAATGCAAGTTACGCCCAAAGCCACTAGGCCGAGTGCACGTCTGCCTGGGCGTCACGCATCGCGCCTCAATCACGGGACGCGCTGTCGTCGCGGGGCGAATACTGGCCTCCCGTGCGCCTCGAGATCGCGGCTGGCCTAAACGTGAGCCCACGTCGACGGACGTCGCGGCAAGTGGTGGTTGTAACTCAACTCTCTTCGTCGTCGCGGCTACGACCCGTCGCGCGTCCGGACTTCAGGACCCCTTCGCGCTCAGGCGCTCCCACCGCGACCCCAGGTCAGGCGGGATTACCCGCTGAGTTTAAGAATATCAATAAGCGGAGGAAAAGAAACTAACAACGATTCCCTTAGCAACGGCGAGCGAACCGGGAACAGCCCAGACTTAGAATCGGGCGGCTCCGTCGTCCGAATTGTAGTCTGGAGAAGCGTCTTCAGCGGCGGACCGGGCCCAAGTCCCCTGGAAGTGGGCGCCAGAGAGGGTGAGAGCCCCGTTGTGTCCGGACCCTGTCGCACCACTAGGCGCTGTCTACGAGTCGGGTTGTTTGGGAATGCAGCCCAAATCGGGCGGTGAATTCCGTCCATGGCTAAATACGGGCGACGGACCGATAGCGAACAAGTACCACGAGGGAAAGATGAAAAGGACATTGAAAAGAGAGTGAAAGAGTGCTTGAAATTGTCAGGAGGGAAGCGGATGGGGGCCGGCGATGCGCCCCGGTCGGATGTGGAACGGCGACGAGGCGGTCCGCCGATCGATTCGGGGCGTGGACCAGCGTGGATTAGTGGGGGAGGCCAAAGCCCGGGCTCTCGATACGCTCGTGGAACGTCGTCTCCTCGATTGTGGCAGGCAGCACGCGCCTTCGGCGTTCTTCGGTCGGCGCGCGCTCCGGACGCTGTCCTGTCGGCTCCCCATTCGACCCGTCTTGAAACACGGACCAAGGATTTTTACATGTGTACCAGTCAACGGGCGAGTAAACCCGTAAGGCGCAAGGAAGATGATTGGTGGGATCCCCCCGAGGGGTGCACCGCCGACCGACCTTGATCTTCTGAGAAGGGTTCGATTGCGAGCATACCTGTCGGGACCCGAAAGATGGTGAACAGAGCCTGAGCGGGGCGAAGCCAAAGGAAACTCTGGTGGAACGCCCGCAGCGATACTGACGTACAAATCGTTCGTTTGACTTGTCCCTGAGGGCTGGGCATGGGTGTCCCAGTCCCGAACCCGTCGGCTGTCGGTGGACTGCTCGAGCTGCTCCCGCGGCGAGAGCAGGTCGCCGCGTGCCGGCCAGGGGACGGACTGGGAACGATTCCTTCGGGGGCCTTCCCCGCGCGTCGAGCAGCCAACTCAGAACTTGTACGGACAAGGGGAATCCGACTGTTTAATTAAAACTAAGAATTGCGATGGTCCCAACGGATGCTCACGCAATGTGATTTCTGCCCAGTGTTGTGAATGTCAAAGCGAAGAAATTCAACCAAGCGCGGGTAAACGGCGGGAGTAACTGTGACTCGCTTAAGGTAGCCAAATGCCTCGTCATCTAATTAGTGACGCGCATGAATGGATTAACGAGATTCCCACTGTCCCTGTCTACGATCCAGCGAAACCACACCCAAGGGAATGGGCTTGGCAGAATCAGCGGGGAAAGAAGACCCTGTTGAGCTTGACTCTATTCCGACTTTGTGAAATGACTTGAGAGGTGTAGTATAAGTGGGAGACAAAAGGCGAAAGTGAAATACTACTACCTTTAACGTTATTTTACTTATTCAGTGAATCGGCACCGTGGCACCAAGGCACTGCCATGGCGCCATGGCACCGTGGCAGCAAGGAACCATGGCACCAAGGCACCGTGGCACCATGGAACAGTGGCACCATGGCACCAAGGCACCATTGCACCATGGCACCAAGGCACCATCGCACCATGGCGCCAAGGCACCAAGGCACCACGGCGCCAAGGCACCATGGCACCAAGGCACCGTGGCAGCAAGGCACCATGGCACCAAGGCACCAACTCACCGTGCCAAAATCAAAGTAGCGTAAACCTACGTTCGATCATCCTAATATTTTCCTGACGTTCATCCATCTTCCTCACCGTTGCATACTCATTTTGCTACATATCCGCTCTAATTTTTTATTTTAACTATATTTCAATGTTACCTCATATGTTGTGGCAGTCCTTCGTAATGTCCAGTCGCCTTTTTTCCAAATTTTTATTTAATAGCATTAAATTTAAATATTTTGTATCGTTTCGTTATTCGTACAAATATGCAATCAATTGTTGGATTAAGGTTACTTCATTCTTATATGCCTATTTTGAGGTTGTTACTTATCTGTTGCATTCTA
>CM061544.1:34782418-34784918 GCA_030864215.1 Capsicum pubescens
AAATATTTCATATCGTTACGTTATACGTACAAATATGCACTCGATTATTGGTTTAAGGTTAGTTCATGCGCTGCATGCATGGCTAGCCCGTGCGAGCCGTCCGTGCCCGTGCAGCAACGTCGACCGCGCTTCATTGTGCTCTCGTGTCGGTTATAGGTGGCGTCGTCCACGACGGGGCTGCTGGCACTTGATTTCGGACGAGGCGGTGTTTCTCTGCGAGCGGCGAGTCCTGGATGCTGCTCTCGGGGCAAGCTCCAGGCGCTGCAGGCCCGGGTAATCTTTGAAATTTCAGCGTGATGGGGATAGATCATTGCAATTGTTGGTCTTCAACGAGGAATTCCTAGTAAGCGCGAGTCATCAGCTCGCGTTGACTACGTCCCTGCCCTTTGTACACACCGCCCGTCGCTCCTACCGATTGAATGAGCCGGTGAAATGTTCGGATCGCGGCGACGTGGGCGCTTCGCTGCCCGCGACGTCGCGAGAAGTCAATTGAACCTTATCATTTAGAGGAAGGAGAAGTCGTAACAAGGTTTCCATTGGTGAACCTGCGGAAGGATCATTGTCGAAACCGGCACAGCAGAACGACCCCGCGAACGTGTTTTACAACCGGGGAGTCCGCGCGGGCAGGGTGCTCCGGCACTCCGCACGGGCGCCTCCCACCCGGCCCCGGCGCGCGCTCCGGGCGACCAACGAACCTCGGCGCGGAAAGCGCCAAGGAGTACTCAAATCTATAGTCTGCCCCTCGCGCCCCGTCTGCGGCGTGCGTTGGGGGGACCTGTGCTTTTTCTGTAAACAAAAACGACTCTCGGCAATGGATATCTAAGCTCTCGCATCGATGAAGAATGCAGCGAAATGCGATACTTGGTGTGAATTGCAGAATCCCGTGAACCGTCGACTCTTACAACGCAAGTTACGCCCGAAGCCACTAGGCCGAGTGCAGGTCTGCCTGGGCGTCACGCATCGCGTCGCCCCCCTCGCATCGCGCCTCAATCACGGGACGCGCTGTCGTCGCGGGGCGAATACTGGCCTCCCGTGCGCCTCGAGCTCGCGGCTGGCCTAAATGCGAGCCCACGTCGACGGACGTCGCGGCAAGTGGTGGTTGTAACTCTACTCTCTTCGTCGTCGCGGCTACGGCCCGTCACACGTCTGGACTTCAGGACCCCTTCGCGCTCAGGCGCTCCCACCGCGACCCCAGGTCAGGCGGGATGACCCGCTGAGTTTAAGCATATCAATAAGCGGAGGAAAATAAACTAACAACGATTCCCTTAGCAATGGCGAGCGAACCGGGAACAGCCCAGACTTAGAATCGGGCGTCTCCGTCGTCCGAATTGTAGTCTGGAGAAGCGTCTTCAGCGGCGGCTCCGTCGTCCCCTGGAAGTGGGCGCCAGAGAGGGTGAGAGCCCCGTTGTGTCCGGACCCTGTCGCACCACGAGGCGCTGTCTACGAGTCGGGTTGTTTGGGAATGCAGCCCAAATCGGGCGGTGAATTCCGTCCAAGGCTAAATACGGGCGACGGACCGATATCGAACAAGTACCGCGAGGGAAAGATGAAAAGGACATTGAAAAGAGAGTGAAAGAGTGCTTGAAATTGTCGGGAGGGAAGCGGATGGGGGCCGACGATGCGCCCCGGTCGGATGTGGAACGGCGACGAGGCGGTCCACCGATCGACTCGGGGCGTGGACCAGCGTGGATTAGGGGGGGCGGCCAAAGCCCGGGCTCTCGATACGCTCGTGGAACGTCGTCTCCTCGATTGTGGCAGGCAGCGCGCGCCTTCGGCGTACTTCGGTCGGCGCGCGCTCCGGACGCTGGCCTGTCGGCTCCCCATTCGACCCGTCTTGAAACACGGACCAAGGATTCTGACATGTGTACCAGTCAACGGGCGAGTAAACCCGTAAGGCGCAAGGAAGCTGATTGGTGGGATCCCCCCGAGGGGTGCACCGCCGACCGACCTTGATCTTCTGAGAAGGGTTCGATTGCGATCATACCTGTCGGGACCCGAAAGATGGTGAACAGTGCCTGAGCGGGGCGAAGCCAAAGGAAACTCCGGTGGAACGCCCGCAGCGATACTGACGTGCAAATCGTTCGTCTGACTTGGCCCTGAAGGCTGGGCACGGGTGTCCCAGTCCCGAACCCGTCGGCTGTCGGTGGACTGCTCGAGCTGCTCCCGCGGCGAGAGCGGGTCGCCGCGTTCCGGCCGGGGGACGGACTGGGAACGGTTCCTTCGGGGGCCTTCCCCGCGCGTCGAGCAGCCAACTCAGAACTTGTACGGACAAGGGGAATCCGACTGTTTAATTAAAACAAAGAATTGCAATGGTCCCAACGGATGCTCACGCAATGTGATTTCTGCCCAGTGCTGTGAATGTCAAAGCGAAGAAATTCAACCAAGCGCGGTTAAACGGCGGGAGTAACTGTGACTCGCTTAAGGTAGCCAAATGACTCGTCATCTAATTAGTGACGCGCATGAATGGATTAACGAGATTCCCACTGTCCCTGTCTACTAT
>CM061544.1:34844918-34849918 GCA_030864215.1 Capsicum pubescens
CAATTGAACCTTATCATTTAGTGGAAGGAGAAGTCGTAACAAGGTTTCCGTAGGTGAACCTGCGGAAGGATCATTGTCGAAACCGGCACAGCAGAACGACCCCGCGAACGTGTTTAACAATCGGGGAGTCCGCGCGGGCGGGGTGCTCCGGCACTCCGCACGGGCGCCTCCCCCCGGCCCTGGCGCGCGCTCCGGGCGACCAACGAACCTCGGCGCGGAAAGCGCCAAGGAGTACTCAAATCGATAGCCTGCCCCTCGCACCCCATCCGCGGCGTGCGTTGGGGGGACCTGTGCTTCTTCTGTAAACAAAAATGACTCTCGGCAACGGATATCTCAGCTCTCGCATCGATGAAGAACGCAGCGAAATGCGATACTTGGTGTGAATTGCAGAATCCCGTGAACCGTCGACTCTTTCAACGCAAGTTGCGCCCGACGCCACTAGGCCGAGTGCACGTCTGCCTGGGCGTCACTTATCGCGTCGCCCCCCTCGCATCGCGCCTCAATCACGGGACGCGCTGTCGTCGCGGGGCGAATACTGGTCTCCCGTGCGCCTCGAGCTCGCGGCTGGCCTAAACGCGAACCCACGTTGACGGACGTCGCGGCAAGTGGTGGTTGTAACTCAACTCTCTTCGTTGTCGCGGCTACGGCCCGTCGCGCGTCCGGACTTCAGGACCCCTTCGCGCTCAGGCGCTCCCACCGCGACCCCAGGTCAGGCGGGATTACCCGTTGAGTTTAAGCATATCAATAAGCAGAGGAAAAGAAACTAACAACGATTCCCTTAGCAACGACGAGCGAACCGGGAACAACCCAGACTTAGAATCGGGCGGCTCTGTCGTCCGAATTGTAGTCTGGAGAAGCGTCTTCAGCGGCGGCTCGGTCGTCCCCTGGAAGTGGGCGCCAGAGAGGGTGAGAGCCCCGTTGTGTTCGGACCCTGTCGCACCACGAGGCGCTGTCTACGAGTCGGGTTGTTTGGGAATGCAGCCCAAATCGGGCGGTGAATTCCGTCCAAGGCTAAATACGGGCGACGGACCGATAGCGAACAAGTACCGCGAGGGAATGATGAAAAGGACATTGAAAAGAGAGTGAAAGAGTGCTTGAAATTGTCGGGAGGGAAGCGGATGGGGGCCGGCGATGCGCCCCGATCGTATGTGGAACGGCGACGAGGCGGTCCGCCGATAGTTACGTTATACGTACAAATATGCACTCGATTGTTGGTTTAAGGTTAGTTCATGCGCTGCATGCATGGCTAGCCCGTGCGAGCCGTCCGTTCCCGTGCAGCAACGTCGACCGCGCTTCATTATGCGCTCGTGTCGGTTATCGGTGGCGTCGTCCACGACGGGGCTGCTGGCACTTGATTTCGGACAAGGCGGTGCTTCTGTGCGATCGGCGAGTCCTGGATGCTGCTCTCGGGGAAAGATCCAGGCGCTGCAGGCCCGGGTAATCTTTGAAATTTCAGCGTGATGGGGATAGATCATTGTAATTGTTGGTCTTCAACGAGGAATTCTTAGTAAGCGCGAGTCATCAGCTCGCGTTGACTACGTCCCTGCCCTTTGTACACACCACCCGTCGCTCCTACCGATTAAATGATCCGGTGAAATGTTCGGATCGCGGCGACGTAGGCGCTTCGCTGCCCGCGACGTCGCGAGAAGTCAATTGAACCTTATCATTTAGCGGAAGGAGAAGTCGTAACAAGGTTTCCATAGGTGAACCTGCGGAAGGATCATTGTTGAAACCGACACAGCAGAACGACCCCGCGAACATGTTTAACAACCGAGGAGTCCGCGCGGGCGGGGTGCTCCGGCACTCCGCACGGGTGCCTCCCCCCGGCCCCGGTGCGCGCTCCGGGCGACCAACGAACCTCGGCGCGGAAAGCGCCAAGGAGTACTCAAATCGATAGCCTGCCTCTCGCGCCCCGTCCGCGGCGTGCGTTGGGGGGACCTGTGCTTCTTCTGTAAACAAAAACGACTCTCGGCAACGGATATCTAGCTCTCGCATCGATGAAGAACGCAGCGAAATGCGATACTTGGTGTGAATTGCAGAATCCCGTGAACCGTCGACACTTTCAACGCAAGTTGCGCCCGAAGCCACTAGGCTGAGTGCACGTCTACCTGGGCGTCACTTATCGCGTCGCCCCCCTCACATCGCACCTCAATCACGGGACGCGCTGTCGTCGCGGGGCGAATACTGGTCTCCCGTGCGCCTCGAGCTCGCGGCTGGCCTAAACGCGAGCCCACATCGACGGACGTCGCGGCAAGTGGTGGTTGTAACTCAACTCTCTTCGTCGTCGCGGCTACGGCCCATCGCGCATCCGGACTTCAGGACCCCTTCGCGCTCAGGCGCTCCCACCGCGACCCCAGGTCAGGAGGGATTACCCGCTGAGTTTAAGCATATCAATAAGCGGAGGAAAATAAACTAACAACGATTCCCTTAGCAACGGCGAGCGAACCGGGAACAGCCCAGACTTAGAATCGGGCGGCTCCGTCGTCCGAATTGTAGTCTGGAGAAGCATCTTCAGCGGCGGCTCGGTCGTCCCCTGGAAGTGGGCGCCAGAGAGGGTGAGAGCCCCATTGTGTTCGAACCCTGTCGCACCACGAGGCGCTGTCTACGAGTCGGGTTGTTTGGGAATGCAGCCCAAATCGGGCGGTGAATTCCGTCCAAGGCTAAATACGGGCGACGGACCGATAGCGAACAAGTACCGCGAGGGAAAGATGAAAAGGACATTGAAAAGAGAGTGAAAGAGTGCTTGAAATTGTCGGGAGGGAAGCGGATGGTGGCCGGCGATGCGCCCCGGTCGGATGTGGAACGGCGACGAGGCGGTCCGCCGATCGACTCGGGGCGTGGACCAGCGTGGATTAGGGGGGGCGGCCAAAGCCCGGGCTCTCGATACGCTCGTGGAACGTCGTCTCCTCGATTGTGGCAGGCAGCGCGCGCCTTCTGCGTTCTTCGGTCGGCGCGCGCTCCGGACGTTGGCCTGTCGGCTCCCCATTCGACCCGTCTTGAAACACGGACCAAGGATTCTGACATGTGTACCAGTCAACGGGCAAGTAAACCCGTAAGGCGCAAAGAAGCTGATTGGTGGGATCCCCCCGAGGGGTTCACCGCCGACCGACCTGGATCTTCTGAGAAGGGTTCGATTGCGAGCATACCTGTCGGGACCCGAAAGATGGTGAACAGTGCCTGAGCAGGGCGAAGCCAAAGGAAACTCTGGTGGAACGCCCGCAGCGATACTGACGTGCAAATCGTTCGTCTGACTTGGCCCTGAGGGCTGGGAATGGGGGTCCCAGTCCCGAACCCGTCGGCTGTTGGTGGACTGCTCGAGCTGCTCCCGCGGCGAGAAAGGGTCGCCGCGTGCCGGCCGGGGGACGGACTTGGAACGGTTCCTTCGGGGGCCTTCCCCGCGCGTCGAGCAGCCAACTCAGAACTTGTACGGACAAGGGGAATCCGACTGTTTAATTAAAACAAGGAATTGCGATGGTCCCAACGGATGCTCACGCAATGTGATTTCTGCCCAGTGCTTTGAATGTCAAAGCGAAGAAATTCAACCAAGCGCGGGTAAACGGCGGGAGTAACTGTGACTCGCTTAAGGTAGCCAAATGCCTCGTCATCTAATTAGTGACGCGCATGAATGGATTAACGAGATTCCCACTGTCCCTGTCTACTATCTAGCGAAACCACACGCAAGGGAATGGGCTTGGCAGAATCAGCGGGGAAAGAAGACCCTATTGAGCTTGACTCTATTCCGACTTTGTGAAATGACTTGAGAGGTGTAGTATAAGTGGGAGACAAAAGGCGAAAGTGAAATACCACTACCTTTAACGTTATTTTACTTATTTCGTGAATCGGCACCGTGGCACCAAGGCACTGCCATGGCGCCATGGCACCGTGGCACCAAGGAACCATGGCACCAAGGCACCGTGGCACCATGGCACAGTGGCACCATGGCACCAAGGCACCGTTGCACCATGGCACCAAGGCACCATCGCACCATGGCGCCAAGGAACCAAGGCACCACGGCGCCGCGGCACCATGGCACCAAGGCACCGTGGCAGCAAGGCACCATGGCACCAAGGCACCACCGCACCGTGCCAAAATCAAAGGAGCGTAAACCTACGTTCGATCATCCTAATATTTTCCTGACGTTCATCCATCTTCCTCACCGTTGCATACTCATTTTGCTACATATCCGCTCTAATTTTTTATTTTAAATATATTTCAATGTTACCTCATATGTTGTGGCAGTTCTTCGTAATGTCCCGTCGCCTTTTTTCCAATTTTTTATTTAATAGCCTTAAATTTAAATATTTTGTATCGTTTCGTTATTCGTACAAATATGCACTCAATTGTTGGATTAAGGTTACTTCATTCTTATATGTCTATTTTGGGGTTGTTACTTATCTGTTGCATTCTAGGCGATTTTCCTAATGTCCCCACGTTATTTTTATATTCTTTTAAAATTTTCATTTAATATCCTTCAATTTAAATATTTCATATCGTTACGTTATACGTACAAATATGCACTCGATTGTTGGTTTAAGGTTAGTTCATGCGCTGCATGCATGGCTAGGCCGTGCGAGCCGTCCGTGCCCGTGCAGCAACGTCGACCGCGCATCATTGTGCGCTCGTGTCGGTTATCGGTGGCGTCGTCCACGACGGGGCTGCTGGCACTTGATTTCGGATGAGGCGGTGCTTCTGTGCGAGCGGCGAGTCCTGGATGCTGCTGTCGGGGCAAGCTCCAGGCTCTGCAGGCCCGGGTAATCTTTGAAATTTCAGCGTGATGGGGATAGATCATTGCAATTGTTGGTCTTCAACGAGGAATTCTTAGTAAGTGCGAGTCATCAGCTCGCGTTGACTACGTCCCTGCCCTTTGTACACACCGCCCGTCGCTCCTACCGATTGAATGATCCGGTGAAATGTTCGGATCACGGCGACGTGGCCGCTTCGCTGCCCGCGACGTCGCGAGTAGTCAATTGAACCTTATCATTTAGCGGAAGGAGACGTCG
>CM061544.1:34857418-34859918 GCA_030864215.1 Capsicum pubescens
AGCGATACTGACGTGCAAATCGTTCGTCTGACTTGGCCCTGAGGGCTGGGCACGGGGGTCCCAGTCCCGAACCCGTTGGCTGTCGGTGGACTGCTCGAGCTGCTCCCGCGGCGAGAGAGGGTCGCCGCGTGCCGGCCTGGGGACGGACTGGGAACGGTTCCTTCGGGGGCCTTCCCCGCGCGTCGAGCAGCCAACTCAGAACTTGTACGGACAAGGGGAATCCGACTGTTTAATTAAAACAAAGAATTACGATGGTCCCAACGGATGCTCACGCAATGTGATTTCTTCCCAGTGCTGTGAATGTCAAAGCGAAGAAATTCAACCAAGCGCGGGTAAACGGCGGGAGTAACTGTGACTCGCTTAAGGTAGCCAAATGCCTCGTCATCTAATTAGTGACGCGCATGAATGGATTAACGAGATTCCCACTGTCCCTGTCTACTATCAAGCGAAACCACACCCAAGGGAACGGTCTTGGCAGAATCAGCGGGGAAAGAAGACCCTGTTGAGCTTGACTCTATTCCGACTTTGTGAAATGACTTGAGAGGTGTAGTATAAGTGGGAGACAAAAGGCGGAAGTGAAATACCACTACCTTTAACGTTATTTTACTTATTTCGTGAATCGGCACCGTGGCACCAAGGCACTGCCATGGCGCCATGGCACCGTGGCAGCAAGGAACCATGGCACCAAGGCACCGTGGCACCATGGCACAGTGGCACCATGGCACCAAGGCACCGTTGCACCAAGGCACCAAGGCACCATCGCACCATGGCGCCAACGCACCAAGGCACCACGGCGCCGCGGCACCATGGCACCAAGGCACCGTGGCAGCAAGGCACCATGGCACCAAGGCACCAACACACCGGGCCAAAATAAAAGGAGCGTAAACCTACGTTCGATCATCCTAATATTTTCCTGACGTTCATCAATCTTCCTCACCGTTGCATACTCATTTTGCTACATATCCTCTCTAATTTTTTATTTTAAATATATTTCAATGTTACCTCATATGTTGTGGCAGTTCTTCGTAATGTCCCGTCGCCTTTTTTCCAAATTTTTATTTAATAGCCTTAAATTTAAATATTTTGTATCGTTTCATTATTCGTACAAATATGCACTGAATTGTTGGATTAAGGTTACTTCATTCTTTTATGTCTATTTTGGGGTTGTTACTTATCTGTTGCATTCTGGGCGATTTTCCTAATGTCCCCACGTTATTTTTATATTCTTTTCAAATTTTCATTTAATATCCTTCAATTTAAATATTTCATATCGTTACGTTATACGTACAAATATGCACTCGATTGTTGGTTTAAGGTTAGTTCATGCGCTGCATGCATGGCTAGCCCGTGCGAGCCGTCCGTGCCCGTGCAGCAACGTCGACCGCGCTTCATTGTGCGCTCGTGTCGGTTATCGGTGGCGTCGTCCACGACGGGGCTGCTGGCACTTGATTTCGGACGAGGCGGTGCTTCTGTGCGAGCGGCGAGTCCTGGATGCTGCTCTCGGGGCAAGCTCCAGGCGCTGCAGGCCCGGGTAATCTTTGAAATTTCAGCGTGATGGGGATAGATCATTGCAATTGTTGGTCTACACCGAGGAATTCCTAGTAAGCGCGAGTCATCAGCTCGCGTTGACTACGTCCCTGCCCTTTGTACACACCGCCCGTCGCTCCTACCGATTGAATGATCCGGTGAAATGTTCGGATCGAGGCGACGTGGGCGCTTCGCTGCCCGCGACGTCGCGAGAAGTCAATTGAACCTTATCATTTAGAAGGAAGGAGAAGTCGTAACAAGGTTTCCGTAGGTGAACCTGCGGAAGGATCATTGTCGAAACCGGCACAGCAGAACTACCCCGCGAACGTGTTTAACAACCGGGGAGTCAGCGCGGGCAGGGTGCTCCGGCAATCCGCACGGGCGCCTCCCCCCCGGCCCCAGCGCGCGCTGCGGGCGACCAACGAACCTCGGCGCGGAAAGCGCCAAGGAGTACTCAAATCAATAGCCTGCCCCTCGCGCCCCGTCTGCGGCGTGCGTTGGGGGGACCTGTGCTTCTTCTGTAAACAAAAACGACTCTCGGCAATGGATATCTCAACTCTCGCATCGATGAAGAACGCAACGAAATGCGATACTTGGTGTGAATTGCAGAATCCCGTGAACCGTCGACTCTTTCAACGCAAGTTACGCCCGAAGCCACTAGGCCGAGTGCACGTCTGCCTGGGCGTCACGCATCGCGTCATCTAATTAGTGACGCGCATGAATGGATTAACGAGATTCCCACTGTCCCTGTCTACTATCCAGCGAAACCACACCCAAGGGAACGGGCTTGGCAGAATCAACGGGGAAAGAAGACCCTGTTGAGCTTGACTCTATTCCGACTTTGTGAAATGACTTGAGAGGTGTAGTATAAGTGGGAGACAAAAGGCGAAAGTGAAATACCACTACCTTTAACGTTATTTTACTTATTCCGTGAATCGGCACCGTGGCACCAAGGCACTGCCATGGCGCCATG
>CM061544.1:34864918-34869918 GCA_030864215.1 Capsicum pubescens
CCGTGTGCCTCGAGCTCGCGGCTGGCCTAAACGCGAGCCCACGTCGACGGAGGTCGCGGCAAGTGGTGGTTGTAACTCAACTCTCTTCGTCGTCGCGGCTACGGCCCGTCGCGTGTCCGGACTTCAGGACCCCTTCGCGCTCAGGCGCTCCCACCGCGACCCCAGGTCAGGCAGGATTACCCGCTGAGTTTAAGCATATCAATTAGCGTAGGAAAAGAAACTAACAACGATTCCCTTAGCAACGGCGAGCGAACCGGGAACAACCCAGACTTAGAATCGGGCGGCTCCGTCGTCCGAATTGTAGTCTGGAGAAGCGTCTTCAGCGGCGGCTCGGTCGTCCCTTGGAAGTGGGCGCCAGAGAGGGTGAGAGCCCCGTTGTGTTCGTACCCTGTCGCACCACGAGGCGCTGTCTACGAGTCGGGTTGTTTGGGAATGCAGCCCAAATCGGGCGGTGAATTCCGTCCAAGGCTAAATACGGGCGAAGGACCGATAGCGAACAAGTACCGCGAGGGAAAGATGAAAAGGATATTGAAAAGAGAGTGAAAGAGTGCTTGAAATTGTCGGGAGGGAAGCGGATGGGAGTGCTGTGAATGTCAAGGCTAATGTGATTTCTGCCCAGTGCTGTGAATGTCAAAGAGAAGAAATTCATCCAAGCGCGAATAAACGGCGGGAGTAACTGTGACTCGCTTAAGGTAGCCAAATGCCTCGTCATCTAATTAGTGACACGCATGAATGGATTAATGAGATTCCCACTGTCCCTGTCTACTATCCAGGGAAACCACACCCAAGGGAACGGGCTTGGCAGAATCAGCGGGGAAAGAAGACCCTGTTGTGCTTGACTCTATTCCGACTTTGTGAAATGACTTGAGAGGTGTAGTATAAGTGGGAGACAAAAGGCGAAAGTGAAATACCACTACCTTTAACGTTATTTTACTTATTCCGTGAATCGGCACCGTGGCACCAAGGCACTACCATGGCGCCATGGCACCGTGGCAGCAAGGAACCATGGCACCAAGGCACCGTGGCACCATGGCACAGTGGCACCATGGCACCAAGGCACCGTTGCACCATGGCACCAAGGCACCATGGCACCACGGCGCCAAGGCACCATGGCACCACGGCACCAAGGCACCATGGCACCACGGCGCCAAGGCACCATGGCACCACGGCGCCAAGGCACCATGGCACCAAGGTACCGTGGAAGAAAGGCACCATGGCACCAAGGCACCAACGCACCAACGCACCGTGCCAAAATCAAAGGAGCGTAAACCTACGTTCGATCATCCTAATATTTTCCTGACGTTCATCCATCTTCCTCACCGTTGCATACTCATTTTGCTACATATCCGCTCTAATTTTTTATTTTAACTATATTTCAATGTTACCTCATATGTTGTGGCAGTTCTTCGTAATGTCCCGTTGCCTTTTTTCCAAATTTTTATTTAATAGCCTTAAATTTAAATATTTTGTATCGTTTCGTTATTCTTACAAATATGCACTCAATTGTTGGATTAAGGTTACTTCATTCTTATATGCCTATTTTGGGGTTGTTACTTATCTGTTGCATTCTGGGCGATTTTCCTAATGTCCCCACGTTATTTTTATATTCTTTTCAAATTTTCATTTAATATCCTTCAATTTAAATATTTCATATCGTTACGTTATACGTACAAATATGCACTCGATTGTTGGTTTAAGGTTAGTTCATACGCTGCATGCATGGCTAACCCGTGCGAGCCGTCCGTGCCCGTGCAGCAACGTCGACCGCGCTTCATTGTGCGCTCGTGTCGGTTATAGGTGGCGTCGTCCACGACGGGGCTGCTGGCACTTGATTTCGGATGAGGCGGTGCTTCTGTGCGAGCGGCGAGTCCTGGATGCTGCTCTCGGGGCAAGCTCCAGGCGCTGCAGGCCCGGGTAATCTTTGAAATTTCAGCGTGATGGGGATAGATCATTGCAATTGTTGGTCTACACCGAGGAATTCCTAGTAAGCGCGAGTCATCAGCTCGCGTTGACTACGTCCCTGCCCTTTGTACACACCGCCCGTCGCTCCTACCGATTGAATGATCCGGTGAAATGTTCGAATCGAGGCGACGTGGGCGCTTCGCTGCCCGCGACGTCGCGAGAAGTCAATTGAACCTTATCATTTAGAAGGAAGGAGAAGTCGTAACAAGGTTTCCGTAGGTGAACCTGCGGAAGGATCATTGTCGAAACCGGCACAGCAGAATTACCCCGCGAACGTGTTTAACAACCGGGGAGTCCGCGCGGGCAGGGTGCTCCGGCAATCCGCACGGGCGCCTCCCCCCCGGCCCCAGCGCGCGCTGCGGGCGACCAACGAACCTCGGCGCGGAAAGCGCCAAGGAGTACTCAAATCAATAGCCTGCCCCTCGCGCCCCATCTGCGGCGTGCGTTGGGGGGACCTGTGCTTCTTCTGTAAACAAAAACGACTCTCGGCAATGGATATCTCAGCTCTCGCATCGATGAAGAACGCAACGAAATGCGATACTTGGTGTGAATTGCAGAATCCCGTGAACCGTCGACTCTTTCAACGCAAGTTACGCCCGAAGCCACTAGGCCGAGTGCACGTCTGCCTGGGCGTCACGCATCGCGTCGCCCCCCTCACATCGCGCCTCAATCATGGGACGCGCTGTCGTCGCGGTGCGAATACTGGCCTCCCGTGAGCCTCGAGCTCGCGGCTGGCCTAAACGCGAGCCCACGTCGACGGACGTCGCGGCAAGTGGTGGTTGTAACTCAACTCTCTTCGTCGTCGCGGCTACGGCCCGTCGCACGTCCGGACTTCAGGACCCCTTCGCGCTCAGGCGCTCCCACCGCGACCCCAGATCAGGCGGGATTACCCGCTGAGTTTAAGCATATCAATAAGCGGAGGAAAAGAAACTAACAACGATTCCCTTAGCAATGGCGAGCGAACCGGGAACAGCCCAGACTTAGAATCGGGCGGCTCCGTCGTCCGAATTGTAGTCTGGAGAAGCGTCTTCAGCGGCGGCTCCGTCGTCCCCTGGAAGTGGGCGCCAGAGAGGGTGAGAGCCCCGTTGTTTCCGGACCCTGTCGCACCACGAGGCGCTGTCTACGAGTCGGGTTGTTTGGGAATGCAGCCCAAATTGGGCGGTGAATTCCGTCCAAGGCTAAATACGGGCGACGGACCGATAGCGAACAAGTACCGCGAGGGAAAGATGAAAAGGACATTGAAAAGAGAGTGAAAGAGTGCTTGAAATTGTCGGGAGGGAAGCGGATGGGGGCCGGCGATGCGCCCCGGTCGGATGTGGAACGGCGATGAGGCGGTCCACCGATCGACTCGGGGCATGGACCAGCATGGATTAGGGGGGGCGGCCAAAGCCCGGGCTCTCGATACGCTCGTGGAACGTCGTCTCCTCGATTGTGGCAGGCAGCGCGCGCCTACGGCGTTCTTCGGTCGGCGCGCGCTCCGGACGCTGGCCTGTCGGCTCCCCATTCGACCCGTCTTGAAACACGGACCAAGGATTCTGACATGTGTACCAGTCAACGGGCGAGTAAACCCGTAAGGCGCAAGGAAGCTGATTGGTGGGATCCCCCCGAGGGGTGCACCGCCGACCGACCTTGATCTTCTGAGAAGGGTTCGATTGCGAGCATACCTGTCGGGACCCGAAAGATGGTGAACAGTGCCTGAGCGGGGCGAAGCCAAAGGAAACTCTGGTGGAACGCCCGCAGCGATATTGACGTGCAAATCGTTCGTCTGACATGGCCCTGAGGGCTGGGCACGGGTGTCCCAGTCCCGAACCCGTCGGCTGTCGGTGGACTGCTCGAGCTGCTCCCGCGGCGAGAGCGGGTCGCCGCGTGCCGACCGGGGGACGGACTGGGAACGGTTCCTTCGGGGGCCTTCCCCGCGCGTCGAGCAGCCAACTCAGAACTTGTACGGACAAGGGGAATCCGACTGTTTAATTAAAACAAAGAATTGCGATGGTCCCAACGGATGCTCACGCAATGTGATTTCTGCCCAGTGCTGTGAATATCAAAGCGAAGAAATTCAATCAAGCGCGTGTAAACGGCGGGAGTAACTGTGACTCGCTTAAGGTAGCCAAATGCCTCGTCATCTAATTTGTGATGCGCATGAATGGATTAACGAGATTCCCACTGTCTCTGTCTACTATCCAGCGAAACCACACCCAAGGGAACGGGCTTGGCAGAATCAGCGGGGAAAGAAGACCCTGTTGAGCTTGACTCTATTCCGAATTTGTGAAATGACTTGAGAGGTGTAGTATAAGTGGGAGAAAAAAGGCGAAAGTGAAATACCACTACCTTTAACGTTATTTTACTTATTCCGTGAATCGGCACCGTGGCACCAAGGCACTGACATGGCGCCATGGCACCGTGGCAGCAAGGAACCATGGCACCAAGGCACCGTGGCACCATGGCACAGTGGCACCATGGCACCAAGGCACCGTTGCACCATGGCACCAAGGCACCATCGCACCATGGCGCCAAGGCACCAAGGCACCACGGCGCCAAGGCACCATGGCACCAAGGCATCGTGGCAGCAAGGCACCATGGCACCAAGGCACCAACTCACCAACGCACCGTGCCAAAATCAAAGGAGCGTAAACCTACGTTCGATCATCCTAATATTTTCCTGACGTTCATCCATCTTCCTCACCGTTGCATACTCATTTTGCTACATATCCGCTCTAATTTTTTATTTTAACTATATTTCAATGTTACCTCATATGTTGTGGCAGTTCTTCGTAATGTCCCGTCGCCTTTTTTCAAAAATTTTATTTAATAGCCTTAAATTTAAATATTTTGTATCGTTTCGTTATTCGTACAAATATGCAGTCAATTGTTGGATTAAGGTTACTTCATTCTTATATGCCTATTTTGGGGTTGTTACTTATCTGTTGCATTCTGGGCGATTTTCCTAATGTCCCCACGTTATTTTTATATTCTTTTCAAATTTTCATTTAATATCCTTCAATTTAAATATTTCATATCGTTATGTTATACGTACAAAT
>CM061544.1:34872418-34874918 GCA_030864215.1 Capsicum pubescens
AGAATCAGCTGGGAAAGAAGACCCTGTTGAGCTTGACTCTATTCCGACTTTGTGAAATGACTTGAGAGGTGTATTATAAGTGGGAGACAAAAGGGGAAAGTGAAATACCACTACCTTTAACGTTATTTTACTTATTTCGTGAATCGGCACCAAGGCACTGCCATGGCGCCATGGCACCGTGGTAGCAAGGAACCATGGCACCAAGGCACCGTGGCACCATGGCACAGTGGCACCATGGCACCAAGGCACCGTTGCACCATGGCACCAAGGCACCATCGCACCATGGCGCCAAGGCACCAAGACACCACGGCGCCGCGGCACCATGGCACCAAGGCACCGTGGCCGCATGGCACCATGGCACCAAGGCACCAACGCACCAAGGCACCGTGCCAAAATCAAAGGAGCGTACACCTATGTTCGATCATCAGCTCGAGAGGGCGCCAGAGCAGGTCGTCGCGTGCCGGCCGGGGGACGGACTGGGAACGGTTCCTTCGGGGGCCTTCCCCGCGCGTCGAGCAACCAACTCAGAACTTGTACGGACAAGGGGAATCCGACTGTTTAATTAAAACAAAGAATTGCGATGATCCCAACGGATGCTCACATAATGTGATTTCTGCCAAGTGCTGTGAATGTCAAAGCGAAGAAATTCAACCAAGCGCGGGTAAACGGCGGGAGTAACTGTGACTCGCTTAAGGTAGCCAAATGCCTCGTCATCTAATTAGTGATGCGCATGAATGGATTAACGAGATTCCCACTGTCCCTGTCTACTATCCAGCGAAACCACACCCAAGGGAACGGGCTTGGCAGAATCAGCAGGGAAAGAAGACCGTGTTGAGCTTCACTCTATTCTGACTTTGTGAAATGACTTGAGAGGTGTAGTATAAGTGGGAGACAAAAGGCGAATGTGAAATACCCCTACCTTTAACATTATTTTACTTATTCCGTGAATCGGCACCGTGGCACCAAGGCACTGCCATGGCGCCATGGCACCGTGGCAGCAAGGAACCATGACACCAAGGCACCGTGGCACCATGGCACCATGGCACCAAGGCACCGTTGCACCATGGCACCAAGGCACCATCGCACCATGGCGCCAAGGCACCAAGGCACCACGGCTCCGCGGCACCATGGCACCAAGGCACCGTGGCAGCAAGGAACCATGGCACCAAGGCACCAACGCACCAACGCACCGTGCCAAAATCAAAGGAGCGTAAACCTACGTTCGATCATCCTAATATTTTCCTGACGTTTATCCATCTTCCTCACCGTTGCATACTCATTTTGCTACATATCCACTCTAATTTTTTATTTTAAATATATTTCAATGTTACATCATATGTTGTGGCAGTTCTTCGTAATGTCCCGTCGCCTTTTTTCCAAATTTTTATTTAATAGCCTTAAATTTAAATATTTTGTATCGTTTCGTTATTCGTACAAATATGCACTCAATTGTTGGATTAAGGTTACTTCATTCTTATATGCCTATTTTGGGGTTGTTATTTATCTGTTGCATTCTGGGCGATTTTCCTAATGTCCCCACGTTATTTTTATATTCTTTTCAAATTTTCATTTAATATCCTTCAATTTAAATATTTCATATCGTTACGTTATACGTACAAATATGCACTCGATTGTTGGTTTAAGGTTAGTTCATGCGCTGCATGCATGGATAGCCCGTGCGAGCCATCCGGGCCCGTGCAGCAACGTCGACCACGCTTCATTGTGCGCTCGTGTCGGTTATCGGTGGCGTCGTCCACGATGGGGCTTCTGGCACTTGATTTCGGACGAGGCGGTGCTTCTGTGCGAGAGGCGAGTCCTGGATGCTGCTCTCGGGGCAAGCTCCAGGCGCTGCAGGCCCGGGTAATCTTTGAAATTTCAGCGTGATGGGGACAGATCGTTGCAATTGTTGGTCTTCAATGAGGAATTCCTAGTAAGCACGAGTCATCATCTCGCGTTGACTACGTCCCTGACCTTTGTACACACCGCCCGTCGCTCCTAACGATTGAATGATCCGGTGAAATGTTCGGATCGCGGTGACGTGGGCGCTTCGCTGCCCGCGACGTCGCGAGAAGTCAATTGAACCTTATCATTTAGTGGAAGGAGAAGACGTAACAAGGTTTCCGTAGGTGAACCTGCGGAAGGATCATTGTCGAAACCGGCACAACAGAACGACCCCGCGAACGTGTTTAACAATCGGGGAGTCCGCGCGGGCGGGGTGCTCCGGCACTCCGCACGGGCGCCTCCCCCCCGGCCCTGGCGCGCGCTCCGGGCGACCAACGAACCTCGGCGCGGAAAGCGCCAAGGAGTACTCAAATCGATAGCCTGCCCCTCGCACCCCGTCCGCGGCGTGCGTTGGGGGGACCTGTGCTTCTTCTGTAAACAAAAAGGACTCTCGGCAACGGATATCTCAGCTCTCGCATCGATGAAGAACGCAGCGAAATGCGATACTTGGTGTGAATTGCAGAATCCCGTGAACCGTCGACTCTTTCAACGTAAGTTG
>CM061544.1:34879918-34884918 GCA_030864215.1 Capsicum pubescens
AAAAGGCGAAAGTGAAATACCACTACCTTTAACGTTATTTTACTTATTTCGTGAATCGGCACCGTGGCACCAAGGCACTGCCATGGCGCCATGGCACCGTGGCAGCAAGGAACCATGGCACCAAGGCACCGTGGCACCATGGCACAGTGGCACCATGGCACCAAGGCACCGTTGCACCATAGCACCAAGGCACCATCGCACCATGGCGCCAAGGAACCGAGGCACCACGGCGCCGCGGCACCATGGCACCAACGCACCGTGGCAGCAAGGCACCATGGCACCAAGGCACCAACGCACCGTGCCAAAATCAAAGGAGCGTAAACCTACGTTCGATCATCCTAATATTTTCCTGACGTTCATCCATCTTCCTCACCGTTGCATACTCACTTTGCTACATATCCGCTCAAATTTTTTATTTTAAATATATTTCAATGTTACCTCATATGTTGTGGCAGTTCTTCGTAATGTCCCGTCGCCTTTTTTCCAATTTTTTATTTAATAGCCTTAAATTTAAATATTTTGTATCGTTTCGTTATTCGTACAAATATGCACTCAATTGTTGGATTAAGGTTACTTCATTCTTATATGTCTATTTTGGGGTTGTTACTTATCTGTTGCATTCTGGGCGATTTTCCTAATGTCCCCACGTTATTTTTATATTCTTTTCAAATTTTCATTTAATATCCTTCAATTTAAATATTTCATATCGTTACGTTATACGTACAAATATGTACTCGATTGTTGGTTTAAGGTTAGTTCATGCGCTGCATGCATGGCTAGCCCGTGCAAGCCGTCCGTGCCCGTGCAGCAACATCGACCGCGCTTCATTGTGCGCTCGTGTCGGTTATCGGTGGCGTCGTCCACGACGGGGCTGCTGGCACTTGATTTCGGAAGAGGCGGTGCTTCTGTGCGAGCGGCGAGTCCTGGATGCTGCTCTCGGGGCAAGCTCCAGGCTCTGCAGGCCCGGGTAATCTTTGAAATTTCAGCGTGATGGGGATAGATCATTGCAATTGTTGGTCTTCAACGAGGAATTCTTAGTAAGCGCGAGTCATCAGCTCACGTTGACTACGTCCCTGCCCTTTGTACACACCGCCCGTCGCTCCTACCGATTGAATGATCCGGTGAAATGTTCGGATCACGGCGACGTGGCCGCTTCGCTGCCCGCGACGTCGCGAGAAGTCAATTGAACCTTATCATTTAGCGGAAGGAGAAGTCGTAACAAGGTTTCCGTAGGTGAACCTGCGGAAGGATCATTGTCGAAACCGGCACAGTAGAACGACCCCGCAAACATGTTTAACAACCGGGGAGTCCGCGCGGGCGGGGTGCTCCGGCACTCCGCACGAGCGCCTCCCCCCCGGCCCCGGCCCCGGCGCGCGCTCCTAGCGACCAACGAACCTCGGCGCGGAAAGCGCCAAGGAGTACTCAAATCGATAGGCTGCCCCTCGCGCCCCGTCCGCGGCGTGCGTTGGGGGGACCTGTGCTTCTTCTGTAAACAAAAACGACTCTCGGCAACGGATATCTCAGCTCTCGCATCGATGAAGAACGCAGCAAAATGCGATACTTGGTGTGAATTGCAGAATCCCGTGAACCGTCGACTCTTTCAATGCAAGTTGCGCCCGAAGCCACTAGGCCGAGTGCACGTCTGCCTGGGCGTCACTTATCGCGTCGCCCCCCTCGCATCGCGCCTCAATCACGGGACGCGCTGTCGTCGCGGGGCGAATACTGGTCTCCCGTGCGCCTCGAGCTCGCGGCTGGCCTAAACGCGAGCCCACGTCGACGGACGTCGCGGCAAGTGGTGGTTGTAACTCAACTCTCTTCGTCGTCGCGGCTACGGCCCGTCGCGCGTCCGGACTTCGGGACCCCTTAGCGCTCAGGCGCTCCCACCGCGACCCCAGGTCAGGCGGGATTACCCGCTGAGTTTAAGCATATCAATAAGCGGAGGAAAAGAAACTAACAACGATTCCCTTAGCAACGGCGAGCGAACCGGGAACAGCCCAGACATAGAATCGGGCGGCTCCGTCGTCCGAATTGTAGTCTGGAGAAGCGTCTTCAGTGGCGGCTCGGTCGTCCCCTGGAAGTGGGCGCCAGAGAGGGTGAGAGCCCCGTTGTGTTCGGACCTTGTCGCACCACGAGGCGCTGTCTACAAGTCGGGTTGTTTGGGAATGCAGCCCAAATGGGGCGGTGAATTCCGTCCAAGGCTAAATACGGGCGACGGACCGATAGCGAACAAGTACCGCGAGGGAAAGATGAAAAGGACATTGAAAAGATAGTGAAAGAGTGCTTGAAATTGTCGGGAGGGAAGCGGATGGGGGCCGGCGATGCGCCCCGGTCGGATGTGGAACGGCGACGAGGCGGTCCGCCGATCGACTCGGGGCGTGGACCAGCGTGGATTAGGGGGGGCGGCGAAAGCCCGGGCTCTTGATACGCTCGTGGAACGTCCTCTCCTCGATTTTGGCAGGCAGCGCGCGCCTTCGGCGTTTTTCGGTCGGCGCGCGCTCCGGACGCTGGCCTGTCGGCTCCCCATTCGACCCGTCTTGAAACACGGATCAAGGATTCTGACATGTGTACCAGTCAACGGGCGAGTAAACCCGTAAGGCGTAAGGAAGCTGATTGGTGGGATCCCCCCGAGGGGTGCACCACCGACCAACCTTGATCTTCTGAGAAGGGTTCGATTGCGATCATACCTGTCGGGACCCGAAAGATGGTTAACAGTGCCTGAGCGGGGCGAAGCCAAAGGAAACTCTGGTGGAATGCCCGCAACAATACTGACGTGCAAATCGTTCGTCTGACTTGGCGCTGAGGGCTGGGCACGGGGGTCCCAGTCCCGAACCCGTCGGCTATCGGTGGACTGCTCGAGCTGCTCCCACGGTGAGAGCGGGTCGCCGCGTGCCGGCCGGGGGACGGACTGGGAACGGTTCCTTCGGGGGCCTTCCCCGCGCGTCGAGAAGCCAACTCAGAACTTGTACGGACAAGGGGAATTCGACTATTTAATTAAAACAAAGAATTGTGATGGTCCCAACGGATGCTCACGCAATGTGATTTCTGCCCAGTGCTGTGAATGTCAAAGCGAAGAAATTCAACCAAGCGCGGGTAAATGGCGGGAGTAACTGTGACTCGCTTAAGGTAGCCAAATGCCTCATCATCTAATTAGTGACGCGCATGAATGGATTAACGAGATTCCCACTGTCCCTGTCTACTATCCAGCAAAACCACACCCAAGGGAACGGGCTTGGAAGAATCAGCGGGGAAAGAAGACCCTGTTGAGCTTGACTCTATTCCGACTTTGTGAAATGACATGAGAGGTGTAGTATAAGTGGGAGACAAAAGGCGAAAGTGAAATACCACTACCTTTAACGTTATTTTACTTATTCCGTGAATCGGCACCTGGCACCAAGGCACTGCCATGGCGCCATGGAATCGTGGCAGCAAGGAACCATGGCACCAAGGCACCGTGGCACCATGGCACAGTGGCACCATGGCACCAAGGCACCGTTGCACCATGGCACCAAGGCACCATCGCACCATGGCACCAAGGCACCACGGCGCCAAGGCACCATGGCACCAAGGCACCGTGGCAGCAAGGCACCATGGCACCAAGGCACCAACGCACCAACGCACCGTGCCAAAATCAAAGGAGCGTAAACCTACGTTCGATCATCCTAATATTTTCCTGATGTTCATCCATCTTCCTCACCATTGCATGCTCATTTTGCTACATATCCGCTCTAATTTTTTATTTTAACTATATTTCAATGTTACCTCATATGTTGTGGCAGTTCTTCGTAATGTCTCGTTGCCTTTTTTCCAATTTTTTATTTAATAGCCTTAAATTTAAATATTTTGTATCGTTTCGTTATTCGTACAAATATGCACTCAATTGTTGATTAAGGTTACTTCATTCTTATATGCCTATTTTGGGGTTGTTACTTATCTGTTGCATTCTGGGCGATTTTCCTAATGTCCCCACGTTATTTTTATATTCTTTTCAAATTTTCATTTAATATCCTTCAATTTAAATATTTCATATCGATACGTTATACGTACAAATATGCACTCGATTGTTGGTTTAAGGTTAGTTCATGTGCTGCATGCATGGCTAGCCCGTGCGAGCCGTCCGTGCCCGTGCAGCAACGTCGACCGCGCTTCATTGTGCGCTCGTGTCGGTTATCGGTGGCGTCGTCCACGACGGGGCTGCTAGCACTTGATTTCGGATGAGGCGGTGCTTCTGTGCGAGCGGCGAGTCCTGGATGCTGCTCTCGGGGCAAGCTCCAGGCGCTGCAGGGCCGGGTAATCTTTGAAACTTCAGCGTGATGGGGATAGATCATTGCAATTGTTGGTCTTCAACGAGGAATTCCTAGTAAGCGCGAGTCATCAGCTCGCGTTGACTACGTCCCTGCCCTTTGTACACACCGCCCGTCACTCCTACCGATTGAATGATCCGGTGAAATGTTCGGATCGCGGCGACGTGGGCGCTTCGCTGCCCGCGACGTCGCGAGAAGTCAATTGAACCTTATCATTTAGAGGAAGGAGAAGTCGTAACAAGGTTTCCGTAGGTGAACCTGCGGAAGGATCATTGTCGAAACCGGCACAACAGAACGACCCCGCGAACGTGTTTAACAACCGGGGAGTCCGCGCGGGCAGGGTGGTCCGGCACTCCGCACGGGCGCCTCCCCCCCGGCCCCGGCGCTCGCTCCGGGCGACCAACGAACCTCGGCGCGGAAAGCGCCAAGGAGTACTCAAATCGATAGCCTGCCCCTCGCGCCCCATCTGCGGGGTGCGTTGGGGGGACCTGTGCTTCTTCTGTAAACAAAAATGACTCTCGGCAATGGAAATCTCATCTCTCGCATCGATGAAGAACGCAGCGAAATGCGATACTTGGTGTGAATTGCAGAATCCCGTGAACCGTCGACTCTTTCAACGCAAGTTACGCCCGAAGCCACTAGGCCGAGTGCACGTCTGCCTGGGCGTCACTTATCGCGTCGCCCCCCTCGCATCGCGCC
>CM061544.1:34889918-34897418 GCA_030864215.1 Capsicum pubescens
ACTATATTTCAATGTTACCTCATATGTTGTGGCAATTCTTCGTAATGTCCCGTCACCTTTTTTCCAAATTATTATTTAATAGCCTTAAATTTAAATATTTTGTATCGTTTCGTTATTCGTACAAATATGCACTCAATTGTTGGATTAAGGTTACTTCATTCTTATATGCCTATTTTGGGGTTGTTACTTATCTGTTGCATTCTGGGCGATTTTCCTAATGTCCCCACATTATTTTTATATTCTTTTCAAATTTTCATTTAATATCCTTCAATTTAAATATTTCATATCGTTACGTTATATGTACAAATATGCACTCGATTGTTGGTTTAAGGTTAGTTCATGCGCTGCATGCATGGCTAGCCCGTACGAGCCGTCCGTGCCCGTGCGGCAACGTCGACCGCGCTTCATTGTGCGCTCGTGTCGGTTATCGGTGGCGTCGTCCACGACGGGGCTGCTAGCACTTGATTTCGGACGAGGCGGTGCTTCTGTACGAGCGGCGAGTCCTGGATGCTTCTCTCGGGGCAAGCTCCAGGCGCTGCAGGCCCGGGTAATCTTTGAAATTTCAGCGTGATGGGGATAGATCATTGCAATTGTTGGTCTTCAACGAGGAATTCCTAGTAAGCGCGAGTCACCAGCTCGCGTTGACTACGTACGTGCCCTTTGTACACACCGCCCGTCGCTCCTACCGATTGAATGATCCGGTGATATGTTCGGATCGCGGCGACGTGGGCGCTTCGCTGCCCGCGACGTCGCGAGAAGTCAATTGAACCTTATCATTTGGAGGAAGGAGGAGTCGTAACAAGGATTCCGTAGGTGAACCTGCGGAAGGATCATTGTCGAAACCGGCACAGCAGAACGACCCCGCGAACGTGTTTAACAACCGGGGAGTCCGCGCGGGCGGGGTGCTCCGGCACTCCGCGCGGGCGCCTCCCCCCCGGCCCCGGCGCGCGCTCCGGGTTACCAACGATCCTCGGCGCGGAAAGCGCCAAGGAGTACTCAAATCGATAGCCTGCCCCTCGCGCCCCGTCCGCGGCGTGCGTTGGGGGGACCTGTGCTTCTTCTGTAAGCAAAAACGACTCTCGGCAACGGATATCTCAGCACTCGCATCGATGAAGAACGCAGCGAAATGCGATACTTGGTGTGAATTGCAGAATCCCGTGAACCGTCGACACTTTCAACGCTAGTTACGCCCGAAGCCACTAGGCCGAGTGCACGTATGCCTGGGCGTCACGCATCGTGTCGCCCCCCTCGTATCGCGCCTCAATCACGGGACGCGCTGTCGTCGCGGGGCGAATACTGGCCTCCCGTGCGCCTCGAGCTCGCGGCTATCCTAAACGCGAGCCCACATCGACGGACGTCGCGGAAAGTGGTGGTTGTAACTCAACTCTCTTCGTCGTCGCGGCTACGGCCCGTCGCGCGTCCGGACATCAGGACCCCTTCGCGCTCAGGCGCTCCCACCGCGACCCCAGGTCAGGCGGGATTACCCGCTGAGTTTAAGCATATCAATAAGCGGAGGAAAAGAAACTAACAACGATTCCCTTAGCAACGGCGAGCGAACCGGGAACAACCCAGACATAGAATCGGGCGGATCCGTCGTCCGAATTGTAGTCTGGAGAAACGTTTTCAGCGGCGGACCGGGCCCAAGTCCCCTGGAAGAGGGCGCCAGAGAGGGTGAGAGCACCGTTGTGTCCGGACCCTGTCCCACCACTAGGCGCTGTCTACGAGTCGGGTTGTTTGGGAATGCAGCCAAAATCGGGCGGTGAATTCCGTCCATGGCTAAATACGGGCGACGGACCGATAGCGAACAAGTACCGCGAGGGAAAGATGAAAAGGACATTGAAAAAAGAGTGAAAGAGTGCTTCAAATTTTCGGGAGGGAAGCGGATGGGGGCCGGCGATGCGCCCCGGTCGGATGTGGAACGGCGACGAGGCGGTCCGCCGATCGACTCGGGGCGTGGACCAGCGTGGATTAGGGGGGGCGGCCAAAGCCCGGGCTCTCGATACGCTCGTGGAACGTCGTCTCCTCGATTGTGGCAGGCAGAACGCGCCTTCGGCGTTCTTCGGTCGGCGCGCGCTCCGGACGCTGTCCTGTCGGCTCCCCATTCGACCCGTCTTGAAACACGGACCAAGGATTCTGACATGTGTACCAGTCAACGGGCGAGTAAACCCGTAAGGCGCAAGGAAGCTGATTGGTGGGATCCCCCCGAGGGGTGCACCGCCGACCGACCTTGATCTTCTGAGAAGGGTTCGATTGCGAGCATACCTGTCGGGACCCGAAAGATGGTGAACAGTGCCTGAGCGGGGCGAAGCCAAAGGAAACTCTGGTGGAACGCCCGCAGCGATACTGACGTGAAAATCGTTCGTCTGACTTGGCCCTGAGGGCTGGGCACGGGTGTCCCAGTCCCGAACCCGTCGGCTGTCGGTGGACTGCTCGAGCTGCTCCCGCGGCGAGAGCAGGTCGCCGCGTACCGGCCGGGGGACGGACTGGGAACGGTTCCTTCGGGGGTCTTCCCCGCGCGTCGAGCAGCCAACTCAGAACTTGTACGGACAAGGGGAATCCGACTGTTTAATTAAAACAAAGAATTGCGATGGTCCCAACGGATGCTCACGCAATGTGATTTCTGCCCAGTGCTGTGAATGTCAAAGCGAAGAAATTCAACCAAGCGCGGGTAAACGGCGGGAGTAACTGTGACTCGCTTAAGGTAGCCAAATGCCTCGTCATCTAATTAGTGACGCGCATGAATGGATTAACGAGATTCCCACTGTCCCTGTCTACTATCCAGCGAAACCACACCCAAGGGAACGGGCTTGGCAGAATCAGCGGGGAAAGAAGACCCTGTTGAGCTTGACTCTATTCCGACTTTGTGAAATTACTTGAGAGGTGTAGTATAAGTGGGAGACAAAAGGCGAAATTGAAATACCACTACCTTTAACATTATTTTACTTATTCCGTGAATCGGCACCGTGGCACCAAGGCACTGCCATGGCGCCATGGCAGCAAGGAACCATGGCACCAAGGCACCGTTCGATCATCCTAATATTTTCCTGACGTTCATCCATCTTCCTCACCGTTTCATACTCATTTTGCTACATATCCGCTCGAATTTTTTATTTTAACTATATTTCAATGTTACCTCATATGTTGTGGCAGTTCTTCGTAATGTCCCGTCGCCTTTTTTCCAAATTTTTATTTAATAGCCTTAAATTTAAATATTTTGTATCGTTTCGTTATTCGTACAAATATGCACTCAATTATTGGATTAAGGTTACTTCATTCTTATATGCCTATTTTGGGGTTGTTACTTATTTGTTGCATTCTGGGCGATTTTCCTAATGTCCCCACGTTATTTTTATATTCTTTTCAAATTTTCATTTAATATCCTTCAATTTAAATATTTCATATCATTACGTTATACGTACAAATATGCACTCGATTGTTGGTTTAAGGTTAGTTCATGTGCGGCATGCATGGCTAGCCCGTGCGAGCCGTCCGTGCCCGTGCAGCAACGTCGACCGCGCTTCATTGTGCGCTCGTGTCGGTTATCGGTGGCGTCGTCCACGACGGGGCTGCTGGCACTTGATTTCGGACGAGGCGGTGCTTCTGTGCGAGCGGCGAGTCCTGGATGCTGCTCTCGGGGCAAGCTCCAGGCGCTGCAGACCCGGGTAATCTTTGAAATTTCAGCGTGATGGGGATAGATCATTGCAATTGTTGGTCTTCAACGAGGAATTCCTAGTAAGCGCGAGTCATCAGCTCGCGTTGACTACTCCCTGCCCTTTGTACACACCGCCCGTCGCTCCTACCGATTGAATGATCCGGTGAAATGTTTGGATCACGGCGACGTGGGTGCTTCGCTGCCCGCGACGTCGTGAGAAGTCAATTGAACCTTATCATTTAGAGGAAGAAGAAGTCGTAACAAGGTTTCCGTAGGTGAACCTGCGGAAGGATCATTGTCGAAACCGGCACAGCAGAACGACCCTGCGAACGTGTTTAACAACCGGGGAGTCCGCGCGGGCAGGGTGCTCCGGCACTCCGCACGGGCGCCTCCCTCCCGGCCCCGGCGCGCGCTCCGGGTGACCAACGAACCTCGGAACGGAAAGCGCCAAGGAGTACTCAAATCGATAGCCTGCCCCTCGCGCCCCGTCTGCGGCGTGCGTTGGGGGGACCTGTGCTTCTTCTGTAAACAAAAACGACTCTCGGCAATGGATATCTCAGTTCTCGCATCGATGAAGAACGCAGCGAAATGCGATACTTGGTGTGAATTGCAGAATCCCGTGAACCGTCGACTCTTTCAACGCAAGTTACGCCCGAAGCCACTAGGCCGAGTGCACGTCTGCCTGGGCGTCACGCATCGCGTCGCCCCCCTCGCATCGCACCTCTATCGCGGGACGCTCTGTCGTCGCGGGGCGAATACTGGCCTCCAGTGCGCCTCGAGCTCGGGGCTGGCCTAAACGCGAGCCCACGTCGACGGACGTCGCGGCAAGTGGTGGTTGTAACTCAACTCTCTTCGTCGTCGCGGCTACGGCCCGTCGCGCGTCCGGACTTCAGGACCCCTTCGCGCTCAGGCGCTCCCACCGCGACCCCAGGTCAGGCGGGATTACCCGCTGAGTTTAAGCATATCAATAAGGGGAGGAAAAGAAACTAACAACAATTCCCTTAGCAACGGCGAGCGAACCGGGAACAACCCAGACTTAGAATCGGGCGGCTCCGTCGTCCGAATTGTAGTCTGGAGAAGCGTCTTCAGCGGCGGACCGGGCCCAAGTCCCCTGGAAATGGGCGCCAGAGAGGGTGAGAGCACCGTTGTGTCCGGACCCTGTCGCACCACTAGGCGCTGTCTACGAGTCGGGTTGTTTGGGAATGCAGCCCAAATCGGGCGGTGAATTCCGTCCATGGCTAAATACGGGCGACGGACCGATATCGAACAAGTACCGCGAGGGATAGATGAAAAGTACATTGAAAAGAGAGTGAAAGAGTGCTTGAAATTGTCAGGAGGGAAGCGGATGGGGGCCCGCGATGCGCCCCGGTCGGATGTGGAACGGCGACGAGGCGGTCTGCCGATCGACTCGGGGCGTGGACCAGCGTGGATTAGGGGGGGCGGCCAAAGCCCGGGATCTCGATATGCTCGTTGAACGTCGTCTCCTCGATTGTGGCAGGCATCACTCGCCTTCGTCGTTCTTCGGTCGGCGCGCGCTCCGGACGCTGGCCTGTCGGCTCCCCATTCGACCCGTCTTGAAACACGGACCAAGGATTCTGACATGTGTACCAGTCAACAGGCGAGTAAACCCGTAAGGCGCAAGGAAGCTGATTGGTGGGATCCCCCCGCGGGGTGCACCGCCGACCGACCTTGATCTTATGAGAAGGGTTCGATTGCGAGCATACCTGTCGGGACCCGAAAGATGGTGAACAGTGCCTGAGCGGGGCGAACCAAAGGAAACTCTGGTGGAACGCCCGCAGCGATACTGACGTGCAAATCGTTCGTATGACTTGGCCCTGAGGGCTGGGCATGGGTGTCCCAGTCCCGAACCCGTCGGCTGTCGGTGGACTGCTCGAGCTGCTCCCGCGGCGAGAGCGGGTCGCCGCGTGCCGGCCGGGGGACGGACTGGGAACGGTTCCTTCGGGGGCCTTCCCCGCGCGTCGAGCAGCCAACTCAGAACTTGTATGGTCCCAACGGATGCTCACGCAATGTGATTTCTGCCCAGTGCTGTGAATGTCAAAGCGAAGAAATTCAACCAAGCGCGGGTAAACGGCGGGAGTAACTGTGACTCGCTTAAGGTAGCCAAATGCCTCGTCATCTAATTAGTGAAGCGCATGAATGGATTAACGAGATTCCCACTGTCCCTGTCTACTATCCAGCGAAACCACACCCAAGGGAACGGGCTTGGCAGAATCAGCGGGGAAAGAAGACCCTGTTGAGCTTGACTCTATTCCGACTTTGTGAAATGACTTGAGAGGTGTAGTATAAGAGGGAGACAAAAGGCAAAAGTTAAATACCACTACCTTTAACGTTATTTTACTTATTCCGTGAATCGGCACCGTGGCACCAAGGCACTGCCATGGCGCCAAGGCACCAAGACACTGCCATGGCACCAAGGCACTGCCGTGGCACCAAGGCACTGCCATGGCACCAAGGCACCATCGCACCATGGCGCCAAGGCACCAAGACACCACGGCGCCAAGGCACCATGGCACCAAGGCACCGTGGCAGCAAGGCACCATGGCACCAAGGCACCAACGCCCCAACACACCGTGCCAAAATCAAAGGAGCGTAAACCTACGTTCGATCATCCTAATATTTTCCTGACGTTCATCCATCTTCCTCACCGTTGCATACTCATTTTGCTACATATCCGCTCTAATTTTTCATTTTAACTATATTTCAATGTTACCTCATATGTTGTGGCAGTTCTTCGTAATGTCCCGTCGTCTTTTTTCCAAATTTTTATTTAATAGCCTTAAATTTAAATATTTTGTATCGTTTCGTTATTCGTACAAATATGCAATCAATTGTTGGATTAAGGTTACTTCATTCATATATGCCTATTTTGGGGTTGTTACTTTTCTGTTGCATTCTGGGCGATTTTCCTAATGTCCCCACGTTATTTTTATATTCTTTTCAAATTTTCATTTAATATCCTTCAATTTAAATATTTCATATCGTTACGTTATATGTACAAATATGCACTCGATTGTTGGTTTAAGGTTAGTTCATGCGCTGCATGCATGGCTAGCCCATGCGAGCCGTCCGTGCCCGTGCAGCAACGTCGACCGCGCTTCATTGTGCGCTCGTGTCGGTTATCGGTGGCGTCGTCCACGACGGGGCTGCTGGCACTTGATTTCGGACGAGGCGGTGCTTCTGTGCGAGCGGCGAGTCCTGGATGTTGCTCTCGAGGCAAGCTCCAGGCGCTGCAGGCCCGGGTAATCTTTGAAATTTCAGCGTGATGGGGATAGATCATTGCAATTGTTGGTCTTCAACGAGGAATTCCTAGTAAGCGCGAGTCATCAGCTCGCGTTGATTACGTCCCTGCACTTTGTACACACCGCCCGTCGCTCCTACCGATTGAATGATCCGGTGAAATATTCGGATCGCGGCGACGTGGGCGCTTCGCTGCCCGCGACGTCCCGAGAAGTCAATTGAACCTTATCATTTAGAGGAAGAAGAAGTAGTAACAAGGTTTCCGTAGGTGAACCAGCGGAAGGATCATTGTCGAAACCGGCACAACAGAACGACCCCGCGAACGTGTTTAACAACCGGGGAGTCCGCGCGGGCAGGGTGCTCCGGCACTCCGCACGGGCGCCTCCCCCCCGGCCCCGGCGCGCGCTCCGGGCGACCAACGAACCTCGGCGCGGAAAGCGCCAAGGAGTACTCAAATCGATAGCCTGCCCCTCGCGCCCCGTCTGCGGCGTGCGTTGGGGGGACCTGTGCTTCTTCTGTAAATAAAAACGACTCTCGGCAATGGATATCTCAGCTCTCGCATCGATGAAGAACGCAGCGAAATGTGATAC
>CM061544.1:34899918-34902418 GCA_030864215.1 Capsicum pubescens
TAAGGTTAGTTCATGCGCTGCATGCATGGATAGCCCATGCGAGCCATCCGTGCCCGTGCAGCAACGTCGACCACGCTTCATTGTGCGCTCGTGTCGGTTATCGGTGGCGTCGTCCATGACGGGGCTGCTGGCACTTGATTTCGGACGAGGCGGTGCTTCTGTGCGAGCGGCGAGTCCTGGATGCTGCTCTCGGGGCAAGCTCCAGGCGCTGCAGGCCCGGGTAATCTTTGAAATTTCAGCGTGATGGGGATAGATCATTGCAATTGTTGGTCTTCAACGAGGAATTCCTAGTAAGCACGAGTCATCAGCTCGCGTTGACTACGTCCCTGCCCTTTGTACACACCGCCCGTCGCTCCTACCGATTGAATGATCCGGTGAAATGTTCGGATCGCGGCGACGTGGGCGCTTCGCTGCCCGCGACGTCGCGAGAAGTCAATTGAACCTTATCATTTAGTGGAAGGAGAAGTCGTAACAAGGTTTTCGTAGGTGAACCTGCGGAAGGATCATTGTCGAAACCGGCACAGCTGAACGACCCCGCGAACGTGTTTAACAATCGGGGAGTCCGCGCGGGCGGGGTGCTCCGGCACTCCGCACGGGCGCCTCCCCCCCGGCCCTGGCGCGCGCTCCGGGCGACCAACGAACCTCGACGCGGAAAGCCCCAAGGAGTACTCAAATCGATAGCCTGCCCCTCGCACCCCATCCGCGGCGTTCGTTGGGGGGACCTGTGCTTCTTCTGTAAACAAAAACGACTCTCGGCAACGGATATCTCAGCTCTCGCATCGATGAAGAACGCAGCGAAATGCGATACTTGGTGTGAATTGCAGAATCCCGTGAACCGTCGACTCTTTCAACGCAAGTTGCGCCCGAAGCCACTAGGCCGAGGGCACATCTGCCTGGGCGTCACTTATCGCGTCGCCCCCCTCGCATCGCGCTTCCATCACGGGACGCGCTGTCGTCGCGGGGCGAATACTGGTCTCCCGTGCGCCTCGTGCTCGCGGCTGGCCTAAATGCGAGCCCACGTTGACGGACGTCGCGGCAAGTGGTGGTTGTAACTCAACTCTCTTCGTCGTCGCGTCTACGACCCGTCGCGCGTCCGGACTTCAGGACCCCTTCGCGCTAAGGCGCTCCCACCGCGACCCCAGGTCAGGCGGGATTACCCGTTGAGTTTAAGCATATCAATAAGCGGAGGAAAAGAAACTAACAACGATTCCCTTCGCAACGGCGAGCGAACCGGGAACAACCCAGACTTAGAATCGGGCGGCTCCGTCGTCCGAATTGTAGTCTGGAGAAGCGTCTTCAGCGGCGGCTCGGTCGTCCCCTGGAAGTGGGCGCCAGAGAGGGTGAGAGCCCCGTTGTGTTCGGACCCTGTCGCACCACGAGGCGCTGTCTACGAGTCGGGTTGTTTGGGAATGCAGCCCAAATCGGGCGGTGAATTCCTTCCAAGGCTAAATACGGGCGACGGACCGATAGCGAACAAGTACCGCGAGGGAAAGATGAAAAGGACATTGAAAAGAGAGTGAAAGAGTGCTTGAAATTGTCGGGAGGGAAGCGGATGGGGGCCGGCGATGCGCCCCGATCGGATGTGGAACGGCGACGAGGCGGTCCGCCGATAGTTACGTTATACGTACAAATATGCACTCGATTGTTGGTTTAAGGTTAGTTCATGCGCTGCATGCATGGATAGCCCGTGCGAGCCGTCCGTGCCCGTGCGGCAACGTCGACCGCGCTTCATTGTGCGCTCGTGTCGGTTATCGGTGGCGTCGTCCACGACGGGGCTGCTGGCACTTGATTTCGGACGAGGCGGTGCTTCTGTGCGAGCGGCGAGTCCTGGATGCTGCTCTCGGGGTAAGCTCCAGGCGCTGCAGGCCCGGGTAATCTTTGAAATTTCAGCGTGATGGGGATAGATCATTGCAATTGTTGGTCTTCAACGAGGAATTCCTAGTAAGCACGAGTCATCAGCTCGCGTTGACTACGTCCCTGCCCTTTGTACACACCGCCCGTCGCTCCTACCGATTGAATGATCCGGTGAAATGTTCGGATCGCGGCGACGTGGGCGCTTCGCTGCCCGCGACGTCGCGAGAAGTCAATTGAACCTTATCATTTAGTGGAAGGAGAAGTCGTAACAAGGTTTTCGTAGGTGAACCTGCGGAAGGATCATTGTCGAAACCGGCACAGCTGAACGACCCCGCGAACGTGTTTAACAATCGGGGAGTCCGCGCGGGCGGGGTGCTCCGGCACTCCGCACGGGCGCCTCCCCCCCGGCCCTGGCGCGCGCTCCGGGCGACCAACGAACCTCGACGCGGAAAGCCCCAAGGAGTACTCAAATCGATAGCCTGCCCCTCGCACCCCATCCGCGGCGTGCGTTGGGGGGACCTGTGCTTCTTCTGTAAACAAAAACGACTCTCGGCAACGGATATCTAAGCTCTCGCATCGATGAAGAACGCAGCGAAATGCGATACTTGGTGTGAATTGCAGAATCCCGTGAACCGTCGACTCTTTC
>CM061544.1:34907418-35282418 GCA_030864215.1 Capsicum pubescens
GTCACTTATCGCGTCGCCCCCCTCGCATCGCGCCTCAATCACGGGACGCGCTGTCGTCGCGGGGCAAAAACTGGTCTCCCGTGCGCCTCGAGCTCGCGGCTGGCCTAAACGCGAGCCCACGTCGACGGACGTCGCGGCAAGTGGTGGTTGTAACTCAACTCTCTTCGTCGTCGCGGCTACGGCCCGTCGCGCGTCCGGACTTCAGGACGCCTTAGCGTTCAGGCGCTCCCACCGCGACCCAGGTCAGGCGGGATTACCCGCTGAGTTTAAGCATATCAATAAGCGGAGGAAAATAAACTAACAACGATTCCCTTAGCAACGGCGAGCGAACCGGGAACAGCCCAGACTTAGAATCGGGCGGCTCCATCGTCCGAATTGTAGTCTGGAGAAGCGTCTTCAGCGGCGGCTCCGTCGTCCCCTGGAAGTGGGCGCCAAAGAGGGTGAGAGCCCCGTTGTTTACGGACCCTGTCGCACCACGAGACGCTGTCTACGAGTCGGGTTGTTTGGGAATGAAGCCCAAATCGGGCGGTGAATTCCGTCCAAGGCTACATACGGGCGACGGACCGATAGCGAACAAGTACCGCGAGGAAAAGATGAAAAGGACATTGAAAAAAGAGTAAAAGAGTGCTTGAAATTGTCGGGAGGGAAGTGGATGGGGGCTGGCGATGCGCCCCGGTCGGATGTGGATATAGGCGGCTCATAAGCCATCGCTTAAGGTATAAGCATATGCGATAGGTTGATTTCCCAGTAATGGTATAAGCAGCTACTAACCTATCGCATATGTTGATATAGGCGGCGCCTAGGCCATCTCCAATTTTGACATAGGAGGCACCTAACCTATCGCCTATGTGAGGCAGTGAGCATAGGCATTGGTATAAGCGGTGCCTAACCTATTGCCTATGTTGATATAGGCATCGTATAATCCATCACCTATGTTGACATAAGAGGCGCCTAACATATCGCCTAAGTGAGGATGTGAGCATAGGCAATGGTATAAGCGGCGCCTGACCTATCCCTTGTGATGATATATATGGCGCTTAAGCCATCGCCTATGTTGACATAGGCGGTGCCTAACCTATCACCTAAGTGTGGCAGTGAGCATACTCAATGGTATAAGATGCGCCTAACATATCGCCTATGTTGATATAGGCGGCGCCTAAGACATCGCCTATGTATACATAGGAGGCGCCTAACCTATCGTCTAAGTGAGGCAGTGACCATAGGCAATGGTATAAGCGGCACCTAACGTATCGCCTATGTTGATATAGGCGGAGCCTAAACCATCATCTATGTTGACATAGACGGTACCTAACCTATCGCCTAAGTAAGGTAGTAAGCATAAGCAATGGTGTAAGCGGCGCCTAACCTATCGCCTATGTTGATATAGGCAACACCTAACCTATCGCCTAAGTGAGGCAGTGAGCATAGGCAATGGTATAAGCGGCGCCTAACCTATCCCCTATTTTGATTTATGCGGCGCCTAAGCCATCGCCTATGTTGACATAGGCGCCGCCTAACCTATTGCCTAAGTGAGGAACTGCGAATAGGCAATGATATAAGCGGTACCTTACCTATCGTTAATGTTGATATAGGCGGTGCCTAACCTATCGCCTAAGTAAGGCAGTGAGCATAGAAAATGGTATAAACGGCGACTAACCTATCGCCTATGTTTATATAGGCAGCGCCTAATCCATCACCTATGATGACATATTCGGCGCCAAACCTATCGACTAAGTGAGGTAGTAAGCACAGGCAATGGTATAAGCGGCGCCTATCCTATCGCCTATGTTGATATAGGCGGTGCCTAAGTCATCACCTATGTTGACATAGGTGGCATCTCACCTATCGCCTAAGTAAAGCAGTGAGCACAGGCAACGGTATAAGCGGTGCCTTACCTATCGCTTATGTTGATATTGGCGGTGCCTAACCTATCACCTAAGCGAGGCAATGGTGTAAGCGGCGCCTAACCTATCGCCTATGTTAATATAGGTGGTGCCTAAGCCGTCGCCTATGTTGACATAGGAGGCACCTCACCTATCACCTAAGTGAAGCAGTGAGCACAAGCAATGGTATAAACGGTGCCTAACCTATCGCTTATGTTGATATAGGCGTCGTCGAACCTATCACCTATGTGAGGCAGTAATCATAGGCAATGGTGTAAGGGGCTCCTAACCAATCGCCTATGTTGATATTGGCGGCGCCTAAGCAATTGCCAATGTTTACGTAGGCGGCGCCTACCCTATCGCCTAAGTGAGGTAGCGAGCATAGGCAATGGTATAAGCAGCGCCTACCCTATCGCCTATGTTGATATAGGCGGCGCCTAATCCATCGCCTATGTTGAAATATGCGGCGCCAAACCTATTGCCTAAGTGAGGCAGTAAGCATAGGCAATGGAATTAGCGGCGCCTAACCTATCGCCTACGTTGATATAGGCTGCGCCTAAGCCATCGTGTATGTTGACATAGGTAACGCCTAACCTATCGCCTATGTGAGGCAGTGAGCATAGGTAATGGTATAAGCAGCTACTAACCTATCGCATATGTTGATATAGGCGGCACCTAGGCCATCGCCAATTTTGACATAGGAGGCATATAACCTATCGCCTATGTGAGGCAGTGAGCATAGGCAATGGTATAAGCGGTGCCTAACCTATTGCCTATGTTGATATAGGCATCGTATAATCCATCACCTATGTTGACATAGGAGGCGCCTAACATATCGCCTAAGTGAGGATGTGAGCATAGGCAATGGTATAAGCGGCGCCTGACCTATCCCCTGTGATGATATATATGGCGCTTAAGCCATCGCCTATGTTGACATAGGCGGTGCCTAACCTATCACCTAAGTGTGGCAGTGAGCATACTCAATGGTATAAGCTGCGCCTAACATATCGCCTATGTTGATATAGGCGGCGCCTAAGACATCGCCTATGTATACATAGGAGACGCCTAACCTATCGTCTAAGTGAGGCAGTGACCATAGGCAATGGTATAAGCGGCACCTAACGTATCGCCTATGTGGATATAGGCGGAGCCTAAACCATCGTCTATGTTGACATAGACGGTACCTAACCTATCGCCTAAGTAAAGCAGTAAGCATAAGCAATGGTGTAAGCGGCGCCTAACCTATCGCCTATGTTGATATAGGCAGCACCTAACCTATCGCCTAAGTGAGACAGTGAGCATAGGAAATGGTATAAGCGGCGCCTAACCTATCCCCTATTTTAATTTATGCGGCGCCTAAGCCATCGCCTATGTTGACATAGGCGGCGCCTAACCTATTGCCTAATTGAGGAACTGCGAATAGGCAATGATATAAGCGGTACCTTACCTATCATTAATGTTGATATAGGCGGTGCCTAACCTATCGCCTAAGTAAGGCAGTGAGCATAGAAAATGGTATAAACGGCGACTAACCTATCGCCTATGTTGATATAGGCGGCGCCTAAGCCATCGCCTATGTAGACATTGGCGGTGCCTAACCTATCGCCCAAGTAAGGCAGTAAGCTTAGGTAATTGTATAAGCAACGCCTAACCTATCTCCTATGTTGATATAGGCGGTTCCTAATCCATTGCCAATATTGGCATAGGCGTCACCTAACCTATCACCTAAGTGAGGGAGTGAGCATAGGCAATGGTATAAGCGGAACATAACCTATCGCCTATGTTGATATAGGAGGCGCCTAAGCCATCGCCTATGTTGACATAGGCAGCGATTAACCTATCGCCTATGTTAGGCATTGAGCATTGAAAATGGTATAAGCGGCGCCTAACCTATCGCCTATGATGATATAGGCGGCGCCTAAGACATCGCCTATGTTTACATAGGCGACACCTAACTTATCGCCTAAGTGGCGCAGTGAGAATAGGCAATGGTATAAGCAGAGCCTAACCTATCTCCTATGTTAATATAGGCGACGCCTAAGCCATCACCTATGTTGACATAAGCGGCACCTAACCTATAGCCTAAGTTAGGCAATGAGCATAGGCAATGGTATAAGTGGCACATAACCTATCGCCTACGTTGATATAGAAAGCGTCTAAGCCATCCCCTATGTTGATATAGGTGGCGCCTAACCTATCACCTATGTTGATATAGGCAGCGCCTAAGCCATCGCCTAGGTTGACATAGGCGGTGCCTAACCTATCGCCTAAGTGAGGCAGCTAGCATAGGCAATAGTATAAGCGGCTCCTAACCTATCACCTATGTTGATATAGGCGGCGCCTAACCTATCGCCTAAGTGAGGCAGTAAACATAGGAAATGGTATACGCGAAGCGTAACCTATCGCCTTTGTTGATATAGGCGGCGCCAAACCTATCGCGTAAGTGAGTCAGTGAGCACAGGCAATGGTATAAGCGGCGCCTAACTTATCGCCTATGTTGATATATGCGGCGCCTAAGCCATCGCCTATGTTGACATAGGCGGCGCCTCAGCTATCGACTAAGTGAGGCAAGGAGCATAGGCAATGGTATAAGCATAGCCTAACCTATCGCGTATGATTATATAGGCCGCTCATTAGCCATCGCCCAAGTTGAAATGGGCGGCGCCTAAGTTATCGCCTAAGTGAGGCAGTGAGCATTGGCAATGGTATAAGCGGCACCTAACCTATCGTCGATGTTGGTATAGGCGGCGCCTAAGCCATCGGAAATGTTGACATAGACGGCACCTAACCTATCGGTTAAGTGAGGCAGTGACCATAGGCAATGGTATAAGAGGCGCCTAACCTATCGCCTATGTTACTATAGGCGGCGCCTAAGCCATCGCCTATGTTGACATAGGCAACAGTTAACCTATCTCCTAAGTGAGGCAATGAGGATAGGCAATGCTATTAGTGGATCCTAAGCTATCGCCTATGTTGATATAGGCTTCGCCTATATTGACAAAGGCGGCACCTACACTATGGCCTAACTGAGTCAGTGAGCATAGGCAAATGTATTAGCTGCGCCTAACCTATCGCCTATGTTGATATAGGCAGCGCCTAAGCCATCTCCTATATTGACATAGGCGGCGCCTAACCTATCTCCCAAGTGAGGCAGTGAGCATAGGCAATGGTATAAGTGTAGCCTATCCTATCGCCTATGTTTATATAGGCGGTTCATAAGCCATCGCCCATGTTAAAATGGGCGGTGCGTAACGTATCGCCTAAGTGAGGCAGTGAGCATTGGCAATGGTATATGCGGAGCCTAACCTATTGCCTATGTTGGTATAGGCGGCGCCTAAGACATCGCCAATGTTGACATAAACGGCGCCTAACCTATCGGCTAAGTGAGTCACTGAGCATAGGAAATGGTATAAGCGGCCCCTAACCTATTACCTATGATGATATAGGCGGCGCCTAAGCCATCTCCTATGTTGATATATGGAGCGCCTAGCCTATCGCCTAAGTGAGGCGGTATGCATAGGCAATGGTATAAGCGGCGCCTAACCAATCGCCTATGTTGATATAGGCGGTTCCTAAGCCATCGCCTATATTGATATATGAGGCGCCTAACCTATCGCCGAAGTGAGGCAGTAAGCATAGTCAATGGTATAAGCGGCGCCTAACCTATCGCCTATGTTGATATAGGCGGCGCCTAAGCCATCGCCTATGTTGAAATAGGCGGCGCTTAACCTATCGCCTAACTGAGGCAATGAGCATATGCAATGGTATGAGTGGAGCCTAAGCCATCGCCTATGTTGAAATAGGCGGCGCTTAACATATCGCCTAAGTGAGGCAATGATCATAGGAAATGGTATAAGTGGCGCCTAAGCTATTGCCTATGTTGATATAGGCGGCGCCTAAGGCATCACCTATATTTACAAAGGCGGCGCCTAACCTTTCGCCTAAGTGAGGCAGTGAGATTAGGCAATGGTATAAGAGGCGCCTAACCTATCCCTTATGTTGATATAGGCAGCGCCTAAGCCATCGCCTAAGTTGACATCGGCGACGCCTAACCTATCGCCTAAGTAAGGCAGCTAGCATAGGCAATAGTATAAGCAGCGCCTAACCTATAACCTATGTTGATATAGGCAGCGCCTAAGCCATCGCCTAGGTTGACATAGGCGGTGCCTAACCTATCTCTTAAGTGAGGCATCTAGCATAGGCAATAGTATAAGCGGCTCCTAACCTATCACCTATGTTGATATAGGCGGCGCCTAACCTATCGCCTAAGTGAGGCAATAATCATAGGAAATGGTATACGCGAAGCCTAACCTATCGCCTTTGTTGATATAGGCGGCGCCAAACCTATCGCGTAAGTGAATCAGTGAGTATAGGCAATGGTATAAGCGGCGCCTAACTTATCGCCTATGTTGATATATGCGGCGCCTAAGCCATCGCCTATGTTGACATAGGCGGCGCCTCAGCTATCGCCTAAGTGAGGCAAGGACCATAGGCAATGGTATAAGCATAGCCTAACCTATCGCGTATGATTATATAGGCCGCTCATTAGCCATCGCCCAAGTTGAAATGGGCGGCGCCTAAGTTATCGCCTAAGTGAGGCAGTGAGAATTGGCAATGGTATAAGCGGCACCTAACCTATCGTCGATGTTGGTATAGGCGGCACCTAAGCCATCGGAAATATTGACATAGACGGCACCTAACCTATCGGTTAAGTGAGGCAGTGAGCATAGGCAATGGTATAAGAGGCGCCTAACCTATCGCCTATGTTAATATAGGCGGCGCCTAAGCCATCGCCTATGTTGACATAGGCGGCAGTTAACCTATCGCCTAAGTGAGGCAATGAGCATAGGCAATGCTATAAGTGGATCCTAAGCTATCGCCTATGTTGATATAGGCATCGCCTATATTGACAAAGGCGGCACCTAACCTATGGCCTAACTGAGGCAGTGGGCATAGGCAAATGTATTAGCTGCGCCTAACCTATCGCCTATGTTGATATAGGCAGCGCCTAAGCCATCGCCTATATTGACATAGGCGGTGCCTAACCTATCTCCCAAGTGAGGAAGTAAGCATAGGCAATGGTATAAGTGTAGCCTAACCTATCGCCTATGTTTATATAGGCGGTTCATAAGCCATCGCCCATGTTGAAATGGGCGGTGCGTAACATATCGCCTAAGTGAAGTAGTGAGCATTGGCAATGGTATAAGCAGAGCCTAACCTATCGCCTATGTTGGTATAGGCGGCGCCTAAGATATCGCCAATGTTGACATAGACGGCGCCTAACCTATCGGCTAAGTGAGTCACTGAGCATAGGAAATGGTATAAGCGACCCCTAACCAATTACCTATGTTGATATAGGCGGCGCCTAAGCCATATCCTATGTTGATATATAGAGCGCCTAGCCTATCGCCTAAGTGAGGCGGTAAGCATAGGCAATGGTATAAGCGGCGCCTAACCAATCGCCTATGTTGATATAGGCGGTTCCTAAGCCATTGCCTATGTTGATATATGAGGCGCCTAACCTATCGCCTATGTGAGGCAGTAAGCATAGTCAATGGTATATACGGCGCCTAACCTATCGCCTATGTTGATATAGGTGGCGCCTAAGCCATCTCCTATGTTGACATAGGTGGCGCCTAACCTATCGCCTATCTAAGGCAGTGACCATAGGCAATGGTATAAGTGGCTCCTAACCTATCGCATAAGTTGATATAGGCCGTGCCAAAGCCATCGCCTATTTTGACATAGGTGGCGCCTAACCTATCGCCTATGTGAGGAAGTGAGCATAGGAAATGGTATAAGCGGCGCCTAACCTATCGCCTATGTTGATATAGGCATCGTCTAAGCCATCACCTATATTGACATAGGCGGTGCCTAACCTATCGCCTAAGTAAGGATGTGAGCATAGGCAATGGTATAAGCGGCGCCTGACCTATCCCCTAAGATGATATAGGCGGCGCGTATGCCATCGCCTTTGTTGACATAGGCGGCACCTAACCTATCTCCTAAGTGTGGCAGTGAGCATTGTCAATGGTATAAGCGGCGCCTAACCTATCGCCTATGTTGATATAGGCGGCGCCTAAGCCATCGCCTATGTTGACATAGCCGGCGCCTAACCAATTGCCTAAGTGAGGCAGTGAGCACAGGAAACGGTATAATCAGTGCCTAACCTATAGCCTATGATGATATAGGCGGCGCCTAACCTATCGCTTAAGTGAGGCAGTGAGCATAGGAAATGGTATAAAAAGAGCCTAACCTATCGCATATGTTGATATAGGGGGCGCCTAAGCCATCCCCTATGTAGACATAGGAGGCGCCTAACCCATCGTCTCAGTGAGGCAGTGACCATAGGCAATGGTATAAGCGGCTCCTAACGTATCGCCGATGTTGATATAGGCGGAGCCTAAGCGATCGCCTATTTTGACATATGCGGCACCTTACCAATTGCCTAAGTGAGGCAGTGAGCATAGGCAATGGTATATGTTGTGCCTAACCTATATCCTATGTTGACATAGGTTGCGCCTAACCTTTCCCCATAGTGAGGCACTAAGCAAAGTAAATGGTACAAGAGGTGCCTAACTAATCTCCTATGTTGAAATAGGAGGATCCTAAGCCATTGCCTATGTTGACATAGGCGGCGCCTACCCTATCGCCTAAGTGTGACAGTGAGCATAGGCAATGGTATAATTGGCGCCTAACCTATTGCATATGTTGATATGGGCGGCATCTAAGGCATCTCCTATTTTTACATAGGTGGTGCCTAACCTATCGCCTATGTGAGGCAGTGAGCATAGGCAATGGTATATGCAGCGCCAAACCTATCATATATGTTGATATAGGGGGCTCCTAAGCCATCGCCTATGTTGACATAGGCGGCGCCTAACCTATCGTCTAAGTAAGGCAGTGAGCATAGGCAATGGTATTAGCGGCACCAAACCTATCCACTATGTTAATAGAGATGGCGCCTAATCCATCACCTATGCTGACTTAGGCGGCGCCTAACCTATCGCCTAAGTAATGCAGTGAGCAAAGTCAAAGGTAGAAGGGGTGCCTAACCTATATTCTATGTTGATATAGGCGGTGCCTAACCTATCGCCTAAGTGAGGCATAAACATAGGCAATTGTATAAGCGAAGCCTAACCTATCGCCTTTGTTGATATAGGCGGCGCATAAGCGATCGCCTATGTTGACATAGGCGACTCCAAACCTATCGCCTGAGTAAGTCAGTGAGCATAGACAATGGCATAAGCGGTGCCTAACTTATCGCCTATATTGATATAGGCGGCGCCTAAGCCATCGCTTATGTTTACATAGGCGCCGCCTAAGTTATCGCCTAACTTCGGCAGAGACCATAGGAAATGGTATAAGCGTCCATCGCCCATGTTGAAATGGGCTGCGCCTAAGTTATCACTTAAGTGAGGAAGTGAGCATTGGCAACGGTATAAGCGGCGCCTAACCTATCGCCTATGTTGGTAAAGGCGGCACCTAGGCCATCGCTAATGTTGACATAGACGACACCTAACCTATCGGCTATGTGAGGCAGTGAGCATAGGCAATGTTATAAGCGGTGCCTAACCTATCCCCTATGTTTATTTAGGCGGCGCCTAAGCCATCGCCTATGTTGATATATGCAGCGCCTAACCTATCGCCTAAGTGAGCCAGTAAGCATAGCCAATTGTATAAGTGGCGCCTAACCTATGGCCTATGTTGATATAGGCGGCGCCTAAGACATCGCCTATGTTGACATAGGCGGCGCTTAACCAATCGCCAAAGTGAGGCAATAAGCATAGGCAATGATATAAGTGGCGCCTAAGCTATCGCCTATGTTGATTTAGGCGGCGCCTAAGACATCGCCTATATTAACATAGGCGGCGCCTAAACTATCGCCTAAGTGAGGCAGTTAGGATAGGCAAATGCTATAAGTGGCGTCTAACCAATCACCTATGTTGATATAGGCGGTGCCTAAGCCATTGACTATGTTTACATAGGCGTCGCCTAACCTATCACCTAAGTAAGGTAGTGATCACAGGAAACGGTATAATCGGTGCCTAACCTATAGCCTATAATGATATAGACGGCGCCTAACCTATCACTTATGTAAGGCAGTGAGCATAGGAAATGGTATAAAAAGCATCTAACCTATCGCATATTTTGATATAGGGGGCGCCTAAGCCTTTGCCTATGTAGATATAGGAGGCGCCTAACCTATCGTCTAAGTGAGGCAGTGACCATAGGCAATGGTATAAGTGGCTCCTAACGTATCGCCTATGTTGATATAGGCGGAGCGTAAGCTATCGCCTATGTTGACATAGGCGGCACCTTACCTATCGCCTAAGTGAGGCAGTGAGCATAGGCAATGGTATAAGTTGTGCCTAACCCATCTCCTATGTTGACATAGGTTACGCCTATCCTTTCCCCTTTATGAGTCAGTGAGCAAAGTAAATGGTACAAGAGGTTCCTAACTAATCTCCTATGTTGAAATAGGAGGATCCTAAGCCATTGCCTATGTTGACATATGCGGCGCCAAACCTATCGCCTAAGTGAGGCAGAGAGAATAGGTAATGGTATAAGCGGCGCCTAACCTATCGCCTATGTTGATATAGGTGGCGCCTAAGCCATCTCCTATGTTGACATAGGTGGCGCATAACCTATCGCCTATGTAAGGCAGTGAGCATAGGCAATGGTATAAGTGGCTCCTAACCTATCGCATAAGTTGATATAGGCGGTGCCTAGGCCATCGCCTATTTTGACATAAGTGGCGCCTAACCTATCGCCTATGTGAGGAAGTGAGCATAGGAAATGGTATAAGCGGCGCCTAACCTATCTCCAATGTTGATATAGGCATCGTCTATGCCATCACCTATATTGACATAGGCGGCGCCTAACCTATCGACTAAGTAAGGCTGTGAGAATAGGCAATGGTATAAGCGGCGCCTGACCTATCCCCTAAGATGATATAGGCGGCGTGTATGCCATCGCCTTTGTTGACATAGGCGGCACCTAACCTATCTCCTAAGTGTGGCAGTGAGCATAGTCAATGGTATAAGCGGCGCCTAACCTATCGCCTATGTAAGGCAGTGAGCATAGGCAATGGTATAAGTGGCTCCTAACCTATCGCATAAGTTGATATAGGCGGTGCCTAGGCCATCGCCTATTTTGACATAAGTGGCGCCTAACCTATCGCCTATGTGAGGAAGTGAGCATAGGAAATGGTATAAGCGGCGCCTAACCTATCTCCAATGTTGATATAGGCATCGTCTATGCCATCACCTATATTGACATAGGCGGCGCCTTACCTATCGCCTAAGTAAGGCTGTGAGCATAGGCAATGGTATAAGCGGCGCCTGACCTATCCCCTAAGATGATATAGGCGGCGCGTATGCCATCGCCTTTGTTGACATAGGCGGCGCCTAACCTATCTCCTAAGTGTGGCAGTGAGCATAGTCAATGGTATAAGTTGCGCCTAACCTATCGCCTATGTTGATATAGGCGGCGCCTAAGCCATCGCCTATGTTGACATAGCCGGCGCCTAACCAATTATCTAAGTGAGGAAGTGAGCACAGGAAATGGTATAATCGGTGCCTAACCTATAGCCTATGATGATATTGGCGGCGCCTAACCTATCGCTTAAGTGAGGAAGTGAGCATAGGAAATGGTATAAAAAGTGCATAACCTATCGCATATGTTGATATAGGGGGCGCCTAAGCCATCCCCTATGTAGACATAGGAGGCGCCTAACCTATCGTCTAAGTGAGGCAGTGACCATAGGCAATGGTATAAGCGGCTCCTAACGTATCGCCGATGTTGATATAGGCGGAGCCTAAGCTATCGCCTATGTTGACATAGGCGGCACCTTACCTATTGCATAAGTGAGGCAGTGAGTATAGGCAATGGTATAAGTTGTGCCTAACCGATCTCCTCTGTTGACATAGGTTGCACCTAACCTTACCCCTTAGTGAGGCAGTGATCAAAGTAAATGGTACAAGAGGTGCCTAACTAATCTCCTATATTGAAATAGGAGGATCCTAAGCCATTGCCTATGTTGACATAGGCGGCGCCTACCCTATCGCCTAAGTGTGACCGTGAGCATAGGCAATGGTATAATTAGCGCCTAACCTATTGCCTATGTTGATATGGGCGGCGTCTAAGCCATCTCTTATTTTTACATAGGCGGTGCCTAAACTATCGCCTATGTGAGGCAGTGAGCATAGGCAATGGTATATGCAGCGCGAAACCTATCACATATGTTGATATAGGGGGCGCCTAAGCCATCGCCTATGTTGACATAGGCGGCGCCTAACCTATCGTCTAAGTAAGGAAGTGAGCATAGGCAATGGTATTAGTGGCACCAAACCTATCCACCATGTAAATAGAGATGGCGCCTAATCCATCACCTATGCTGACTTAGGCGGCGACTAACCTATCGCCTAAGTGATACAGTGAGCAAAGTCAAAGGTAGAAGGGGTGCCTAACCTATATTCTATGTTGATATAGGTGGTGCCTAACCTATCGCCTAAGTGAGGCATAAACATAGGCAATTGTATAAGCGAAGCCTAACCTATCGCCTTTGTTGATATAGGCGGCGCATAAGCGATCGCCTATGTTGACATAGGCGACTCCAAACCTATCGCCTGAGTAAGTCAGTGAGCATAGACAATGGTATAAGAGGTGCCTAACTTATCGCCTATATTGATATAGGCGGCGCTTAAGACATTGCCTATGTTTACATAGGCGCCGCCTAAGCTATCGCCTACCTTCGGCAGAGAGCATAGGGAATGGTATAAGCGTCCATCGCCCATGTTGAAATGGGTGGCGCCTAAGTTATCACTTAAGTGAGGAAGTGAGCATTGGCAATGGTATAAGCGGCGCCTAACCTATCGCCGATGTTGGTATAAGCGGCGCCTAAGCCATCGCTAATGTTGACATAGACGACACCTAACCTATCGGCTAAGTGAGGCAGTGAGCATAGGCTATGTTATAAGCGGTGCCTAACCTATCCCCTATGTTTATTTAGGCGGCGCCTAAGCCATCGCATATGTTGATATATGCGGCGCCTAACCTATCGCCTAAGTGAGGCAGTAAGCATAGCCAATTGTATAAGTGGCGCCTAACCTATCGCCTATGTTGATATAGGCGGCGCCTAACACATCGCCTATGTTGACATAGGCGGCGCTTAACCAATCGCCTAAGTGAGGCAATGAGCATAGGCAATTATATAAGTGGCGCCTAAGCTATCGCCTATGTTGATTTAGGCGGTGCCAAAGACATCGCCTATATTAACATAGGCGGCGCCTAAACAATCACCTAAGTGAGGCAGTTAGCATTGGCAATGCCATAAGCGGCGCCTAACCTATCACCTATGTTGATATAGGCGGCGCCTAAGCCATTAACTATGTTTACATAGGCGGCGCCTAACCTATCGCCTAAGTGAGGCAGTGAGCACAGGAAACGGTATAATCGGTGCCTAACCTATAGCCTATGATGATATAGGCGGCGCCTAACCTATCGCTTAAGTGAGGCAGTGAGCATAGGAAATGGTATAAAAAGCGCCTGACCTATCGCATATGTTGATATAAGGGGCGCCTAAGCCTTCGCCTATGTAGGCATAGGAGGCGCCTAACGTATCGTCTAAGTGAGGCAATGACCATAGGCAATGGTATAAGTGGCTCCTAACGTATCGCCTATGTTGATATAGGCGGAGCGTAAGCTATCGCCTATGTTGACATAGGCGGCACCTTGCCTATCGCCTAAGTGAGGCAGTGAGCATAGGCAATGGTATAAGTTGTTCCTAACCCATCTCCTATGTTGACATAGGTTACATCTAACCTTTCCCCTTAGTGAGTCAGTGAGCAAAGTAAATGGTTCAAGAGGAGCCTAACTAATCTCCTATGTTGAAATAGGAGGATCCTAAGCCATTGCCTATGTTGACATAGGCGGCGCCTACCCTATCGCCTAAGTGAGACAGTGAGCATAGGCAATGGTATAATTGGCGCCTATCCTATTGCCTATGTTGATATGGGCGGCGTCTAAGCCATCTCCTATTTTTACATAGGCGGTGCCTAACCTATCGCCTATGTGAGGCAGGGAGCATACGCAATGGTATAAGCCGCGCCAAACCTATCACATATGTTGATATAGGGGGCGCCTAGGCCATCGCCTATGTTGACATGGGCGACGCCTAACCTATCATCTAAGTAAGGCAGTGAGCATAGGCAATGGTATTAGCGGCACCAAACCAATCCTCTATGTTATTAGGGATGGCGCCTAATCCATCACCTATACTGACTTAGGCGGCGCCTAACCTATCGCCTAAGTGATGCAGTGAGCAATGTCAAAGGTAGAAGTGGTGCCTAACCTATATTCTATGTTGATATAGGCGGTGCCTAACCTATCGCCTAAGTGAGGTATAAACATAGGCAATTGTATAAGCGAAGCCAAACCTATCGCCTGAGTAAGTCAGTGAGCATAGACAATGGTATATGCGACGACTAACTTATCTCCTATGTTGATATAGGCGGCGCCTAAGCCATCGCCTATGTTTACATAGGCGGCGCCTAAGCTATCACCTATGTTTGGCAAAGAGCATAGGAAATGGTATAAGAGTCCATCGCCCATGTTGAAATGGGCGGCGCCTAAGTTATCACTTAAGTGAGGCAGTGAGCATTGGCAACGGTATAAACGGCGCCTAACCTATCGCCGATGTTGGTATAGGCGGCGCCTAAGCCATCGCTAATGTTGACATACACGACACCTAACCTATCGGCTAAGTGAGGCAGTGAGCATAGGCAATGTTATAAGCGGTGCCTAACCTATCCCCTATGTTGATTTAGGCGGCGCCTAAGCCATCGCCTATGCTGATATATGCGGCGCCTAACCTATCGCCTAAGTGAGGCAGTAAGCATAGCCAATTGTATAAGTGGCGCCTAACCTATCGCCTACGTTGATATAGGCGGCGCCTAAGACATCACCTATGTTGACATAGGAGGCGCTTAACCAATCGCCTAAGTGAGGCAATGAGCATAGGCAATGATATAAGTGGCGCCTAAGCTATCGCCTATGTTGATTTAGGCGGCGCCTAAGACATCGCCTATATTAACATAGGCGGCGCCTAAACTATCGCCTAAGTAAGGCAGTTAGCATAGGCAATGCTATAAGCGGCGCCTAACCTATCACCTACGTTGATATAGGCGGCGCCTAAGCCATTGACTATGTTTACATAGGCGGCCCCTAACCTATCGCCTAAGTGAGACAGTGAGCATAGGCATTGGTATAAGTGGTGCCTAACCTATCGCCTATGTTGATATAGGCGGCACCTAACCTATCGCCTAAGTGAGGCAGTGAGCATAGGAAATGGTATAAGCGGCGCCTAACCTATCGCCTATGTTGATATAGGTGGCGCCTAAGAGATTGCCTATGTTGACATAAACGGCCCAAATCTATCGTCAATGTGAGGCAGTAAGCATAGGCAATGGTATAAGGGGCGCCTAACCAATCGCCTATTATGATATAGGCGGCGCCTGAACCATTGCCTATGTTGACATATGCGGCACCTAACCTATCCCCTAAATGACTAAACCATCGCCCATGTTGACATAGGCGGCGCCTTACCTATCTCCTATGTGAGGCAGTGCGCATAGGCAATGGTATAAGCGGCGCCTAACCTATCGACTATGTTGATATAGGCATCGTCTAATCCATCACCTATATTGACATAGGCGGCGCCTAACCTATCGCCTAAGTAAGGATGTAAGTATAGGCAATGGTATAAGCGGCGCCTGACCTATCTCCTATGATGATATAGACAACGCTTAAGCCATTGCCTATGTTGACATAGGCGTCGCCTAACTTATTTCCTAAGTGTGGCAGTGAGCATAGTCAATGGTATTAGCGGCGCCTAACCTATCTCCTAAGTTGATATAGGCGGCCCCTAAGCCATCGCATATGTTGACATAGGCGGCACCTAACCTATCGCCTAAGTGAGGCAGTGAGCACAGGAAATGGAATAATCGTTGCCTAACCTATAGCCTATGTTGATATAGGCGACGCCTAACCTATCACCTAAGTGAGGCAGTGAGCATAGGAAATGGTATAAAAGGCGCCTAACCTATCGCCTATGTTGATATAGGCGGCGCCTAATCCATCGCCATAGTTGACATAGGCGACATTTAACCTATGGCCTAAGGGAGGCAGCGAGCATAGGCAATGGTATAAGCGGCTCCTAACCTATCGCATAAGTTGATATTGGCGGAGCCTAGGCCAGCGCCTATTTTGACATACGCGGCACCTAACCTATCGCCTATGTGAGGCAGTGAGCATAGGCAATGGTATAAGCGGCGCCTAACCAATTGCCTATGTTGATATTGGCATCGTCTAATCCGTCACCTATATTGACATAGGCGGCGCCTAACCTATCGCCTATGTAAGGCTGTGAGAATAGGCAATGGTATAAGCGGCGCTTGACCTATCCCCTATGATGATATAGGCGGCGCTTAAGACATCGCCTATGTTTACATAGGTGGCACCTAACATATCTCCTAAGTGTGGCAGTGAGCATAGTCAATGGTATAAGTGGCGCCTAACCTATCTCCTATGTTGACATAGGCGGCGCCTAAGCCATAGCCTATGTTGACATAAGCGGCGCCTAACATATCGCCTAAGCGAGGCAGTGAGCACAAGAAATGGTATAAAAGGCGCCTAACCTATCGCCTATGTTGATATAGGCGGCCCCTAATCCATCGCCTTAGTTGACATAGGCGTCATTTAACCTATGGCCTAAGGGAGGCAGCGAGCATAGGCAATGGTATAATCGGTGCCTAACCTATAGCCTATGTTGATATAGGAGGAGCCTAAGCCATCGCCTATGTTGACATAGGCGGCAGCTTACCTATCGCCTAACTGAGGCAGTGAGCATAGGCAATTGTGTAAGCGGTGCCTAACCTATCGCCTATGTTGATATAGGCGGAGCCTATGCCATCCCCTATGTTGACATAGGCGTCGTCTGAGCCATCACCTATATTGACATAGGCGGTGCCTATCCTATCGCCTAACGGAGGCTGTGAGCATAGGCAATGGTATAAGAGGCGCCTGACCTATCCTCAATGATGATATAGGCGGCGCTTAAGCCATCGCCTATGTTGACATAGGCGACGCCTAACCTATCTCCTAAGTGAGGCAGTGAGCATAGTCAATGGTATAAGCGGCGCCTAACCTATCGCCTATGTTGATATGGGTGGCGCCTAAGCCATCGCCTATGTTGACATAGGCGGTGACTAACCTATCGCCTAAGTGACGCAGTGAGCATAGGCAATGGTATAAGTAGCGCCTAACCTATCGCCAATGTTAATTTAGGCGGCACCTAAGCCATCGCGTATGTTGACATAGGCGGCGCCAAACCTATCACCTAAGAGAGACAGTGGGCATAGGCAATGGTATAAGCGGCGCCTAATCTATCGCCTATTTTGATATTGGCGGCGCCTAAGCCATCGCCTATGTTGACATAGGCGGCGCCTAACCTATCCCCTAAGTGAGGAAGTGAGCATAGACAATGGTATAAACGGCTCCTAACCTATCGCATATGTTGATATAGGTGGCGCCTAAGCCATCGTCATTTTAGATATAGTGGGCGCCTAACCTTTCGCCTATGTGAGGCAGTGAGCATAGGCAATGGTATAAGAGGCACCTAACCTATCACCTATGTTGATATAGGAGTCGCCTAAGACATCCCCTATGTTGACATAGGCGGCGCCTAACCTATCGCCGAAGTGAGGCTGTGAGCATAGGAAATGGTATAAGCGGCGCCTGACCTATCGCCTATGATTATATAGGTGGCGTTTAAGCCATCGCCTATGTTGACATAGGCAGCGCCCAACCTATCGCCTAAGTGAGGCAGTGAGCACAGTCAATGGTATAAGCGGCGCCTAACCTATCGCCTATGTTGATATAGGCGGTGCCTAAGCCATCGCCTATTTTGACATAAGCGGTGCCTTACCTATCCCCTATGTGATGCAGGGAGCATAGGAAATGGTATAAGCAGCGCCTAACCTATTACCTATGTTGATATAGGTGGTGCCTAAGCCATCGCCTATATTGACATAGGCAGTGCCTAACCTATCGCCCAATGAGGCAGTTAGCAAAGGCAATGGTATAAGCGGCTCCTAACCTATCTCATATGTTGATATAGTCGTCGCCTAAGCCATCGCCTATGTTGACATAGGCGGTGCCTAACCTATTGCCTAAGTGAGGCTGTCAGCATAGGCAATGGTTTAAGCGGTGCCTGCCCTATTGCCTATGATGATATAGGTGGCGCTGAAGACATCACCTATGTTGACATAGGTGGTGCCTAACCTATCTCCTAAGTGAGGCAGTGAGCATAGTCAATGGTATAAGTGGCGCCTAACCTATCGCCTATGTTGATATAGGGGGCGCCTAAGCCATCGCCTATGTTGACATCGGCGGCGCCTAACCTATCTCCTAAGTGAGGCAGTGAGTACAACAAACGTTACAAGTTCTGTCTAACCTATAGCATATGTTTATATTGGAGGCGCCTAACCTATCGCCTAAGTAAGGTAGTGAGCATAGGAAATGGTATAAAAGGCATCTAACCTATCGTATATGTTGATATAGGCAGCGGGTAAGCCATCGCCAATGTAGACATAGGCAGCACCTAACCTATCGCCTAAGTGATATAAAGGGTTCTTAAGCCATTGTCTATGTTGACATAGGCAGCGCCTAACCTATCGCCTATGTTGATATAGGCGGTGCCTAAGCAAACGCCTAAGTTGACATAGGTGGCGCCTAACCTATCGCCTATGTGAGGAAGTGAGCATAGGCAATGGTATAAGCGGCTCCTCACCTATAGATTATGTTATTATAGGAAGCGCCTAATCCATCACTTATTTTGACATAGGCGGCGCCTAACCTATCGCCTCTGAAAGGCAATGAGCATAGGCAATGGTATAAGCGGCGCCTAACCTATCGCCTATGTTGATATAGGCATCGCCTAAGCCATCGCCTATTTTGACATAGGTGGTGCCTAACCTATCGCTTAAGTGAGGATGTGAGCATAGGCAATAGTATAAGCGGCGCCTGACCTAACGCCTATGATGATATAGGCGACGCTTAACTCATCGTCTATGATGACATAGGCGGCCCCTAACCTATCGCCTAAGTGAGGCAGAGAGCATAGTCAATGCTATAAGCATCGACTAACCTATCACCTATGTTGATATCGGCGGCGCCTAATCCATCGCCTATGTAGACATAGGCGGCGCCTAACCTATCGCCTAAGTGAGGCAGTGAGCACAGGAAACGGTATAAGAGGTGCCTTAGCTATAGCCTATGTTGATATAGGCGGCGCCTAACCTATCGCCTAAGTGAGCTAGTGAGCATAGGAAATGTTACAAAAGGCGCCTAACCTATCACATATATTGATATAGGTAGCTCCTAAACCATCGCCTATGTAGACATTGGCGGCTCCTAACCTATCGCCTAAGTGAGGAAGATGACCATACGCAATGGTATAAGCGGCGCCTAACCTATTACCTATGTTGATATAGGTGGTGCCTAAGCCATCGCCTAAATTGAAATAGGCAGCGCCTAACCTATCGCCTAATGAGGCAGTTAGCATAGGCAATGGTATAAGCGGCTCCTAACCTATCTCATATGTTGATATAGTCGTCGCCTAAGCCATCGCCTATGTTGACATAGGCGACGCCTAACCTATTGCCTAAGTGAGGCTGTCAGCATAGACAATGGTATAAGAGGTGTCTGCCCTATCTCCTATGATGATATAGGTGGCGCTGAAGCCATCACCTATGTTGACATAGGTGGCGCCTAACCTATCTCCTAAGTGAGGTAGTGAGCATAGTCAATGGTATAAGTGGCGCCTAACCTATCGCCTATGTTGATATAAGGGGTGCCTAAGCCATCGCCTATGTTGACATCGGCGGCGCCTAACCTATCTCCTAAGTGAGGCAGTGAGTACAACAAACGTTACAAGTTGTGTCTAACCTATAGCCTATGTTGATATAGGAGGCGCCTAACCTATCGCCTAAGTGATATAAAGGGTGCTTAAGCCATTGTCTATGTTGACATAGGCAGCGCCTAACCTATCGCCTATGTTGATATTGGCGGTGCCTAAGCAAACGCCTAAGTTGACATAGGTGGCGCCTAACCTATCGCCTATGTGAGGAAGTGAGCATAGGCAATGGTATAAGCGGCTCCTCACCTATAGCTTATGTTATTATAGGAAGCGCCTAATCCATCACTTATTTTGACATAGGCGACGCCTAACCTATCGCCTATGAAAGGCAATGAGCATAGGCAATGGTATAAGCGGCGCCTAACCTATCGCCTATGTTGATATAGGCGTCGCCTAAGCCATCGCCTATTTTGACATAGGTGGTGCCTAACCTATCGCTTAAGTGAGGATGTGAGCATAGGCAATAGTATAAGCGGCGCCTGACCTAACGCCTATGATGATATAGGCGGCGCTTAACTCATCGCCTATGATGACATAGGCGGCCCCTAACCTATCGCCTAAGTGAGGCAGAGAGCATAGTCAATGCTATAAGCATCGACTAATCTATCACCTATGTTGATATCGGCGGCGCCTAATCCATCGCCTATGTAGACATAGGCGGCGCCTAACCTATCGCCTAAGTGAGGCAGTGAGCACAGGAAACGGTATAAGAGGTGCCTAACCTATAGCCTATGTTGATATAGGCGGCGCCTAACCTATCGCCTAAGTGAGCTAGTGAGCATAGGAAATGTTATAAAAGGTGCCTAACCTATCACATATGTTGATATAGGTAGCTCCTAAACCATCGCCTATGTAGACATTGGCGGCGCCTAACCTATCGCCTAAGTGAGGAAGATGACCATACGCAATGGTATAAGCGGCGCCTAACCTATTACCTATGTTGATATAGGTGGTGCCTAAGCCATCGCCTAAATTAACATAGGCAGCGCCTAACCTATCGCCTAATGAGGCAGTTAGCATAGGCAATGGTATAAGCGGCTCCTAACCTATCTCATATGTTGATATAGTCGTCGCCTAAGCCATCGCCAATGTTGACATAGGCGACGCCTAACCTATTGCCTAAGTGAGGCTGTCAGCATAGACAATGGTATAAGAGGTGTCTGCCCTATCGCCTATGATGATATAGGTGGCGCTGAAGCCATCACCTATGTTGACATAGGTGGCGCCTAACCTATCTCCTAAGTGAGGCAGTGAGCATAGTCAATGGTATAAGTGGCGCCTAACCTATCGCCTATGTTGATATAAGGGGTGCCTAAGCCATCGCCTATGTTGACATCGGCGGCGCCTAACCTATCTCCTAAGTGAGGCAGTGAGTACAGCAAACGTTACAAGTTGTGTCTAACCTATAGCCTATGTTGATATAGGAGGCGCCTAACCTATCGCCTAAGTAAGGCAGTGAGCATAGGAAATGGTATAAAAGGCATCTAACCTATCGTATATGTTGATATAGGCGGCGGGTAAGCCATCGCCAATGTAGACATAGGCTGCGCCTAACCTATCGCCTAAGTGATATAAAGGGTGCTTAAGCCATTGTCTATGTTGACATAGGCAGCGCCTAACCTATCGCCTATGTTGATATAGGCGGTGCCTAAGCAAATGCCTAAGTTGACATAGGTGGCGCCTAACCTATCGCCTATGTGAGGAAGTGAGCATAGGCAATGGTATAAGCGGCTCCTCACCTATAGCTTATGTTATTATAGGAAGCGCCTAATCCATCACTTATTTTGACATAGGCGACGCCTAACCTATCGCCTATGAAAGGCAATGAGCATAGGCAATGGTATAAGCGGCGCCTAACCTATCGCCTATGTTGATATAGGCGTCGCCTAAGCCATCGCCTATTTTGAGATAGGTGGTGCCTAACCTATCGCTTAAGTGAGGATGTGAGCATAGGCAATAGTATAAGCGGCGCCTGACCTAACGCCTATGATGATATAGGCGACGCTTAACTCATCGCCTATGATGACATAGGCGGCCCCTAACCTATCGCCTAAGTGAGGCAGAGAGCATAGTCAATGCTATAAGCATCGACTAACCTATCACCTATGTTGATATCGGCGGCGCCTAATCCATCGCCTATGTAGACATAGGCGGCGCCTAACCTATCTCCTAAGTAAGGCAGTGAGCACAGGAAACGGTATAAGAGGTGCCTAACCTATAGCCTATGTTGATATAGGCGGCGCCTAACCTATCGCCTAAGTGAGCTAGTGAGCATAGGAAATGTTATAAAAGGCGCCTAACCTATCACATATGTTGATATAGGTAGATCCTAAACCATCGCCTATGTAGACATTGGCGGCGCCTAACCTATCGTCTAAGTGAGGAAGATGACCATACGCAATGGTATAAGCGGCGCCTAACCTATTACCTATGTTGATATAGGTGGTGCCTAAGCCATCGCCTAAATTGACATAGGCAGCGCCTAACCTATCGCCTAATGACGCAGTTAGCATAGGAATGGTATAAGCGGCTTCTAACCTATCTCATATGTTGATATAGTCGTCGCCTAATCCATCGCCTATGTTGACATAGGCAACGCCTAACCTATTGCCTAAGTGAGGCTGTCAGCATAGACAATGGTATAAGAGGTGTCTTCCCTATCGCCTATGATAATATAGGTGGCGCTGAAGCCATCACCTATGTTGACATAGGTGGCGCCTAACCTATCTCCTAAGTGAGGCAGTGAGCATAGTCAATGGTATAAGTGGCGCCTAACCTATCGCCTATGTTGATATAAGGGGTGCCTAAGCCATCGCCTATGTTGACATCGGCGGCGCCTAACCTATCTCCTAAGTGAGGCAGTGAGTACAGCAAACGTTACAAGTTGTGTCTAACCTATAGCCTTTGTTGATATAGGAGGCGCCTAACCTATCGCCTAAGTAAGGCAGTGAGCATAGGAAATGGTATAAAAGGCATCTAACCTATCGTATATGTTGAAATAGGCGGCGGGTAAGCCATCGCCAATGTAGACATAGGCAGCGCCTAACCTATCGCCTAAGTGATATAAAGGGTGCTTAAGCCATTGTCTATGTTGACATAGGCAGCGCCTAACCTATCGCCTATGTTGATATAGGCGGTGCCTAAGAAAACGCCTAAGTTGACATAGGTGGCGCCTAACCTATCGCCTATGTGAGGAAGTGAGCATAGGCAATGGTATAAGCGGCTCCTCACCTATAGTTTATGTTATTATAGGAAGCGCCTAATCCGTCACTTATTTTGACATAGGCGACGCCTAACCTATCGCCTATGAAAGGCAATGAGCATAGGCAATGGTATAAGCGGCGCCTAACCTATCGCCTATGTTGATATAGGCGTCGCCTAAGCCATCGCCTATTTTGACATAGGTGGTGCCTAACCTATCAAATAAGTGAGGATGTGAGCATAGGCAATAGTATAAGCGGCGCCTGACCTAACGCCTATGATGATATAGGCGGCGCTTAACTCATCGCCTATGATGACATAGGCGGCCCCTAACCTATCTCCTAAGTGAGGCAGAGAGCATAGTCAATGCTATAAGCATCGACTAACCTATCACCTATGTTGATATCGGCAGCGCCTAATCCATCGCCTATGTAGACATAGGCGGCGCCTAACCTATCGCCTAAGTGAGGCAGTGAGCACAGGAAACGGTATAAGAGGTGCCTAACCTATAGCCTATGTTGATATAGGCGGCGCCTAACCTATCGCCTAAGTGAGCTAGTCAGCATAGGAAATGTTATAAAAGGCGCCTAACCTATCACACATGTTGATATAGGTAGCTCCTAAACCATCGCCTATGTAGACATTGGCGGCGCCTAACCTATCGCCTAAGTGAGGAAGATGACCATACGCAATGGTATAAGCGGCGCCTAACCTATTACCTATGTTTATATAGGTGGTGCCTAAGCCATCGCCTAAATTGACATAGGCAGCGCCTAACCTATCGCCTAATGAGGCAGTTAGCATAGGCAATGGTATAAGCGGCTCCTAACCTATCTCATATTTTTATATAGTCGTCGCCTAAGCCATCGCCTATGTTGACATAGGCGACGCCTAACCTATTGCCTAAGTGAGGCTGTCGGCATAGACAATGGTATAAGAGGTGTCTGCCCTATCGCCTATGATGATATAGGTGGCGCTGAAGCCATCACCTATGTTGACATAGGTGGCGCCTAACCTATCTCCTAAGTGAGGCAGTGAGCATAGTCAATGGTATAAGTGGAGCCTAACCTATCGCCTATGTTGATATAAGGGGTGCCTAAGCCATCGCCTATGTTGACATCGGCGGTGCCTAACCTATCTCCTAAGTGAGGCAGTGAGTACAGCAAACGTTACAAGTTGTGTCTAACCTATAGCCTATGTTGATATAGGAGGCGCCTAACCTATCGCCTAAGTAAGGCAGTGAGCATAGGAAATGGTATAAAAGGCATCTAACCTATCGTATATGTTGATATAGGCGGCGGGTAAGCCATCGCCAATGTAGACATAGGCAGCGCCTAACCTATCGCCTAATTTATATAGGGGGCACTTAAGCCATCGCCTATGTTGACATAGGCAGCACCTAACCTATCGCCTATGTTGATATAGGCGGCGCCTAAGCCATCGCCTAAGTTGACATTGGTGGCGCCTAACCTATCGCCTATGTAAGAAAGTGAGCATAGGAAATGGTATAAGCGGATCCTACCCTATCGCATATATTCATATAGGAAGCGTCTAAGCCATCGCTTATTTTGACATAGGCGTCGCCTAACCTATCGCCTATGTGAGGCAGTGAGCATAGGAAATGGTATAAGCGGTGCATAGCCTATCGCCTATGTTGATATAGGTGTCGCCTAATCCATCGTCTATTATGACATAGGAGGTGTCTAACCTATCACCTAAGTGATGCAGGAACCATATGCAATGGTATAAGCGGTGCCTAACCTATCACCTATGTTGATATAGGCGGAACCTAAGCCATCGTCTATGTTGATATTGGTGGCGACTAACCTATTGCAAATGTGAGGCAGTGAGCATAGACAATGGTATAAGCGGCGCCTAACCTATCGCCTATATGGATATAGGTGGCTCCTAAGCCATCGCTTATGTTGACACAGGCGTCGCCTAACCTATCGCCTAAGTGAGGAAGTGAGCATAAAGAATGGTATAAGCGGTGCCCAACCTATCACCTACGTTGATATGCGCAGCAACTATGCGATCGCCTATATTGACATAGGCGGCACCTAACCTATCGCCTAAGTGAGGTAGTTCGCATTGGCAATGGTATAAGCGACGCCTAACCTATCGCCTATGTTGATATACGCAGCGCCTAAGCCATCGTCTATGTAGACATAAGCGGCGCCTAACCTATCGCCTAAGTGAGGCAATAAGCACATTAAATGGTATATGTGGTGCCTAACCTATCGCCTATGTTTATATAGGCGGCTCCTAAGCCATCGCCTTTGCTGACATAGGCAGCGCACAACCTATCGCGAATGTTAAGTGTGTAAGTGAGCATAGTAAATGGTATAAGCGGTGCCTAACCTATCGCCTATGTTGATATAGGCGTTGCCAAAGCGATCGCCTATGTTGACATAGGCGGCGCCTAACCTATCGCCTAAATGAGGCAGTTCGCATAGGCAATGGTATAAGCGGTGCCTGACCTATCCCCTATGATGATATAGGCGGCGCTTAAGTCATCGCCTATGTTGACATAGGCGGTACCTAACCTATCGCCTAAGTGAGGAAGTGAGCATAGTCAATGGTAACAGTGGCGCCTAACCTATCGCCGATGTGGATATCGGCGGCACCTAAGCCATCGCCTATGATGACATAGGCGGCGCCTAACCTATCGCCCAAGTTTGGCAGTGAGTACATGAAATGGTATAAGAGGTGCATAACCTATTAGCTATGTTGATATAGGCGGTGCCTAACCTATCACCTAAGTGAGGTAGTGACTATTGTAAATGTTATAAAAGACGCCTAACCTATCATATATGTTGATATAGGTGGCACCTAAGCCATCGCCTATGTCGACATTGTCGGCGCCTAACCTATCGCCTATGAGAGGCAGTGACGATAGGCAATGGTATAAGCGGCGCCTAACCTATCGCCTATGTTGATATAGGAGGCTCCTAAACCATCGCCTATGTTCAAATAGGCAGCACCTAACCTATCGCCTAAGTAAGACAGTGAGCATAGCCAATGGTGTAAGCGGTGCCTAACCTATCGCCTATGATGATATAGGCGGCGCCTAAGAGATTGCCTATGTTGACATAGGCGGGTCCTACCCTATCGCCTAAGTGAGGCAGTGAGCATAGGCAATGGTATAAGTGGAGCCTCACCTATCGACTATGTTGATATAGGCGGCGCCTAAGACATCGCCTATATTGACATAGGTAGCGCCAAACCTATCGCCTAAGTGAGGCAGTGAGCATAGGCAATGGTATAAGTGGTGCCTAACCTATCTCCTATGTTGATATAGGCGGCGCCTAAGTCATCGCCTATGTTGACATTGGCGGCGCCTAACCTATCTCCTATGTGAGGCAGTGAGAATAGGCAATGGTATAAGCGGGCCCTACTCTGTATAAGCGGCTCCTACCCTATCTCATATGTTCATATAGGCAGCGTCTATGCCATCGCCTATTTTGACATAGGCGGCGCCTAACCTATTGTCTATGTAAGGCAGTGATCATAGGATATGGTATAAGCGGCGCCTAGCCTATCGCCTATATTGATATAGGCGTCGGCTAAGCCATAGCCTATGCAGACATAGGCGGCGCCTAATCTATCACCTAAGTGAGGATGTGACCATAGGCAATGGTATAAGAGACGCCTAACCTATCGCAGATGTTGATATAGGCGGCGCCTAAGCCATGGCCTATGTAGACATAGGAGGTGCCTAACCTATCACCTAAGTGAGGCAGTAACCATAGGCAATGTTATAAGCGATGCCTAAACTATCGCCTATGTTGATACAGGCGGAACCTAAGCCATCGCCTATGTTGACATAGGCGGCGACTAATCTATTGCCAAAGTGAAGTAGTGAGAATAGACAATGGTATAAGTGGCGCCTAACCTATCTCCTATGTTAATATAGGTGGCGCCTAAGATATCGCCTATGTTGATAGAAGAGGCGCCTAACCTATCGCCTAAGTGAGGCAGTGAGCATAAGAAATGGTATAAGAGGCGCCCAAACTATCACCTATGTGTATATAGGCAGCGCCTAAGCGATCGCCTATATTGACATAGGCGGCACCTAACCTATCGCCTAAGTGAGGCACTTCATATAGGCAATGGTGTAAGCGGCGCCTAACCTATCGCCTATGTTGATATAGGTAGCGCCTAAGCCATCGTCAATGTAGATATAGGCGGCGCCTAACCTATTTCCTAAGTCAGGCAATGAGCATAGGAAATGGTATACGTGGCGCCTAACCTATCGCCTATGTTGATATAGGCCGCTCCTAGGCCATCGCCTATGTTGACATAGGCCGCGCATAACCTATCGCCAAAGTGAGGTAGTGAGCATAGTCAATGGTATAAGCGGCGCCTAACCTGTCACCTATGTTGATATCGGCGGCGCCTAAGCCATCGCCTATGTTGACATTGGCGGTGCCTAACCTATCGCCCAAGTGAGGTAGTGAGCACAGGAAATGGTATAATAGGTGCCTAACCTATAGCCTATGTTGATATAGGAGGCTCCTAAACCATCGCCTATGTTGACATAGGCGGCACCTAACCTATCGCCTATGATGATATAGGCGGCGCCTAAGAGATTGCCTATGTTGACATATGCGGCTCCTACCCTATCGCCTAAGTGAGGCAGTGAGCATAGGAAACTGTATAAGTGGAGCCTAACCTATCGCCTATGTTCATATAGGCGGCGCCTAAGCCATCGCCTATATTGACATAGGCAGCGCCAAACCTACCGCCTAAGTGAGGTATTGAGCATAGGCAATGGTATTAGTGGCGCCTAACCTATTGCCTATGTTGATATAGGCGGCGCCTAAGCCATCGTCTATGTTGACATTGGCGGCGCCTAACCTATCTCCTATGTGAGGCAGTGAGCATAGGCACTGGTATAGGCGAGTTCGACCTTGTATAAGCGGCTCCTACCCTATCTCATATGTTCATATAGGCAGCATCTAAGCCATCGCCTATTTTGTCATAGACGGCCCCTAACCTATCGTCTATGTGAGGCAGTGAGCATAGGATATGGTATAAGCGGCGCCTAGCCTATCGCCTATGTTGATATAGGCGTTGTCTAAGCCATCGCCTATGTTGACATAGGCGGCGCCTAGCCTATTGCCTATGTTGATATAGGCGTCAGCTAAGCCATCGCCTATGTTGACATAGGCAGCGCCTAATCTAGCGCTTAAGTGAGGAAGTGACCATAAGCAATGGTATAAGCGGCGCCTAAACTATCGCATATGGTGATATAGGCAGCGCCTAAGCCATCGCCTATGTAGACATAGGAGGTGCCTAACCTATCACATAAGTGAGGCAGTAACCATAGGCAATGGTATAAGCGGTGCCTAACCTATAGCCTATGTTGATACAGGCGTAACCTAAACCATCGCCTATGTTGACATAGGCGGCGACTAATCTATTGCAAAAGTGAGGCAGTGAGAATAGACAATGGTATAAGCGGCGCCTAACCTATCGCCTATGTTGATATAGGTAGCGCCTAAGACATCGCCTATGTTGACACAGGAGGCGCCTAACCTATCGCCTAAGTGAGGCAGTGAGCATAAGCAATGGTATAAGCGGCGCCCAACCTATAACCTATGTTGATATACGCAGCACCTAAGCTATCGCCTATATTGACATAGGCGGCACCTAACCTATCGCCTAAGTGAGGCAGTTCGCATAGGCAATGGTGTAAGCGGCGCCTAACCTATCGCCTATGTTGATATTGGTAGTGCCTAAGCCATCGTCTATGTAGACATCGGCGGCACCTAACCTATTGCCTAATTTAGGCAGTGAGCATAGGAAATGGTATACGTGGCGCCTAACCTATCGCCTATGTTGATATAGGCGGCTCCTAAGCCATCGCCTATGTTGACATAGGCGGCGCATAACCTATCGCCTAAGTGAGGCTGTGAGCATAGTCAATGGTATAAGCGGCGCCTAACCTATCACCTATGTTGATATCGGCGGCGCCTATGCCATCGCCAATGTTGACATAGGCGGCGCCTAACCTATCGCCCAAGTGAGGCAATGAGCACAGGAAATGGTATAAGAGGTGCCTAACCTATAGCCTATGTTGATATAGGAGGCGCCTAACCTATCGCCTAAGTGAGGTAGTGAGCATTGGAAATGTTATATAAGGCGCCTAACCTATCAAATATGTTGATATAGGTGGCGCCTAAGCCATCGCCTATGTAGACATTGGCGGCGCCTAACCTATCGCCTAAGTGAGGCAGTGAACATAGGCAATGGTATAAGCGGCGCCTAACCTATCGCCTATGTTGATATAGGAGACTCCTAAACCATCACCTATGTTGACATAGGCGGCACCTAACCAGTCGCCTAAGTAAGACAGCGAGCATAGGCAATGGAGTAAGCGGCTCCTAACCTATCACCTATGATGATATAGGCGGCGCCTAAGAGATTGCCTATGTTGACATAGGCGGATCCTACACTATTGCCTAAGTGAGGCAGTGAGCATAGGCAATGGTATAAGCGGAGCCTAACCTATTGCCTATATTGATATAGGCGGTGCCTAATCCATCGCCTATATTGACATAGGCAGCGCCAAACCTATCGCCTAAGTGAGGCAGCGAGCATAGGCAATGGTACAAGTGACGCCTAACCTATCGCCTCTGTTGATATAGGAGGTGCCTAAGTCATCGCCTATGTTGACATTGGCGGCGCCTAACCTATCTCCTATGTGAGGCAGTGAGCATAGGCAATGGTATAAGCGGCTCCTACCCTATCGCATATGTTCATATAGGCAGCGTCTAGGCCATCGCATATTTTGACATAGGCGGCGCCTAACCTATCGTCTATGTGAGGCAGTGAGCATAGGAAATGGTATAAGCGGCGCCTAGCCTATCACCTATATTGATATTGGCGTCGGCTAAGCCATCGGCTATGTTGACATAGGCGGCACCTAATCTATCGCCTAAGTGAGGAAGTGACTATAGGCAATGGTATAAGAGGCGCCTAACCTATCGCATATGTTGATATAGGTGGAGCCTAAGCCATCGCCTGTGTAGACATAGGAGGTGCCTAACGTATCACCTAAGTGAGGCAGTAACCATAGGCAATGGTATAAGCGGTGCCTAACCTATCGCCTATGTTGATATAGGCGGAACCTAAGCCATCGCATATGATGACATAAGTGGTGACTAATCTATTGCCAAAGTGAGGCAGTGAGAATAGTCAATGGTATAAGCGACGCCTAACCTATCGCCTACGTTGATATAGGTGGTGCCTAATCCATCGCCTATGTTCACAAAGGCGGCGCCTAACCTATCGCCTAAGTAATGCAGTGAGCATAAGCAATGGTATAAACGGCGCCCAACATATCACCTATCTTGATATAGGCAGCGCCTAAGCGATCGCCTATATTGACATAGGCGGCACCTAACCTATCGCCTAAGTGAGGCAGTTCGCATAGGCAATGGTGTAAGCGGCGCCTAACCTATCGCCTATGTTGATATAGACAACGCCTAAGCCATCGTCTATGTAGACATAGGCGGCGCCTAACCTATTGCCTAAGTCAGGAAATGAGCACAGGAACTGGTATACGTGGCGCCTAACCTATCGCCTATGTTGATATAGGCGACGCCTAAGCCATCGCCTATGTTGACATAGGCGGCGCATAACCTATCTCCAATGTTAATATAGGCGGCTCCTAACATATCACCTAAGTGAGACAGTGACCATAAGTAATGGTATAAGCGGGGCCTAACCTATCACCTATGTTTATATAGGCGTTACCTAAGCGATCGCCTATGTTGGCGTAGGCGGCGCCTAACCTATCGCCTATGTAAGGCAGTGAGCATAGGCAATGGTATAAGCGGCGCATAACCTATCGCCTATGTTGATATAGGCGTCGGCTAAGCCATCGCCTATGTTGACATAGGCGACGTCTAATTTCTCGCATCAGTGAGGAAGTGACCATAGGCAATGGTATAAGCGGCGCCTAACCTAACGCATATGTTGATATAGGCGGCGCCTAAGCCATCGCCTATATAGACATAGGAGGTGCCTGACCTATCACCTAAGTGAGGCAGTAACCATAGGCAATGGTATAAGCGGTGCCTAACCTATCGCCTATGTTGATATAGGCGGAACCTAAGCCATTGACTATGTTGACATAGGCGGCGACTAATCTATTGCCAAAGTGAGGTAGTGAGAATAGACAATGGTATAAGCGGCGCATAACCTATCGCCTATGTTGATATAGGTGGCGCCTAAGCCATCGCCTATGTTGACACAGGTGGTGCCTAACTTATCATCTATGTGAGGCAGTGAGCATAGGAAATGGTATAAGTGGCACCTAGCCTATAGCCTATGTTGATATAGGCGTCGTCTAAGCCATCGCCAATGTTGACATAGGCGGTGCCTAATCTATCACCTAAGTGAGGAAGTGACCATAGGCAATGGTATAAGTGGCGCCTAACCTATCGCATATGTTGATATAGGCGCCGCCTAAGCCATCGCCTATGTAGACATAGGAGGTGCCTAACCTATCACCTAAGTGAGGCAGTAACCATAGGCAATGGAATAAGAAGTGCCTAACCTATCGCCTATGTTGATATAGGCGGAACTTAAGCCATCGCCTATGTTGACATAGGCGGCGACTAATCTATTGCCAAAGTGAGGCAGTGAGAATAGACAATGGTATAAGCGGTGCCTAACCTATCGCCTATGTTGATATAGGTGGCGCCTAAGCCATCGCCTATGTTGACACAGGCGGCGCCTAAACTATCGCCTATGTTGACACAGGCGGCGCCTAAACTATCGTCTATGTAAGGCAGTGAGCATTGGAAATGGTATAAGCGGCGCCTAGACTATCTCCTATGTTGACATAGGCGGCGCCTAATCTATCGCCTAAGTAAGGAAGTGACCATAGGCAATGGTATAACCGGCGCCTAACCTATCGCTTATGTTGATATAGGCGGCTCCAAAGCCATCGCCTATTTTGACATAGGCGGCGCCTAACCTATCTTCTATGTGAGGTAGTGAGCATAGGAAATGGTATAAGCAGCGCTTAGCCAATCGCCTATGATGATATAGGCATCGGCTAAGCCATCGCATATGTTGACGTAGGTGGCACCTAATCTATCGCCTAAGTAAGGAAGTGACCATAGGCAATGGTATAAGTGGTGCCTAACCTATCGCATATTTTTATATAGGTGGCGCCTAAGCCATCGCCTATATAAACATAGGAGGTGCCTAACCTATCAGCTAAGTGAGGCAGTAACCATAGTCAATGGTATAAGTGGTGCCTAACCTATCGCCTATGTTGATATAGGCGGAACCTAAGACATCGCCTATGTTGACATAGGCGGCGACTAATCTATTGAAAAAGTGAGGCAGTGAGAATAGACAATGGTATAAGCGGCGCCTAACCTATCGCCTATGTTGATATAGGTGGCGCCTAAGCCATCACCTATGTTGACACACGCGGCGCGTAACCTATCACCTAAGTGAGGCAGTGATCATAAGCAATGGTATAAGCGGCGCCCAACCTATCAACTATATTGATATAGGCAGCGCCTAAGCGATCGCCTATATTGACATAGGCAGCACCTAACCTATCGCCTAAGTGAGGCAGATTGCACAGGCAATGGTGTAAGTGGCGCCTAACCTATCGCCTATGTTGATATAGGCGACACCTAACCTATTTCCTGTGTCAGGCAATGAGCACAGGAAATGGTATACGTGGCGCATAACCTATCGCCAATATTGATATAGGCGGCTCCTAACATATCACCTAAGTGAGACAGTGAGCATAGGCAAAGGTATAAGCGGTGCCTAACCTATCGCCTATGATGATATAGGCATTACCTAAGAGATCGCCTATGGTGACATAGGCGGCGCCTAACCTATCTCCTATGTGAGGCAGTGAGCATAGTCAATGGTATAAGCGGCGCCTAACCTATAGCATATGTTGATATAGGCGGCGCCTAAGCCATAGCCTATTTTGACATAGGCGGCGCCAAACCTATTGCCTAAGTGAGGCAGTGAGCATAGGCAACTGTATAAGTGGAGCCTAATCTATCGCCTATGTTGATATTGGCGTCGCCTAAGCCATCGCCTATGTTGACATAGGCGGTGCCTAACCTTTCACCTATGTGAGGCAGTGAGAATAGGAAATGGTATAAGCGGCGCCTCACCTATCGCATATGTTGATATAGGCAGCGCCTAAGCCATCTCGACTTTTGACATAGGCGGTGCCTATCCTATCACATATGTGAGGCAGTGAGCATAGGAAATGGTATAAGCAGCGCCTAACCTATCGCATATGTTGATATAGGCGGTGCCTAAGCCATCGCCTATATTAACATAGGCGGCGCCTAACCTATCGCCTAAGTGAGGCTGTGAGCATAGACAATGGTATAAGCGGCGCCTAACCTATCATATATGTTGAAATAGGCGGCGCCTATGCCATCCGCTATGTTGACATATGCGGTGCCTCACCTATCGCTTAAGTGAGCTAGTGAGCATAGGCAATGGTATAAGCGGCGCCTAACCTATCGCCTATGTTGATATAGGTGGCGCCTAATCCATCGCTTATGTTGACATAGGCGGCGCCTAACCTATCGCCTAAGTGAGGAAGTAAGCATAGGAAATGGTACAAGCAGTGTCTAACCTATCACCTATGTTGATATAGGTGGTGCCTAAGACATTGCCTATGTTGATATAGGCGCCGCCTAAACTATCGTCTAAGTGAGGTAGTGAGCATAGGCAATGGTATAAGTGGTGCCTAACCTATCACCTATGTTGATATAGGCGGTCCCTAACCGATTGCCTATATTGACATAGGAGGCACCTAACCTATCGCCTAAGTGAGGTAGTGAGAATAGGCAATGGTATAAGAGTTGCCTAACTATCTTCTATGTTGATATAGGCGGCGCCAAAGCCATCTCCTATGTTGGCATAGGCGGTGCCTAACCTATCACCAAAATGAAGCAGTGAGCATAGGCAATAGTATAAGCCGTGCCTCACCTATCGCTTATGTTGATATAGGCGGCGCCAAATCCATCGCCAATGTTGACATAGGCGACGCCTAACCTATCGCCTAAGTGAGGAAGTGAGCATAGGAAATGGTATAAGCGGCGCCTAACCTATCGCCTATGTTGATATAGGCGGCACCTAAGCCATCGCCAATGTTGACATAGGAGGCGCCTAACCTATCGCCTAAGTGAGGCAGTGAGCATAGGCAATGGTAGAATCGACACCTAACCTATTGACTATGTCAATATAGGTGGCGCCTAATCCATCGCCTATGCTGACATAGGCGGCGCCTAACCTATCGCCTAAGTGAGGCAGTGAGCACAGGCAATGGTAGAAGCGGTGCCTAACCTATCTTTTATGTTTATATAGGCGGCGCCTAACCTATCTCATAAGTGAGGAAGTAAACAGAGGCAATGGTATGAGCGGCGCCTAACCAATCACCTAAGTGAGTCAGTGAGCATAGGCAATTGTATAAGCGGCACCTTACCTATCACCTATGTTGATACAGGCGGTGCCTAAGCCATCGCCTATGTTGACATAGGAGGTGCCAGAACTATCGCATATGTGAGGAAGTAAACATAGGCAATGGTATAAGCGGCGCCTAACTAATCACCTAAGTGAGTCAGTGAGCATAGGCAATTGTATAAGCGGTGCCTTACCTATCACCTATGTTGATATAGGTGGTGCCTAAGCCATCGCCTATGTTGACATAGGCGGTGCCAGACCTATAGCCTAAGTGAATCCAAGGAGCATTGGAAATGGTATAAGCGTAGACTAACCTATCGCCTATGTTGATATAGACGGCTCATAAGCCATCACCCATGTTGAAATGGGCGTCGCCTAACCTATCACCTAAGTGAGGCAGTGAGCATTGGAAATGGTATAAGCGGCGCCTAACCTATCACATATGTTGGTATAGGTGGCGCCTAAGCCATTTCCAAAGTTGACATAGACGGTGCCTAACCTATCGGCTCAGTGAGGTAGTAAGCATAGGCAATGGTATAAGCGGCGCCTAACCTATCGCCTATGAGGATATAGGCGTCACCTACGCCATCGCCTATGTTGATATATGCGGCGCCTAACCTATCGCCTATGTGAGGCGGTCAGCATATCCAATGGTATTAGCGGCGCCTAACCTATCGCCTATGTTGATATAGGCGGCGCCTAAGCCATCGCCTATGTTGACATAGGCGGCGCTTAACGTATCACCTATGTGAGGCAATGAGCATAGTTAATGGTATTAGCGGCGCCTAAGCTATGGCCTATGTTGATATAGGCGGCGCCAAATCCATCACCTAAATTGACATAGTCGGCGCCTAACCGATCGCCTATGTTGATATAGTCGGCGCCTAAGCCATCGCCTATGTTGACATAGGCGGCGGCTAATCTATCGCATATGTTAGGTAGTGAGCATAGGAAATGGTATAAGCGGCATCTAACATATCACCTATGTTGATATAGGCGGCACCTAAGCCATTGCCTATGTTGATATAGGCGGCACCTAAGCCATTGCCTATGTTGATATAGGCGGCACCTAAGCCATTGCCTATGTTGATATAGGCGGCACCTAAGCCATTGCCTATGTTGATATAGGTGGTGCCTAACCTATCACCTATGTTGATATAGGCGGTGCCTAAGTGATCGCTTATATTTACATAGGCGGCACGTAAACTATCGCCTAAGTGAGGTAGTTAGCATAGGGAATGGTATAAGCGGCGCCAAACCGATCGCCTATGTTGAAATAGGCGGCGCCTAAGCCATCGCCTATGTTGATATAGGCGGTGCCTAACCTATCGCCTAAGTGAGGAAGAGAGCATAGGAAATGGTATAAGCGGCGCTTAACCTATCGCCTATGTTGATATAGGCGACGCCTAAGACATCCCCCATGTCTACATAGGTGGTGCCTAACCTAACGCCTAAGTGAGGCAGTGAGCTTAGGAAATGGTATAAGCGGCGTCTAACCTATCAGCTATGTTGATATAGGCGACGCCTAAGCCATTGCCTATGTTGACATAGGTGGCACCTAACCTATCGCCTAAGTGAGGAAGTGAGCATAGGCAATGGTATAAGCGGTGCCTAACCGATCTTCTATGTTGATATAGGCGGCGTCTCATCCATCGCCTATGTTGACATAGGCGGTGACCAACATATCGCCTAAGTGAGGCATTGTGCATAGGCAATAGTATAAGCAGTGCCTAACCTATCACCTATGTTGATATAGGCGGCGCCAAATCCATCGCCAATGTTGACATAGGCGGCGCCTAACCTATCGCCTAAGTGAGGAAGTGAGCATAGGCAATGGTATAAGCGGCACCTAACCTATCGCCTATGTTGATATAGTCGACACTTAAGCCATCCCCAATATTGACATAGGCGGCGCCTAACCTATTGCCTAAGTGAGGCAGTGAGCACAGGCAATGGTAGAAGCGGTGCCTAACCTATCTTCGATGTTTAATAGGTGGCGCCTAACCTATCGCCTAAGTGAGGAAGTATACATTGGCAATGGTATAAGCGGCGCCTAACCTATCGCCTAAGTGAGTCAGTGAGCATAGGCAATGGTATAAGCGGCGCCTTACTTATCGCCTATGTTGATATAGGCGGTGCCTAAGACATCGCCTATGTTGACATAGGCGGTGCCTGACCTATCGCCGAAGTGAGGCAAGAAGCATAGGAAATGGTATAAGCGTAGAGTAACCTATCGCCTATGTTGATATAGACGGCTCATAAGCCATCACCCATGTTGAAATGGGCGTCGCCTAACCTATCGCCTATGTGAGGCAGTGAGCATTGGCAATGGTATAAGCGTCGCCTAACCTATAACCTATGTTGGTATAGGGGGTGCCTAAGCCATTGCCAATGTTGACATAGACGGTGCCTAGCCTATCGGCTAAGTGAGGCAGTAAGCATAGGCAACGGTATAAGCGGCGCCTAACCTATCGCCTATGTTAATATAGGCGGCGCCTATTCCATCGCCTATGTTGATCTATGCGGCGCCTAACCTATCGCCTATGTGAGGCGGTAAGCATAGCCAATGGTATTAGCAACGCCTAACCTATCGCCTATGTTGATATAGGCGGTGCCTAAGCCATCGTCTATGTTTACATAGGCGGCGCTTAACCTATCGCCTATGTGAGGCAATGAGCATAGTCAATGGTATAAGCGGCGCCTAAGATATCGCCTATGTTGATGTAGGCGGCGCCAAAGCCATCGCCTAAATTGACATAGTCGGCGCCTAACCGATCTTCTATGTTGATATAGGAGGCGCCTAAGCCATCGCCTATGTGAGGCAGTGAGCATAGGCAATGGTATAAGCAGTGCCTAAGCCTATCTCCTAAGTGAGGCAGTGAGCATAGGCAATGGTATAAGCGGCGCCTAACCTATCGCCTATGTTGATTTAGGCGACGCCTAAGCCATCGCCTACGTTGACATAGGCGGCACCAAACCTATCTCATATGAGAGGCAGTGAGCATAGGCAATGGTATAACCGGCGCCTAATCTATCGCCTATTTTGATATAGGCGACACCTAATCCATTGCCTATGTTGACATAGGCGTCGCCTAACCTATCGCCTATGTGAGAGAGTGAGCATAGGCAATGGTATAAGCGGTTCCTAACCTATCGCATATGTTGATATAGGCGGCGCCTAAGCCATCGCCTATTTAGACATAGGTGGCACCTAACCTATCACCTATGTGAGGCAGTGAGCATAGGCAATGGTATAAGTGGCGCCTAACCTAACGCCTATGTTGATATAGGCGTCACCTCAGCCATCCCTTACGTTGACATAGGCGGCCCCTAACCTATCGCCTAAGTTAGGCTGTGAGCATAGGCAATGGTATAAGCGGCGCCTAACGTATCGCCTATGTTGATATAGGCAGAGCCTAATCCATCTCATATGTTGACATAGACGGCACCTAACCTATCGCCTAAGTAAGGCAGTAAGCATAGGCAATGGTGTAAGCGGTGCCTAACCTATCGCCTATGTTGATATAGGCGGCACCTAAGCGATTGCCTATGTTACCATAGGCGGCGCCTACCCTATCGCCTAAGTGAGGTAGTGCGCATAGGCAATGGAATAAGCGGCGCCTAACCTATTACCTATGTTGATTTAGGCGGCCCCAAACCTATCGCCTAAGAGAGGCAGTGAGCATAGGCAATGGTATAAATAGTGCCTAATCTATCACCTATGTTGACATAGGCAGCGCCTAACCTATCGCCTAAGTGAGGCACTGGGCATAGTCAATGGTATAAGCGGCACCTAACCTATCGCCCATGTTGAAATGAGAGGCACCTAAGTTATCGCCTATGTGAGGCAGTGAGCATTGGCAATGGTATAAGAGGCGCCTAACCTATCACCGATGTTGGTATAGGCAGCGCCTAAGCCATCGCCAAAGTTGACATAGACGGCACCTAACCTATCGGCTATGTGAGGCTGTGAGCATAGGCAATGGTATAAGCGGCGCCTAACCTATCGCCTATGTTGATATAGGCGGCTCCTAAGCCATCACATAGGTTGACATAGGCGACGCCTAACCTATCGCCTAAGTGAGGTAGCTAGCATAGCTAATAGTATAAGCGGCGCCTAACCTATCACCTATGTTGATATAGGCGGCGCCTAAGCCATTGCCTAGGTTGACATAGGCGGCGCCTAACCAATCGCCTAAGTGAGGCAACTAGCATAAGCAATACTATAAGCGGCGCCTAACCTATCACCTATGTTGATATAGGCGGAGCCTAACCTATCGCCTAAGTGAGGCAGTAAACATAGGAAATGGTATACGCAAAGCCTAACCTATCGCCTTTGTTGATATAGGCGGCGCCAAACCGATCGCGTAAGTGAGTCAGTGAGAATAGGCAATGGTATATGCGGCACCTAACTTATCGCCTATGTTGATATAGGAGGCTCCTACGCCATCGCCTATGTTGACATAGGCGGCTCCTAAGATATCGCCTAAGTGAGGCAAGGAACATAGGCAATGGTATAAGCGTAGCTTAACCTATCGCGTATGTTTATATAGGTGGCTAATTAGCCATCGCCCGTGTTGAAATGGGCGGCGCCTAAGTTATCGCCTAAGTGAGGCAGCGAGCATTGGCAATGGTATAAGCGGCCCCTAACCTATCATCTATGTTGGTATAGGCGGCACCTATGCCATCACCTTAGTTGACATATGTGGCGCCTAACCTATCGCCTAAGTGTGGCAATGAGTATAGGCAATGGTATAAGCGGCGCCTAACCTATCGCCTATGGTGATATAGGTGGCACCTATTCCATCGCCTATGTTGACATAGACGGCGCCTAACCTATCGCCTAATTGAGGTAGTGAGCAGGCAATGGTTTAAGCGGCACCAAACCTATCGACTATGTTAATATAGATGGCGCCTAATCCATCGCCTATGCTGACATAGGCGGCGCCTAACCTATCGCCTAAGTGATGCAGTGAGCACAGGCAATGGTAGAAACGGTGCCTAACCTATCTTCTATGTTGATATATTCGACGCCTAACCGATCGCCTAAGTGAGGCAGTAATCATAGGCAATGGTATAAGCGAAGCCTAACCTATCGCCGTTGTTGATATAGGCGGCGCATAAGCGATCACCTATGTTGACATAGGCGACGCCAAACCTATCGCCTAAGTGAGTCAGTGAGCATTGGCAATGGTATAAGAAGCGCCTAACTTATCGCCTATGTTGATATAGGCGGCGCCTAAGCAATCACCTATGTTGACATTGGCGGCGCCTAAGCTATCACCTAAGTGAGGCAAGGAGCATAGGCAATGGGATAAGCGTAGCCTAACCTATCACCTATGTTGATATAAGCGGCTCATAAGCCATCGCCCATGTTGAAATGAGCGGCGCCTAAGTTATCGCCTAAGTGAGGCAGTGAGAATTGACAATGGTATAAGCGAGGTCTAACCTATCGCCGATGTTTATATAGGCAGCGCCTAAGCCATCGCCAATGATGACATAGACGGCACCTAACCTATCGGCTAAGTGACTCTGTGAGCATATGCAATGGTATAAGCGGCGCCTAACCTATCGCCTATGTTGATATAGGCGGCGCCTAAGCCATCGCCTATATTGATATAGGCGGCGCCTAAGCCATCGCCTACGTTGACATAGGCAGCTCCTAACCTATCGCCTAAGTGAGGCAGCTAGCATAGGCAATAGTATAAGCGGCGCCTAACCTATCACCTATGTTGATATAGGCGGTGCCTAACCTATCGCCTAAGTGAGGCAGTAAACATAGGAAATGGTATATATGAAGCCTAACCTATCGCCTATATTGACATAGGCGGCGCCTAACCTATCCCCTAAGTGAGTCAGTGAGCATAGGCAATAATATAAGCGGCGCCTAACCTATCGCCTATGTTTATATAGGCGGCGCCTAACCTATCGCCTAAGTAAGGCAGTAAACATAAGCAATGGTATAAGCGAAGACTAACCTATCTCCTTTGTTAATATAGGCGGTGCATAAGCGATCGCTTATGTTGACATAAGTGGCACCAAACCTATCGCCTAAGTGAGTCAGTGAGCATAGGCAATTGTATAAGCGACACCTAACTTATCGCCTATGTTGATATAGGCGGCGCCTAAGCCATCACCTATGTTGACATTGGCGGCGCCTACACTATCACCTAAGTGAGGCAAGGAGCATCGGTAATGGTATAAGCGTAGCCTAACCTATCGCCTATGTTGATATAGGAGGCTCATAAGCCATCGCCCATGTTGAAATGAGCGGCGCCTAAGTTATCGCCTAAGTGAAGCAGTGAGCATTGGCAATGGTATAAGCGGCACCTATCCTATCGCCGATGTTGGTATAGGCAACGCCTAAGCCATCGCTAATGTTGACATAGACGGCACCTAACCTATTGGCTAAGTGAGGCTGTGAGCATAGGCAATGGTATAAGCGACGCCTAACCTATCGCCTATGTAGATATAGCCGGCGCCTAAGACATCGCCTAGGTTGACATAGGTGGCGCCTAACCTATCGCCTAAGTGAGGCATCTAGCATAGGCAATAGTATAAGCGGCGCCTAACCTATCACCTATGTTGATATAGGTGGAGCCTAAGCCATCGCCTAGGTTGACATAGGCGGCGCCTAACCTATCGCCTAAGTGAGGCAGCTAGCATAAGCAATACTATAAGCGGCGCCTAACCTATCACCCATGTTGATATAGGCGGCGCCTAACCTATCTCCGAAGTGAGGCAGTAAACATAGGAGATGGTATACGCAATGCCTAACCTATCGCCTTTGTTGATATAGGCGGTGCCAAACCTATTGCGTAAGTGAGTCAGTGAGCATAGGCAATGGTATATGCGGTGCATAAATTATCGCCTATGTTGATATAGGCGGCGCCAAAGCTATCACCTATGTTGACATAGGCGGCGCCTAAGATATCTCCTAAGTGAGGCAAGGAACATAGGCAATGATATAAGCGTAGCCTAACCTATCGCGTATGTTTATATAGGCGGCTCATTAGCCATCGCCCATGTTGAAATGGGCGGCGCCTAAGTGATGGCCTAAGTGAGGCAGTGAGCATTGGCAATGGTATAAGCGGCGCCTAACCTATCATCTATGTTGATATCGGCGGCGCCTATGCCATCGCCTAAGTTGACATAGGCGGCGCCTAACCTATCTCCTAAGTGAGGCAATGAGCATAGGCAATGGTATAAGTGGTGCCTAACCTATCGCCTATGTTGATATAGGTGGCGCCTATTTCATCGCCTATGTTGACATAGGTGGCGCCTAACCTATCGCCTATGTTGATATAGGTGGCGCCTATTTCATCGCCTAATTGAGGTAGTGAGCAGGCAATGGTATAAGCGGCACCAAACCTATCGACTATGTTAATATAGATGGAGCCTAATCCATCGCCTATGCTGACATAGGAGGCGCCTAACCTATTGCCTAAGAGATACAGTTAGCACAGGCTATGGTAGAAGCGGTGCCTAACCTATCTTCTATGATGATATATTTGGCGCCTAACCGATCGCCTAAGTGAGGCAGTAAACATAGGCAATGGTATAAGCGAAGCCTAACCTATCGCCTTTGTTGATATAGACGGCACATAAGCGATCACCTATGTAGACATAGGCGGCGCCAAACCTATCGCCTAAGTGAGTCAGTGAGCATAGGCAATGGTATAAGCAGCGCCTAACTTATCGCCTATATTGATATAGGCGGCGCCTAAGCCATCACCTATGTTGACATTGGCGGCGCCTAAGCTATCGCCTAAGTGAGGCAAGGAGCATAGGCAATGTTATAAGCGTAGGCTAACCTATCGCCTATGTTGATATAGGCGGCTCATAAGCCATCACCCATGTTGAAATGAGTGGCGCCTAAGTTATCGCCTAAGTGAGGAAGTGAGCATTGGCAATGGTATAAGCGGTGCCTAACCTATCGCTGATGTTTGTATAGGCAGCTCCTAAGCCATCGCCAATGTTGACATAGACGGTACCTAACCTATCAGCTAAGTGAGGGTGTGACCATAGGCAATGGTATAAGCGACGCCTAACCTATCGCCTATGTTAATATAGGCGGCTCCTAAGCCATCGCCTATGTTGATATAGGCAGTGCCTAAGCCATCGCCTAGGTTGATATAGGCGGCGCCTAACCTATCGCCTAAGTGAGGCAGCTATCATAGGCAATAGTATAAGCGACGCCCAACCTATCACCAATGTTGATATAGGCGGCACCTAACCTATCGCCTAAGTGAGGCAGTAAACATAGGAAATGGTATACGCAAAGCCCAACGTATCGCCTTTGTTGATATAGGCGGCTCCAAACCTATCGCGTAAGTGAGTCAGTGAGCATAGGCAATGGTATAAGCGGTGTCTAACTTATCGCCTATGTTGATATAGGCGCCGCCTAAGCCATCGCCTATGTTGACATAGGCGCTGCCTAAGATATCGCCTAAGTGAGGCAAGGAACATAGGCAATGATATAAGCGTAGCCTAACCTATCGCGTATGTTTATATAGGCGGCTCATTAGCCATCGCCCATGTTGAAATGGGCGGCGCCTAAGTTATCGCCTAAGTGAGGCAGTGAGCATTGGCAATGGTATATGCAGCGCCTAACCTATCATCTATGTTGATATCGGCGGAGCCTATGCCATCGCCTAAGTTGACATAGACGGCGCCTAACCTATCGCCTAAGTGTGGCAATGAGCATAGGCGATGGTATAAGCGGTGCCTAACCTATCGCCTATGTTGATATTGGTGGCGCCTATTTCATCGCCTATGTTGACATAGGTGGCGCCTAACCTATCGCCTATGATGATATAGGTGGCGCCTATTTCATCGCCTAATTGAGGTAGTGAGCAGGCAATGGTATAAGCGGCACCAAACCTATCGACTATGTTAATATAGATGGCGCCTAATCCATCGCCTATACTGACATAGGAGGCGCCTAACCTATCGCCTAAGTGATACAGTTAGCATAGGCAATGGTAGAAGCGGTGCCTAACCTATCTTCTATGTTGATATATTTGGCGCCTAACCGATCGCCTAAGTGAGGCAGTAAACATAGGCAATGGTATAAGCGAAGCCTAACCTATCGCCTTTGTTGATATAGGCGGCACATAAGCGATCACCTATGTTGACATAGACGGCGCCAAACCTATCGCCTAAATGAGTCAGTGAGCATAGGCAATGGTATAAGCAGCGCCTAACTTATCGCCTATGTTGATATAGGCGGCGCCTAAGCCATCACCTATGTTGACATTGGCGGCGCCTAAGCTATCACCTAAGTGAGGCAAGGAGCATAGGCAATGCTACAAGCGTAGGCTAACCTATCGCCTATGTTGATATAGGCGGCTCATAAGTCATCGCCCATGTTGAAATGAGTGGCGACTAAGTTATCGCCTAAGTGAGGAAGTGAGCATTGGCTATGGTATAAGCGGTGCCTAACCTATCACCGATGTTTGTATAGGAAGCTCCTAAGCCATCGCCAATGTTGACATAGACGGTACCTAACCTATCGGCTAAGTGAGGCTGTGACCATAGGCAATGGTATAAACGGCGCCTAACCTATCGCCTATGTTGATATAGGCGGTTCCTAAGCCATCGCCTATGTTGATATAGGCAGCGCCTAAGCCATCGCCTAGGTTGACATAGGCGGTGCCTAACCTATCGCCTAAGTGAGGCAGCTATCATAGACAATAGTATAAGCGGCGCCTAACCTATCACCTATGTTGATATAGGCAGCACCTAACCTATCGCCTAAGTGAGGCAGTAAACATAGGAAATGGTATACGCGAAGCCCAACCTATCGCCTTTGTTGATATAGGCGGCTCCAAACCTATTGCGTAAGTGAGTCAGTGAGCATAGGCAATGGTATAAGCGGTGTCTAACTTATCGCCTATGTTGATATAGGCGCCGCCTAAGCCATCGCCTATGTTGACATAGGCGTTGCCTAAGATATCGCCTATGTGAGGCAAGGAGCATAGGCAATGGTTTAAGCGTAGCCTAACTTATCGCGTATGTTTGTATAGGCGGCTCATTAGCCATCGCCCATGTTGAAATGGGCGGCGCCTAAGTTATCGCCTAAGTGAGGCAGTGAGCATTAGCAATGGTATAAGCGCTGCCAAAGCCATCGCAAATATTGACATAGACGGCACCTAACCTATCGACTAAGTGAGGCATTGAGCATAGGCAATGGTATAAGAGGCGCCTAACCTATCGCCTATGTTGATATACGCGGCGCCTATGCCATCGCCTATGTTGACATAGACGACACTTAATCTATCGCCTAAGTGAGTCAATGAGCATAGGCAATTGTATAAGTGGAGCCTAAGCTATCGCCTATATTTATATAGGCGTCGCCTATATTAACAAAGGCGGCACCTAACCTATGGCCTTACTGAGGCAGTGAGCATAGGCAATTGTATTAGCTGCGCCTAACCTATCGCCTATGGTGATATAGGCGGAGCCTAAACCATCGCATATATTGATATAGGCGGCGCCTAACCAATCGCCTAAGTGAGGCAGTGATCATAGGCAATAGTATACGCGGCGCCTAACTTATCGCCTATGTTGATATAGGTGGCGCCTAACCTATCGCCTAAGTGAGGCAGTAAGCATAGGCAATGGTATAAGCGATGCCTAACCTATCACCTTTGTTGATATAGGCGGTGCATAAGCGATCGCCTATGTTGACATAGGCGGCACCAAACCTATCTCCTAAGTGAGTCAGTAAGCATAGGCCATTGTACAAGTGGCGCCTAACTTATCGCCTATGTTGATATAGGCGGCGCCTAAGCCATCGCCTATGTTGACATAGGTGGCGCCTAAGCTATTGCCTAAGTGAGGTAAGGAGCATAGTCAATGGTATAAGCGTAGCCTAACGTATTGCCTATGTTGATATAGGCGGCTCATAAGCCATCGCCCATGTTGAAATGGGCGGCGCCTAAGTTATCGCCAAAGTGAGGTAGTGCGAATTTACAATGGTATAAGCGGCGCCTAAGCTATCTCCGATGTTGGTATAGGCGACGCCTCAGCCATCGTCAATGTTGACATAGACGGCACCTAACCTATCGGCTATGTGAGGCAGTAAGCATAGCCAATGGTATAATCGGCACCTAACTTATCGCCTATGTTGATATAGGCGGCGCCTAAGCCATCGCTTATGTTGACATAGACGGCGCTTAACCTATCGCCTAAGTGAGGCAGTGAGCATATGCAATGGTATAAGTGGCGCCTAATCTATCGCCTATGTGGATATAGGCGGCGCCTAAGCCATCTCCTATATTGACATAGGCGGCGCCTAACCTATCGCCCAAGTGAGGCAGTGAGCATAGGCAATGGTATAAGCGTAGACTAACCTTTCGCCTATGTTTATATAGGCGGTTCATAAGCCATCGCCCATGTTGAAATGGGCGGTTTGTAATTTATTGCCTAAGTGAGGCAGTGAGCATTGGCAATGGTATAAGCGGAGCCTAACCTATCACCTATGTTGGTATAGGCGGCGCCTAAGCCATCGCTAATATGGACATAGACGGTGCCTAACCTATCGGTTAAGTGAGTCAGTGAGCATAGGAAATGGTATAAGCGGTCCCTAACCTATTACCTATGTTGATATAGGCGGCGCCTAAGCCATTTCCAATGTTGATATATGGAGAGCCTAGCCTATCGCCTAAGTCAGGCGGTAAGCATAGGCAATGGTATAAGCGGCGCCTAACCAATGGCCTATGTTGATATAGGCGGTCCCTAAGCCATTGCCTATGTAGATATAAGAGACGCCTAACCTATCGCCTATGTGAGGCAGTAAGTATAGTCAATGGTATACGCGGCGCCTAACCTATCGCCTTGGTTGATATAGGCGGCGCCTAAGCCATCGCCTATGTTGACATAGACGGCACTTAACCTATCGCCTAACTGAGGCAATGAGCATAGGCAATGGTATGAGTGGCGCCTAAGCCATCGCCTATGTTGAAATAGGCGGCGCTTAACCTATCGCCTAAGTGAGGCAATGAGCATAGGCAATGGCATAAGTGGAGCCTAAGCTATTGCCTATGTTGATATAGGCGGTGCCTAAGGCATCACCTATATTGACAAAGGCGGCGCCTAACCTATCGCCTAAGTGAGGCAGTGAGCATAGGCAATGGTATAAGCGGCGCCTAACCTATCCCTATGTTGATATAGGATGCGGCTAAGCCATCGCCAAAGTTGACATCGGCGGCGCCTATCGTATCGCCTAAGTAAGGTAGCTAGCATAGGCAATAGTATAAGCGGCGCCTAACCTATCACCTATGTTGATATAGTCGGCGCCTAAGACATCGCCTAGGTTGACATAGGCGGCGCCTAACCTATCGCCTAAGTGAGGCAGCTAGCATTGGCAATAGTATAAGTGGCTCCTAACCTATCACCTATGTTGATATAGGCGGCGCCTAACCTATCTCCTAAGTGAGGCAGTAAACATAGGAAATGGTATACGTGAAGCCTAACCTATCGCCTTTGTTGATATAGGCGGCGGCAAACCTATCGCGTAAGTAAGTCAGTGAGCATAGGCAATGCTATAAGCGGTGCCTAACTTATCTCCTATGTTGATATAGGCGGCGCATAAGCCATCGCCTATGTTGACATAGGCGGTGCCTAAGCTATCGCCTAAGAGAGGCAAGGAGCATAGGCAATGGTATAAGCGTAGCCTAACCTATCACCTATGTTGGTATAGGAGGCGCCTAAGCCATCGCTAATATGGACATAGACGGTGCCTAACCTATCGGTTAAGTGAGTCAGTGAGCATAGGAAATGGTATAAGCGGTCCCTAACCTATTACCTATGTTGATATAGGCGGCGCCTAAGCCATTTCCTATGTTGATATATGGAGAGCCTAGCCTATCGCCTAAGTCAGGCGGTAAGCATAGGCAATGGTATAAGCGGCGCCTAACCAATCGCCTATGTTGATATAGGCGGTCCCTAAGCCATTGCCTATGTAGATATAAGAGACGCCTAACCTATCGCCTATGTGAGGCAGTAAGTATAGTCAATGGTATACGCGGCGCCTAACCTATCGCCTTGGTTGATATAGGCGGCGCCTAAGCCATCGCCTATGTTGACATAGACGGCACTTAACCTATCGCCTAGATGAGGCAATGAGCATAGGCAATGGTATGAGTGGCGCCTAAGCCATCGCCTATGTTGAAATAGGCGGCGCTTAACCTATCGCCTAAGTGAGGCAATGAGCATAGGCAATGGCATAAGTGGAGCCTAAGCTATTGCCTATGTTGATATAGGCGGTGCCTAAGGCATCACCTATATTGACAAAGGCGGCGCCTAACGTATCGCCTAAGTGAGGCAGTGAGCATAGGCAATGGTATAAGCGGCGCCTAACCTATCCCTATGTTGATATAGGCAGCGGCTAAGCCATCGCCAAAGTTGACATCGGCGGCGCCTATCGTATCGCCTAAGTAAGGTAGCTAGCATAGGCAATAGTATAAGCGGCGCCTAACCTATCACCTATGTTGATATAGTCGGCGCCTAAGACATCGCCTAGGTTGACATAGGCGGCGCCTAACCTATCGCCTAAGTGAGGCAGCTAGCATTGGCAATAGTATAAGTGGCTCCTAACCTATCACCTATGTTGATATAGGCGGCGCCTAACCTATCTCCTAAGTGAGGCAGTAAACATAGGAAATGGTATACGTGAAGCCTAACCTATCGCCTTTGTTGATATAGGCGGCGGCAAACCTATCGCGTAAGTAAGTCAGTGAGCATAGGCAATGCTATAAGCGGTGCCTAACTTATCTCCTATGTTGATATAGGCGGCGCATAAGCCATCGCCTATGTTGACATAGGCGGTGCCTAAGCTATCGCCTAAGAGAGGCAAGGAGCATAGGCAATGGTATAAGCGTAGCCTAACCTATCACGTATGTTTATATAGGCGGCTCATTAGCCATCGCCCAAGTTGAAATGGGCGGCGCCTATGTTATTGCCTAAGTGAGGCAGTGAGCATTGGAAATGGTATAAGTGGCGCCTAACCTATCGTCGATGTTGGTATAGGCGGCGCCTAAGCCATCGGAAATGTTGACATAGACGGCCCCTAACAGATGGGTTAAGTGAGGCAGTGAGCATAGGCAATGGTATAAGAGGCGCCTAACCTATCGCCTAATTTAGTATAGGCGGCGCCTAAGCCATCGCCAATGTTGACATAGGCGACACTTAACCTATCGCCTAAGTGAGGTAATAAGCATAGGCAATGCTATAAGTGGATCCTAAGCTATCGCCTATGTTGATATAGGCGTCGCCTATATTGACATAGGCGGCACCTAACCTATGGCCTAACTGAGGCAGTGAGCATAGGAAAATGTATTACCTGTGCCTAACCTATTGCCTATGTTGATATAGGCAGCACCTAAGCCATCGCCTATATTGACATAGGCGGCGCCTCACCTATCGCCTATGTGAGGCAGTGAGCATAGGCAATAGTATAAGCGGTGCCTAACCTATCGCCTATGTTGATATAGGCGGTGCCTAACCTATCTCCTAAGTGAGACAGTAAACATAAGCAATGGTATAAGAGAAGCCTAACCTATCTCCTTTGTTGATATAGGCGGTGCATAAGCGATCGCCTATGTTGACATAGATTGCACCAAACCTATCGCCTAAGTGAGTCAGTGAGCATAGCCAATTGTATAAGCAGCGCCTAACTTATCGCCTATGTTGATATTGGGCGGCGCCTAAGCCATCACCTATGTTGACATTGACGGCGCCTAAGCTATCACCTATGTTAGGCAAGGAGCATAGGCAATGGTATAAGCGTAGCCTACCCTATCGCCTATGTTGATATAGGCGGCTCATAAGCCATCGCCCATATTGAAATGAGCGGCGCCTAAGTTATCGTCTAAGTGAGGCGGTGAGCATTGGCAATGGTATAAGCGGCGCCTAACCTATCACCGATGTTGGTATAGGCAGCGCCTAAGCCATCGCTAATGTTGACATAGACGGCACCTAACCTATAGGCTAAGTGAGGCTGTGAGCATAGGCAATGGTATAAGAGGCGCCTAACCTATCGCCTATGTTGATATTGGCGGCGCCTAAGCCATCGTCTAGGTTGACATAGGCGGCGCCTAACCTATTGCCTAAGTGAGGCAGCTAGCATAGGCAATAGGATAAGCGGCGCCTAACCTATCACCTATGTTGATATAGGCGGCACCTAAGCCATCGCCTAGGTTGACATAGGCGGTGCCTAACCTATCGCCTAAGTGAGGCAGCTAGCATAAGCAATACTATAAGCGGCGCCTAACCTATCACCTATGTTGACATAGGCGGCGCCTAACCTATTGCCTAAGTGAGGCAGCTAGCATAAGCAATACTATAAGCGGCGCCTAACCTATCACCTATGTTGATATAGGCGGCGCCTAACCTATCGCCTAAGTGAGGCAGTAAACATGGAAAATGGTATACGCAAAGCCTAACCTATCGCCTTTGTTGAAATAGGCGGCGCCAAACCTATCGCATAAGTGAGTCAGTGAGCATAGGCAATGGTATAAGCGGCGCCTAACTTATCGCCTATGTTGATATAGGCGGCGCCTAATCCATCGCCTATGTTTACATAGGCGGCGCCTAAGATATCGCCTAAGTGAGGCAAGGAACATAGGCAATGGTATAAGCGTTGCCTAACCTATCTCCTATGTTTATATAGGTGGCTCATTAGCCATCACCCATGTTGAAATGGGCGGCGCCTAAGTTATCGCCTAAGTGAGGTGTGAGCATTGGCAATGGTATAAGCGGCGCCTAACCTATCATCTATGTTGATATCAGCGGCGCCTATGCCATCGCCTAAGTTGACATAGGCGGTGCCTAACCTATCGCCTAAGTGTGGCAATGAGCATAGGAAATGGTATAAGCGGCGCCTAACCTTTCGTCTATGTTGATACAGGTGGCGCATATTCCATCGCCGATCGACTATGTTAATATCGATGGCGCCTAATCCATCGCCTATGCTTACATAGGCGGCGCCTAACCTATCGCCTAAGTGATGCAGTGAGCACACGCAATGGAAGATGTGGTGCCTAACAAATCTTCTATGTTGCTATATTCGGCGCCTAACCGATCGCCTAAGTAAGGCAGTAATCATAGGCAATGGTATAAGCGAAGCCTAACCTATCGCCTTTGTTGATATAGGCGGCGCATAAGCAATCACCTATGTTGACATAGGCGGTGCCAAACCTATCGCCTAAGTGAGTCAGTGAGCATAGACAATGGTATAAGCAGCGCCTAACTTATCGCCTATGTTGATATAGGTGGCGCCTATGCCATCACCTATGTTGACATTGGCGGCGCCTAAGCTATCGCCTAAGTGAGGCAAGGAGCATAGGCAATGGTATAAGTGTAGCGTAACCTATCGCCTATGTTGATATAGACGGCTCATAAGCCATCGCCCGTGCTGAAATGAGCGGCGCCTAAGTGAGGCAGTGAGCAGTGGCAATGGTATAAGAGGTGCGTAACCTATCGCCGATGTTTGAATAGGCAGCGCCTAAGCCATCGCCAATGTTGACATTTACGGCACCTAACCTATCGGCTAAGTGAGGCTGTGACCATAGGCAATGGTATAAGCGACGCCTAACCTATCGCTTATGTTGATATAGGCAGTGCCTAAGCCGTCGCACATGTTGATATAGGCGGCGCGTAAGCCATCGCATAGGTTGACATAGGCGGCGCCTAACCTATCGCCTAAGTGAGGCAGCTATCATAGGCAATAGAATAAGCGACGCCTAACCTATCACCTATGTTGATATAGGCGGCACCTAACCGATCGCCAAAGTGAGGTAGTAAACATAGGAAATGGTATACGCTAAGCGTAACCTATCGCCTTTGTTGATATAGGCGGCGCCAAACCAATTGCGTAAGTGAGTCAGTGAGCGTAGGCAATGGTATAAGCGGCGCCTAAGTTATCGCCTATGTTGATATACGCGGCGCCTAAGCCATCGCCTATGTTGACATAGGCGGCCCCTAAGGTATCGCCTAAGTGAGGAAACGAGCATAGGCAATGGTATAAACGTAGCCTAACCTATCGCGTATGTTTATATAGGCGGCTCATTAGCCATCGCCCATGTTGAAATGGGCGGCGCCTAAGTGAGGCAGTGAGCATTAGCAATGGTATAAGCGTCTCCTAACCTATCGTCAATGTTGGTATAGGCGGCGCCTAAGCCATCGCAAATGTTGACATAGACGGCACCTAACCTATCGACTAAGTGAGGCAGTGAGCATAGGCAATGGTATAAGAGGCGCCTAACCTATCGCCTATGATGATATATGCGGCGCCTTAGCCATCGCCTATGTTGACATAGACGGCACTTAACCAATCGCCTAAGTGAGGCAATAAGCATAAGCAATGGTTCAAGTAGAGCCTAAGCTATCGCCTATGTTTATATAGGCGTCACCTATATTGACAAAGGCGGCACCTAACCTATGGCCTAACTGAGGTAGTAAGCATAGGAAAACGTATTAGCTGCACCTAACCTATCGCCTATGTTGATATAGGCGGCGCCTAAGCCATCACATATATTGGTATAGGCAGCGCCTAACCAATCGTCTAAGTGAGGCAGTGAGCATAGGCAATAGTATAAGCGTCGCCTAACCTATCGCCTATGTTGATATAGGCGGCGCCTAACCTATCGCCTAAGTGAAGCAATAAACATAGGCAATGGTATAAGCGAAGCCTAACCTATCCCCTTTGTTGATATAGGCGGTGCATAAGCGATCGCCTATGTTGACATAGGCGGCACCAAACCTATCACCTAAGTGAGTCAGTGAGCATAGGCAATTGTATAAGTGGCGCCTAACTTATCGCCTATGTTGATATAGGCGGCGCCTAAGCCATCGCCTATGTTGACATAGGCGGCGCCTAAGCTATCGCCTAAGTGAGGTAAGGAGCATAGGCAATGGTATAAGCGTAGCCTAACGTATTGCCTATGTTGATACAGGCGGCTCATAAGCCATCGCCGATGTTGAAATGGGCGACACCTAAGTTATCGCCTAAGTGAGGCAGTGAGCATTGGCAATGGTATAAGTAGAGCCTAAGCTATCTCCGATGTTGGTATAGGCGGCTCCTAAGCCATCGCCAATGTTGAGATAGACGGCACCTAACCTATCGGCTAAGTGAGGCAGTAAGCATAGCCAATGGTATAAGCGGCGCCTATCCTATCGCCTATGTTGATATAGGCGTCGCCTAAGCCATCGCCTATGTTGACATAGGCGGCGCTTAACCTATCGCCTATGTGAGGCAATGAGCATATGCAATGGTATAAGTGCTGCCTAACGTATCGCCTAAGTGAGGTAGTGAGCATAGGCAATGGTATAAGCGGCGCCTAACGTATCGCCTAAGTGAGGCAGTGAGCATAGGCAATGGTATAAGCGGCGCCTAACGTATCGCCTAAGTGAGGCAGTGAGCATAGGTAATGGTATAAGCGGCGCCTAACCTATTGCCTATGTTGATATAGGCGGCGCCTAAGCCATCGCCTATGATGACATAGGCGGCGCCTAACCTATCACCTAAGTAAGGCAGCTAGCATAGGGAATAGTATAAGCGGCGCCTAACCTATCACCTATGTTGATATAGCCGACGCTTAAGCCATCGCCTAGGTTGACATAGGCGGCGCCTTACCTATCGCCTATGTGAGGCAACTAGCATAGGCAATAGTATAAGCGGCGCCTAACCTATCACCTATGTGGATATTGGTGGCGCCTAATCTATCGCTTAAGTGAGGCAGTAAACATAGTAGATGGTATACGCGAAGCCTAACCTATCGCCTTTGTTGATATAGGTGGCGCAAAACCTATCGCGTAAGTGAGTCAGTGAGCATAGGCAATGGTATAAGCGGCGCCTAATTTATCGCCTATGTTGATATAGGCGGCGCCTAAGCCATCGCCTATGTTGACATAGGAGGCACCTAATATATCACCTAAGTGGGGCAAAGAGAATAGGCAATGGTATAAGCGTAGCCAAACCTATCGCGTATGTTTATATAGGCGGCTCTTTAGCCATCGCCCATGTTGAAATGGGCGGCGCCTAAGTTATCGCCTAAGTGAGGCAGTGAGCATGGGCAATGGTATAAGCGGCGCCTAACCTATCACCTATGTTGATTTAGGCGGCGCCTAAGACATCGCCTATGTTGACATAGGCGGCGCCTAACCTATCTCCTATGTGAGGAAGTGAGAACAGGAAATGGTATAAGCGGTGCCTAACCTATCGCCAATATTGATATAGGCAGCACCTAACCTATCGCCTAAGTAAGGCAGTGAGCATAGGAAATGGTATAAACGGCGCCTAACGTATCGCCTATGTTGATATAGGCGGCGCCTAAGCCATCGCCTATGTAGACATTGGCGGCGCCTAACCTATCGCCCAAGTGAGGCAGTGAGGATAGGCAATTGTATAATCAGCGCCTAACCTATCGCCTATGTTGATATAGGCGGTTCCTAATCCATCGCCTATGTTGACATAGGCGTCACCTAGCCTATCACCTTAGTGAGGGAGTGATCATAGGCAATGGTATAAGCGGTGCCTAACCTATCGCCTATGTTTATATAGGCGGCGCCTAATCCATCACCTATGATGACATATGCGGCGCCAAACCTATCGCCTAAGTGAGGTAGTAAGCACAGGCAATGGTATAAGCGGCGCCTATCCTATCGGCAATATTGATATTGGCGGTGCCTAAGTCATCACCTATGTTGACATAGGTGGCATCTCACCTATCGCCTAAGTGAAGCAGTGAGCACAGGCAACGGTATAAGCGGTGCCTAACCTATCGCTTATGTTGATATTGGCGGTGCCTAACCTATCACCTAAGCGAGGCAATGGTGTAAGCGGAGCCTAACCTATCGCCTATGTTATTATAGGCGGTGCCTAAGCCATCGCCTATGTTGACATAGGAGGCACCTCACCTATCGCCTAAGTGAAGAAGTGAGCACAAGCAACGGTATAAACGGTGCCTAACCTATCGCTTATGTTGATATAGGCGTCGTCGAACCTATCACCTAAGTGAGGCAGTAATCATAGGCAATGGTGTAACCGTCTCCTAACCAATCGCCTATGTTGATATTGGTTGCGCCTAAGCAATTGCCTATGTTTACGTAGGCGGCGCCTACCCTATCGCCTAAGTGAGGTAGCGAGCATAGGAAATGGTATAAGCAGCGCCTACCCTATCGCCTATGTTTATATAGGCGGCGCCTAAGCCATCGCCTATGTTGAAATATGCGGCGCCAAACTGATTGCCTAAGTGAGGCAGTAAGCATACGCAATGGAATTAGCGGTGCCTAACCTATCGCCTATGTTGATATAGGCTGCGCCTAAGCCATCGCGTATGTTGACATAGGTAACGCCTAACCTATCGCCTATGTGAGGCAGTGAGCATAGGTAATGGTATAAGAAGCTCCTAACCTATCGCATATGTTGATATAGGCGGCGCCTAGGCCATCACCAATTTTGACATAGGCGGCACCTAACCTATCGCCTATGTGAGGCAGTGAGCATAGGCAATGGTATAAGCGGTGCCTAACCTATTGCCTATGTTGATGTAGGCATCGTATAATCTATCACCTATGTTGACATAGGCGGCGCCTAACATATCACCTAAGTGAGGATGTGAGCATAGGCAATGGTATAAGCGGCGCCTGACCTATCCCCTGTGATGATATATATGGCGCTTAAGCCATCGCCTATGTTGACATAGGCGGTGCCTAACCTATCACCTAAGTGTGGCAGTGAGCATACTCAATGGTATAAGTTGCGCCTAACATATCGCCTATGTTGATATAGGCGGCGCCTAAGACATCGCCTATGTATACGTAGGAGGTGCCTAACCTATCGTCTAAGTGAGGCAGTGACCATAGGCAATGGTATAAGCGGCACCTAACGTATCGCCTATGTTGATATAGGCGGAGCCTAAACCATCGTCTTTGTTGTCATAGACGGTTCCTAACCTATCGCCTAAGTAAGGCAGTAAGCATAGGCAATGGTGTAAGCGGCGCCTAACCTATGGCCTATGTTGATATAGGCAGCACCTAACCTATCGCCTAGGTGAGGCAGTGAGCATAGGCAATGGTATAAGCGGCGCCTAACCTATCCCCTATTTTGATTTATACGGCGCCTAACCTATTTCCTAAGTGAGGAACTGCGAATAGGCAATGGTATAAGCTGTACCTTACCTATCGTTAATGTTGATATAGACGGTGCCTAACCTTTCGCCTAAGTAAGGCAGTGAGCATAGAAAATGGTATAAATGGCGACTAACCTATCGCCTATGTTGATATAGGCGGCGCCTAAGCCATCGCCTATGTAGACATTGGCGGTGCCTAACCTATCGCCCAAGTAAGGCAGTGAGCATAGGTAATTGGATAAGCAACGCCTAACCTATCTCCTATGATGATATAGGCGGTTCCTAATCCATTGCCAATATTGGCATAGGCGTCACCTAACCTATCACCTAAGTGAGGGAGTGAGCATAGGCAATGGTATAAGCGGAACCTAACCTATCGCCTATGTTGATATAGGAGGCGCCTAAGCCATCGCCTATGTTGACATAGGCAGCGATTAACCTATCGCCTATGTTAGGCATTGAGCATTGAAAATGGTATAAGCGGCGCCTAACCTATCGCCTATGATGATTTAGGCGGCGCCTAAGACATCGCCTATGTTTACATAGGCGGCACCTAACCTATCGCCTAAGTGGCGCAGTGAGAATAGGCAATGGTATAAGCAGTGCCTAACCTATCTCCTATGTTAATATAGGCGACTTCTAAGCCATCACCTATGTTGACATAAGCGGCACCTAACCTATAGCCTATGTTAGCCAATGAGCATAGGCAATGGTATAAGTGGCAAATAACCTATCGCCTACGTTGATATAGAAAGCGTCTAAGCCATCCCCTATGTTGATATAGGTGGTGCCTAAGCCATCGCCTATATTGACATAGACGGCGCTTAACGTATCGCCTAAGTAAGGTAATGAGCATAGTCAATGGTATAAGCGGCGGCTAAGCTATCGCCTATGTTGATATATGCGGCGCCAAAGCCATCGCCAAAATTGACATAGTCGGCGCCAAACCTATCGCCTATGTTGATATAGGCAACGCCTAAGCCATCGCCTATGTTGACGTACGCAGCGCCTAAACTATCGCCTATGTGAGGTAGTGACCATAGGAAATGGTATAAGCTGTGTCTAACATATCACCTATGTTGATATAGGCGGCACCTAAGCCATTGCCTATGTTGATATAGGCGGCGCCTAACCTATCGCCTAAGTGAGGTAGTGAGCATAGGCAATGGTATAAGTGGTGCCTAACCTATCACCTATGTTAATATAGATGGCGCCTAAGCGATCGCCTATATTGACATAGGCGGCACCTAACCTATCGCCTAAGTGAGGTAGTGAGCATAGGCAATGGTATAAGCGGTGCCTAACCGATCTTCTATGTTGATATCGGCGTCGCCAAAGCCATCGCCTATGTTGACATAGGCCGTGCCTAACCTATCGCCTAAGTGAGGAAGTGAGCATAGGTAGTGGTATATGCGGCGCCTAACCTATCGCCTATGTTGATATAGGCGGCACCTAAGCCATTGCCAATGTTGATATAGGCGGCGCCTAACCTATCGCCAAAGTGAGGCAGTGAGCATAGGCAATGGTAGAAGCGGTGCCTAACCTATCTTTTATGTTTATATAGGCGGCGCCTATCCTATCGCCTAAGTGAGGAAGTAAACATTGGCAATGGTATAAGCGGCGCCTAACCTATCGCCTAAGTGAGTCAGTGAGCATAGGCAATGGTACAAGCGGCGCCTTACCTATCGCATATGTTGATATAGGCGGCGCCTAAGACAACGCCTATGTTGTCATAGGAGGCGCCTGACCTATCGCCTAAGTGAGGCAACGAGCATAGGAAATGGTATATGCGTAGACTAACCTATCGCCTATGTTGATATAGATGGCTCATAAGCCATCACCCATGTTGAAATGGGCATCGCCTAACCTATCGCCTAAGTGAGGCAGTGAGCATTGGAAATGGTATAAGCGGCGCCTAACCTATCACCTATGTTGGTATAGGCGGCGCCTAAGCCATTGACAATGTTAACATACACGGTGCCTAACCTTTCGGCAAAGTGAGGCAGTAAGCATAGGCAATGGTATAAGCGGCGCCTAACCTATCGCCTATGTTTATATAGGCGGCGCCTAAGCCATCTCCTATGTTGATATATGCGGCACCTAACCTATCGCCTAAGTGAGGTAGTGAGCATAGGCAATGGTGTAAGTGGTCCCTAACCTAGAACCTATGTTGATATAGGTGGTGCCTAAGTGATCGCCTATATTGACATAGGCGGCACCTAAACTATCGCCGAAGTGAGGTAGTGAGCATAGGCAATGGTATAAGCGGTGCCTAATTTATCGCCTATGTTGATATAAGCGGCGCCTAAGCCATCGCCTATGTTGACATAGGAGGCACCTAAGATATCACCTAAGTGGTGCAAGGAGCATAGGCAATGGTATAAGCGTAGCCAAACCTATCGCGTATGTTTATATAGGCGGCTATTTAGCCATCGCCCATGTTGAAATGGGCGGCGCCTAAGTTATCGCCTAAGTGAGGCAGTGAGCATGGGCAATGTTATAAGCGGCGCCTAACCTATCACCTATGTTGATTTAGGCGGCGCCTAAGACATCGCCTATGTTGACATAGGCGGCGCCTAACCTATCTCCAATGTGTGGAAGTGAGAACAGGAAATGGTATAAGCGGTGCCTAACCTATCGGCAATATTGATATAGGCGGCACCTAACCTATCGCCTAAGTAAGGCAGTGGGCATAGGAAATGGTATAAACGGCGCCTAACGTATCGCCAATATTGATATAGGCGGCGCCTAAGCCATCGCCTATGTAGACATTGGCGGCGCCTACCCTATCGCCTATGTGAGGATAGGAAATAGTATAAGCGGCATCTAACCTATCACCTATGTTGATATAGGCGGCGCCTAAGGAATTTCCTATGTTGACATAGGCGGAACCTAACCTATCACCTAAGTGAGGTAGTGAATATAGGCAATGGAATAAGTTGTGCCTAACAAATCTTCTATGTTTATATAGGTGGCGCCTAAGCCATCGCCTATGTTTACATAGTTGGTGCCTAACCTATCGCCTAAGTGAAGAAGTGAGCATAGGCAATAGTATAAGCGGTGCCTAACCTATCGGCTATGTTGATAAAGGCGGCGCCAAATTCATCGCCAATTTTGACATAGGAGGCGCCTAACCAATCGCCTAAGTGAGAAAGTGAGCATAGGCAATGGTATAAGCGGTGCCTAACCTATCGACTATGATAATATAGGTGGCGCCTAATCCATCGCCTATTCTGAAATAGGCGACGCCTAACCTATCGCCTAAGTGAGGCAGTGAGCACAGGCAATGGTAGAAGCGGGTACCAAACTTAGCTTCTATGTTGATATAGGCGGCGCCTAACCTATCAGCTAAGTGAGGCAGTAAACATAGGCAATGGTATAAACGGCGCCTAACCTATCGCCTAAGTGAGTCAGTTAGAATAGGCAATGGTATAAGCAACACCTAACCTATCGCCTATATTGATATAGGCGGCGCCTAAGACATCGCCTATGTTGACATAGGCGGCGCCTGACCTATCGCCTAAGTGAGGCAAGGAGCATAGGAAATGGTATAAGCGTAGACTAACCTATCGCCTATATTGGTATAGGCGGCTCATAATCCATCGCCCATGTTGAAATGGGCGGTGCCTAACCTATCGCCTAAGTAAGGCAATGAGCATTGGCAATGGTATAACCGGCGCCTAACCTATCACCTATGTTGGCATAGGCGGCGCCTAAGCCATTGCCAATGTTGACATAGACGGCGCCTAACTTATTGTTTAAGTGAGGCAGTGAGCATAGGCAATGGTATAAAGGGCGCCTAACCTATCGCCTATGTTGATATAGGCGGCGCCTAAGCCATCGCCTATATTGATATATGCGGCGCCTAACCTATCTCCAAAGTAAGGCGGTAAGCCTAGACAATGGTATTAGCCGCGCCTAACCTATCGCCTATGTTGATATGGGCGACGCCTAAGCCATCGCCTATGTTGACATAGGCGGTGCTTAACCTATCGCCTAAGTGAGGCAATGAGCATAATCAATGGTATAATCGGCGCCTAAGATATTGCCTATATTGATATAGGCGGGGCCAAAGCAATCGTCTATATTGACATAGGCGGCGCCTAACCTATCGTCTATGTTGATATAGGCGACGCCTAAGTCATCGCCTATGTTGACATAGGCAGCGCCTAACCTATCGCCTATGTTGATATAGGTGGCGCCTAAGACATCTCCAAAGCTGACATAGGCGGCGCCTAACCTATCGTCTAAGTGAGGCAGTTAACATAGGCAATACTATAAGCGGTGCCTAACCTATCACCTATGTTGATATAGGCGGCGCCTAAACCATTGACTATGTTTACATATGCAGCGCCTAACCTATCGCCTAAGTGAGTCAGTGAGCATTGGAAATGGTATAAGCGGTGCCTAACCTATCATCTATGTTGATATAGACAGCAGCTAATCTATTGCCTAAGTGAAGCAGTGATCATAGGCAATGGTATAAGCGGAGCCTAACCTATCGCCTATGTTGTTGTAGCGGGCACCTAAGCGATTTCCAATGTTGACATAGGCGGCCCTAATCTATTGTCTAAGTGAGAAAGTAAGCATAGGAAATGGTATGAGCGGCGCCTAACCTATCACCTATATTCATATAGGCGACGCCTAAGTTATTGACTATGTTTACATAGGCGGTGCCTAACCTATAGCCTAAGTTAGGCAGTGAGCATAGTCAATGGTATATGTTGTGCCTAACCTATCACGTATGTTGACATAGGTTACGCCTAACCTTTCGCCTTTTATGATATAGGCGGCGCCTAAGCCATCTCCTATGTTCACATATGCGGTGCCTAACCTATCGCTTAAGTGAGGTAGTGAGAATAGGCAATGGTATAAGTTGTACCTAACCTATAACCTACGTTGACATAGGTTGCGCCTAACCTTTTGCCAAAGTGAGGTAGTGAGCAATGGAAATGGTACAAGCGGCGCCTAACCTATCGCCTATGTTGAAATAGGAGGTTCCTAAACCATTGCCTATGTTGACATAGGCGGCGCCTAACCTATCACCAAAGTAAGGCAGTGAGCATAGGCAATGGTATAAGTGGCGCCTAACCTATCGCCTATGTTGATATAGGCGTCGCCTAAGCCATATCCTATTTTGACATAGGAGGCGCCTGACCTATCGCCTAAGTGAGGCAACGAGCATAGGAAATGGTATATGCGTAGACTAACCTATCGCCTATGTTGATATAGATGGCTCATAAGCCATCACCCATGTTGAAATGGGCATCGCCTAACCTATCGCCTAAGTGAGGCAGTGAGCATTGGAAATGGTATAAGCGGCGCCTAACCTATCACCTATGTTGGTATAGGCGGCGCCTAAGCCATTGACAATGTTAACATACACGGTGCCTAACCTTTCGGCAAAGTGAGGCAGTAAGCATAGGCAATGGTATAAGCGGCGCCTAACCTATCGCCTATGTTTATATAGGCGGCGCCTAAGCCATCGCCTATGTTGATATATGCGGCACCTAACCTATCGCCTAAGTGAGGTAGTGAGCATAGGCAATGGTGTAAGTGGTCCCTAACCTAGAACCTATGTTGATATAGGTGGTGCCTAAGTGATCGCCTATATTGACATAGGCGGCACCTAAACTATCGCCGAAGTGAGGTAGTGAGCATAGGCAATGGTATAAGCGGTGCCTAATTTATCGCCTATGTTGATATAAGCGGCGCCTAAGCCATCGCCTATGTTGACATAGGAGGCACCTAAGATATCACCTAAGTGGTGCAAGGAGCATAGGCAATGGTATAAGCGTAGCCAAACCTATCGCGTATGTTTATATAGGCGGCTATTTAGCCATCGCCCATGTTGAAATGGGCGGCGCCTAAGTTATCGCCTAAGTGAGGCAGTGAGCATGGGCAATGTTATAAGCGGCGCCTAACCTATCACCTATGTTGATTTAGGCGGCGCCTAAGACATCGCCTATGTTGACATAGGCGGCGCCTAACCTATCTCCAATGTGTGGAAGTGAGAACAGGAAATGGTATAAGCGGTGCCTAACCTATCGGCAATATTGATATAGGCGGCACCTAACCTATCGCCTAAGTAAGGCAGTGGGCATAGGAAATGGTATAAACGGCGCCTAACGTATCGCCAATATTGATATAGGCGGCGCCTAAGCCATCGCCTATGTAGACATTGGCGGCGCCTACCCTATCGCCTATGTGAGGATAGGAAATAGTATAAGCGGCATCTAACCTATCACCTATGTTGATATAGGCGGCGCCTAAGGCATTGCCTATGTTGACATAGGCGGAACCTAACCTATCACCTAAGTGAGGTAGTGAATATAGGCAATGGAATAAGTTGTGCCTAACAAATCTTCTATGTTTATATAGGTGGCGCCTAAGCCATCGCCTATGTTTACATAGTTGGTGCCTAACCTATCGCCTAAGTGAAGAAGTGAGCATAGGCAATAGTATAAGCGGTGCCTAACCTATCGGCTATGTTGATAAAGGCGGCGCCAAATTCATCGCCAATTTTGACATAGGCGGCGCCTAACCAATCGCCTAAGTGAGAAAGTGAGCATAGGCAATGGTATAAGCGGCGCCTAACCTATCGACTATGATAATATAGGTGGCGCCTAATCCATCGCCTATTCTGAAATAGGCGACGCCTAACCTATCGCCTAAGTGAGGCAGTGAGCACAGGCAATGGTAGAAGCGGTACCAAACCTAGCTTCTATGTTGATATAGGCGGCGCCTAACCTATCAGCTAAGTGAGGCAGTAAACATAGGCAATGGTATAAACGGCGCCTAACCTATCGCCTAAGTGAGTCAGTTAGAATAGGCAATGGTATAAGCAACACCTAACCTATCGCCTATATTGATATAGGCGGCGCCTAAGACATCGCCTATGTTGACATAGGCGGCGCCTGACCTATCGCCTAAGTGAGGCAAGGAGCATAGGAAATGGTATAAGCGTAGACTAACCTATCGCCTATATTGGTATAGGCGGCTCATAATCCATCGCCCATGTTGAAATGGGCGGTGCCTAACCTATCGCCTAAGTAAGGCAATGAGCATTGGCAATGGTATAACCGGCGCCTAACCTATCACCTATGTTGGCATAGGCGGCGCCTAAGCCATTGCCAATGTTGACATAGACGGCGCCTAACTTATTGTTTAAGTGAGGCAGTGAGCATAGGCAATGGTATAAAGGGCGCCTAACCTATCGCCTATGTTGATATAGGCGGCGCCTAGGCCATCGCCTATATTGATATATGCGGCGCCTAACCTATCTCCAAAGTAAGGCGGTAAGCCTAGACAATGGTATTAGCCGCGCCTAACCTATCGCCTATGTTGATATGGGCGACGCCTAAGCCATCGCCTATGTTGACATAGGCGGTGCTTAACCTATCGCCTAAGTGAGGCAATGAGCATAATCAATGGTATAATCGGCGCCTAAGATATTGCCTATATTGATATAGGCGGGGCCAAAGCAATCGTCTATATTGACATAGGCGGCGCCTAACCTATCGTCTATGTTGATATAGGCGACGCCTAAGTCATCGCCTATGTTGACATAGGCAGCGCCTAACCTATCGCCTATGTTGATATAGGTGGCGCCTAAGACATCTCCAAAGCTGACATAGGCGGCGCCTAACCTATCGTCTAAGTGAGGCAGTTAACATAGGCAATACTATAAGCGGTGCCTAACCTATCACCTATGTTGATATAGGCGGCGCCTAAACCATTGACTATGTTTACATATGCAGCGCCTAACCTATCGCCTAAGTGAGTCAGTGAGCATTGGAAATGGTATAAGCGGTGCCTAACCTATCATCTATGTTGATATAGACAGCAGCTAATCTATTGCCTAAGTGAAGCAGTGATCATAGGCAATGGTATAAGCGGAGCCTAACCTATCGCCTATGTTGTTGTAGCGGGCACCTAAGCGATTTCCAATGTTGACATAGGCGGCCCTAATCTATTGTCTAAGTGAGAAAGTAAGCATAGGAAATGGTATGAGCGGCGCCTAACCTATCACCTATATTCATATAGGCGACGCCTAAGTTATTGACTATGTTTACATAGGCGGTGCCTAACCTATAGCCTAAGTTAGGCAGTGAGCATAGTCAATGGTATATGTTGTGCCTAACCTATCACGTATGTTGACATAGGTTACGCCTAACCTTTCGCCTTTTATGATATAGGCGGCGCCTAAGCCATCTCCTATGTTGACATATGCGGTGCCTAACCTATCGCTTAAGTGAGGTAGTGAGAATAGGCAATGGTATAAGTTGTACCTAACCTATAACCTACGTTGACATAGGTTGCGCCTAACCTTTTGCCAAAGTGAGGTAGTGAGCAATGGAAATGGTACAAGCGGCGCCTAACCTATCGCCTATGTTGAAATAGGAGGTTCCTAAACCATTGCCTATGTTGACATAGGCGGCGCCTAACCTATCACCAAACTAAGGCAGTGAGCATAGGCAATGGTATAAGTGGCGCCTAACCTATCGCCTATGTTGATATAGGCGTCGCCTAAGCCATATCCTATTTTGACATAGGAGGCGCCTGACCTATCGCCTAAGTGAGGCAACGAGCATAGGAAATGGTATATGCGTAGACTAACCAGTCGCCTATCTTTATATAGGCGGCTCATAAACCATCGCCCATGTTGAAATGGGCGGCGCCTAACCTATCGCCTAAGTGAGGCAGTGAGCATTGCCAATGGTATAAGCAGAGCCTAACCTATCGCCTATGTTTGCATAGGCGGTGCCTAAGCCATTGCCAATGTTGACATAGACGGCGCCTAACCTATCGTTTAAGTGAGGCAGTGAGCTTAGGCAATGGTATACGCGTCGCCTAACCTATCGCCTATGTTGATATAGGCGGCGCCTAAGCCATCACCTATATTGATATATGCGGCGCCTAACCTATCGTCTAAGTGAGGCGGTAAGCATAGACAATGGTATTAGCAGCGCCTAACCTATCGCCTATTTTGATATAGGAGGCGCCTAAGCCATCGCCTATGTTGACATAGGTGGTGCTTAACCTACCTCCTAGGTGAGGCAATGAGCATAGTCAATGGTATAAAAGGCGCCTAAGCTATCTCCTATATTGATATAGGCGGGCCCAAAGCCATCGCCTATATTGACATAGGCGGCTCTTAACGTATCGCCTATGTTGATATAGGCTATGCCTAAGTCATCGCCTTTGTTGATATAGGTGGCGCCTAAGACATCTCCAAAGTTGCATAGGCGGCACCTAACCTATCGTCTAAGAGAGGCAGTTAGCATAGGCAATACTATAAGTGGCGCCTAACCTATCACCTATGTTGATATAGGCGGCGCCTAAGCCATTGACTATGTTTACATATGCAGCGCCTAACCTATCGCCTAAGTGAGTCAGTGAGCGTAGGAAATGGTATAAGTGGTGCCTAACCTATTGCCTATATTGATATAGGCGGCACCTAATCTATCGCCTAAGTGAGGCAGAGATCATAGGCAATGGTATAAGAAGAACCTAACCTATCGCCTATGTTGATATAGGTGGCGCCTAAGCAAATTACTATGTTGACATAGGCGGCCCTAATCTATTGTCTAAGTGAGGCAGTAAGCATAGGCAATGGTAAGAGCGGCGCCTAACCTATCACCTATGTTGATATAGGCGGCGCCTAAGTTATTGACTATGTTTACATAGGCGACGCCTAACCTATCGCATATGTGGACATAGGTTGTGCCTAACCTATTTCCTATATTGACATATGCGGTGCCTAACCTATGCCTTAAGTGAGGCAGTGAGCATAGACAATGGTACAAGTTGTACCTAACCTATCACCTAGGTTGACATAGGTTGCGCCTAACCTTTCGCCTAAGTGAGGCAGTGAGCAAAGGAAATGGTACAAGCGGTGCCTAACCTATCGCTTATGTTGAAATAGGAGGTGCCTAAACCATTGCCTATGTTGACATAGGCGGCGCCTAACCTATCGCCTAAATAAGGCAGTGAGCATAGGCAATGGTATAAGTGGCGCCTAACCTATCGCCTATGTTGATATGGGCGGCGCTTATGTCATCTCCTATTTTTACATAGGCGGTGCCTAACCTATCGCCAATGTGAGGCAGTGAGCAAAGGAAATGGTATAAGCAGCGCCTAACCTATCACATATATTGATATAGGCGGTGCCTAATCCATCACCTAAGTGAAGCTGTGAAAATAGGCAATGGTATAAGCGGCGCCTAACCTATCATCTATGTTGTTATAGTCGGCACCTATGCCATCGCCTATGTTGACATAGGCGGCGCCTAACCTATCACCTAAATGTGGCAATGAGTATAGGCAATGGTATAAGTGGCGCCTAAGCCATCGCCTATGTTGAAATAGGCGGCGCTTAACCTATCGCCTAAGTGAGGCAATGAGCATAGGAAATGGTATAAGTGGCGCCTAAGCTATCGCCTATGTTGATATAGGCAGTGCCTAAGGCATCACCTATATTGACTAAGGCGGCGCCTAACCTATCACCTAAGTGAGGCAGTGAGCAATGGCAATGGTATAAGCGGCGCCTAACGTATCGCCTAAGTGAGGCAGTGAGCATAGGTAATGGTATAAGCGGAGCCTAACCTATTGCCTATGTTGATATAGGCGGCGCCTAAGCCATCGCCTATGATGACATAGGCGGCGCCTAACCTATCACCTAAGAAAGGCAGCTAGCATAGGCAATAGTATAAGCGGCGCCTAACCTATCACCTATGTTGATATAGGCGGCGCTTAAGCCATCGCCTAGGTTTACATAGGCGGCGCCTAACCTATCGCCTATGTGAGGCAACTAGCATAGGCAATAGTATAAGCGGCGCCTAACCTATCACCTATGTGGATATTGGTGGCACCTAACCTATCGCCTAAGTGAGGCAGTAAACTTAGTAAATTGTATACGCGAAGCCTAACCTATCGCCTTTGTTGATATAGGTGGCGCAAAACCTATCGCGTAAGTGAGTCAGTGAGCATAGGCAATGGTATAAGCGGCGCCTAATTTATCGCCTATGATTATATAGGCGGCGCCTAAGCCATCGCCTATGTTGACATAGGAGGCACCTAAGATATCACCTAAGTGGGGCTAGGAGCATAGGCAATGGTATAAGCGTAGCCAAACCTATCGCGTATGTTTATATAGGCGGCTCTTTAGCCATCGCCCATGTTGAAATGGGCGGCGCCTAAGTTATCGCCTAAGTGAGGCAGTGAGCATGGGCAATAGTATAAGCGGCGCCTAACCTATCACCTATGTTGATTTAGGCGGCGCCTAAGATATCGCCTATGTTGACATAGGCGGCGCCTAACCTATCTCCTATGTGAGGAAGTGAGAACAGGAAATGGTATAAGCGGTGCCTAACCTATCCCCAATAATGATATAGGCGGCACCTAACCTATCGCCTAAGTATGGCAGTGAGCATAGGAAATGGTATAAACGGCGCCTAACGTATCGCCTATGTTGATATAGGCGGCGCCTAAGCCATCGCCTATGTAGACATTGGCGGCGCCTAACCTATCGCCCAAGTGAGGCAGTGAGCATAGGCAATTGTATAAGCAGCGCCTAACCTATCGCCTATGTTGATATAGGCGGTTCCTAATCCATCGCCTATGTTGACATAGGCGTCACCTAGCCTATCACCTTAGTGAGGGAGTGAGCATAGGCAATGGTATAAGCGGTGCCTAACCTATCGCCTATGTTTATATAGGCGGCGCCTAATCCATCACCTATGATGACATATGCGGCGCCAAACCTATCGCCTAAGTTAGGTAGTAAGCACAGGCAATGGTATAAGCGGCGCCTATCCTATCGCCTATGTTGATATAGGCGGTGCCTATGTCATCACCTATGTTGACATAGGTGGCATCTCACCTATCGCCTAAGTGAAGCAGTGAGCACAGGCAACGGTATAAGCGGTGCCTAACCTATCGCTTATGTTGATATTGGCGGTGCCTAACCTATCACCTAAGCGAGGCAATGGTGTATGCGGTGCCTAACCTATCGCCTATGATAATATAGGCGGTGCCTAAGCCACTGCCTATGTTGACATAGGAGGCACCTCACCAATCGCCTAAGTGAAGCAGTGAGCACAAGCAACGGTATAAACGGTGCCTAACCTATCGCTTATGTTGATATAGGCATCGTCGAACCTATCACCTAAGTGAGGCAGTAATCATAGGCAATGGTGTAAGCGGCTCCTAACCAATCGCCTATGTTGATATTGGCGGCGCCTAAGCAATTGCCTATGTTTACGTAGGCAGCACCTACCCTATCGCCTAAGTGAGGTAGCGAGCATAGGCAATGGTATAAGCAGCGCCTACCCTATCGCCTATGTTGATATAGGCGGCGCCTAAGCCATCGCCTATGTTGAAATATGCGGCGCCAAACCTATTGCCTAAGTGAGGCAGTAACCATAGGGAATGGAATTAGCGGCGCCTAACCTATCGCCTATGTTGATATAGGCTGCGCCTAAGCCATCGCGTATGTTGACATAGGTAACGCCTAACCTATCGCCTATGTGAGGCAGTGAGCATAGGTAGTGGTATAAGCAGCTCCTAACCTATCGCATATGTTGATATAGGCGGCGCCTAGGCCATCGCCAATTTTGACATAGGCGGCACCTAACCTATCGCCTATGTGAGGCAGTGAGCATAGGCAATGGTATAAGCGGTGCCTAACCTACTGCCTATGTTGATATAGGCATCGTATAATCCATCACCTATGTTGACATAGGCGGCGCCTAACATATCGCCTAAGTGAGGATGTGAGCATAGGCAATGGTATAAGCGGCGCCTGACCTATCCCCTGTGATGATATATATGGCGCTTAAGCCATTGCCTATGTTGACATAGGCGGTGCCTAACCTATCACCTAAGTGTGGCAGTGAGCATACTCAATGGTATAAGCTGCGCCTAACATATCGCCTATGTTGATATAGGCGGCGCCTAAGACATCGCCTATGTATACATAGGAGGCGCCTCAGCTATCGTCTAAGTGAGGCAGTGACCATAGGCAATGGTATAAGCGGCACCTAACGTATCGCCTATGTTGATATAGGCGGAGCCTAAACCATCGTCTATGTTGACATAGACGGTACCTAACCTATCGCCTAAGTAAGGCAGTAAGCATAGGCAATGGTGTAAGCGGCGCCTAACCTATCGCCTATGTTGATATAGGCAGCACCTAACCTATCGCCTAAGTGAGGTAGTGAGCATAGGCAATGGTATAAGCGGCGCCTAACCTATCCCCTATCTTGATTTATGCGGCGCCTAAGCCATCGCCTATGTTGACATAGGCGGCGCCTAACCTATTGCCTAAGTGAGGAACTGCGAATAGGCAATGGTATAAGCGGTACCTTACCTATCGTTAATGTTGATGTAGGCGGTGCCTAACCTATCGCCTAAGTAAGGCAGTGAGCATAGAAAATGGTATAAACGGCGACTAACCTATCGCCTATGTTGATATAGGCGGCGCCTAAGCCATCGCCTATGTAGACATTGGCGGTGCCTAACCTATCGCCCAAGTAAGGCAGTGAGCTTAGGTAATTGTATAAGCAACGCCTAACCTATCTCCTATGTTGATATAGGCGGTTCCTAATCCATTGCCAATATTGGCATAGGCGTCACCTAACCTATCACCTAAGTGAGGGAGTGAGCATAGGCAATGGTATAAGAGGAACCTAACCTAAAGCCTATGTTGATATAGGAGGCGCCTAAGCCATCGCCTATGTTGACATAGGAAGTGATTAACCTATCGCCTATGTTAGGCATTGAGAATTGAAAATGGTATAAGCGGCGCCTAACCTATCGCCTATGATGATATAGGCGGCGCCTAAGACATCGCCTATGTTTACATAGGCGGCACCTAACCTATCGCCTAAGTAGCGCAGTGAGAATAGGCAATGGTATAAGCAGAGACTAACCTATCTCCTATGTTAATATAGGCGACGCCTAAGCCATCACCTATGTTGACATAAGCGGCCCCTAACCTATAGCCTAAGTTAGGCAATGAGCATAGGCAATGGTATAAGTGGCACATAACCTATCGCCTACGTTGATATAGAAAGCGTCTAAGCCATCCCCTATGTTAACTTAGGCGGCGCCTAACCTATCGCCTATGTGAGGCAGTGAGCATAGGCAATGTTATAAACGGCTCCTTACCTATCGCATATGTTGATATTGGTGGCGCCTAGGCCATCGCCTATTTTGACATAGGCGGCACCTAACCTATCGCCTATGTGAGGTAGTGAGCATTGGCAATGGTATAGGCGGTGCCTAACCTATTGCCTATGTTGATATAGGCGTTGTCTAATCCATCACCTATGTTAACATAGGCGGCGTCTAACATATCCCCTAAGTGAGGATGAGAGCATAGGAAATGGTATAAGCGGCGCCTGACCTATCCCCTGTGATGATATAGGTGGCGCTTAAGCCATCGCCTATGTTGACATAGGCGGTGCCTAACCTATCACCTAAGTGTGGCAGTGAGCATACTCAATGGTATAAGTTGCGCCTAACATATCGCCTACGTTGATATAGGCGGTGCCTAAGCCATCGCCTATGAATACATAGGAGGCGCCTAACCTATCGGCTAAGTGAGGCAGTGACCATAGGAAATTGTATAAGCGGCGCCTAACGTATCGCCTATGTTGATATAGGCGGAGCCTAAACCATCGTCTATGTTGACATAGGTGGTACCTAACCTATCGCCTAAGTGAGGCAGTAAGCATAGGCAATGGTGTAAGCGGCGCCTAACCTATCGCCTATGTTGATATAGGCAGCACCTAACCTATCGCCTAAGTGAGGCAATGAGCATAGGCAATGGTATAAGCGGCGCCTAACCTATCCCCTATGTTGATTTAAGCGGCGCCTAACCTATTGCCTAAGTGAGGAACTGCGAATAGGCAATGGTATAAGCAGTACCTTACCTATCGTTAATGTTGATATAGGCGGTGCCTAACCTATCGCCTATGTTGATATAGGCGGCGCCTAAGCCATCGCCTATGTTGACATAGGCAGCGCCTAACCTATCATCTAAGTAAGGCAGTGAGCATAGGCAATGGTATAAGCGGTGCCTAACCTATCGCCTATGTTGATTTAGGCGGCGCCTAAGCCATCCCCTATGCTGACATAGGCGGCGCCAAGCCTATCGTCTAAGAGAGGCAGTGGGCATAGGCAACGGTATAAGCGGCGCCTAATCTATCGCCTATTTTGATATAGACGGCGCCTAAGCCATCGCCAATGTTGACATAGGCGGCGCCTAACCTATCGCCTATGTGAGGCAATGAGCATAGGCAATGGTATAAACGGCTCCTAACCTATCGCATATGTTGTTATAGGCAGCGCCTAAGCTATCGCCTATTTAAACATATGTGGCGCCTAACCTATCGCCTATGTGAGGCAGTGAGCATAGGCAATGGTATAAGCGGAGCCTAACCTATCGCCTATGTTGATATAGGCGTCGCCTATTATATCCCCTATGTTGACATAGGGGGCGCCTAACCTATCGCCGAAGTGAGGCTGTGAACATAGGAAATGGTATAAGCGGCGCCTGACCTATCGCCTATGATGATATAGGCAGCGTTTAAGCCATCGCCTATGTTGACATCGGCGGCGTCTAACCTATCGGATAACTGAGGCAGTGAGTACAGGAAACGTTATAAGCGGTGTCTAACCTATAGCCTATGTTAATATAGGAGGCGCCTAACCTATCGCCGAAGTAAGGCAGTGAGCATAGGAAATGGTATAAAAGGCTCCTAACCTATCGTATATGTTGATATAGGCGGAGCGTAATCCATCGCTAATATAGACATAGGCAACGCCTAACCTATCACCTAAGTGATGCTTTGACCATAGGCCATTGTATAAGCGGCGCCTGACCAATCGCCTATGATGATTTAGGGGGCGCTGAAGCCATTGCCTATGTTCACATAGGCAGCTCCTAACCTATTGCCTAAGTGAGGCAGTGAGTATAGTCAATGTTATAAGCGGGGCCTAACCTATCCCCTATGTGAGGCAGTGAGCATAGGCAAAGGTATAAGCGGCTCCTAGCCTATATCTTATGTTGTTATAGGCGGCGCCTAAGCCATCACCTATATTTACATAAGCGGCGCCTAACCTATCATCTATGTGAGGCAATGAGCATAGTAAATGGTATAAGCGGCACCTAACCTATCGCCTATGTTGATTTAGGCGTCGCCTAAGCCATCGCCTATGTTGACATAGGCGGCGCCTAACCTATCGCCTAAGTGAGGCTGTGAGCATAGGCAATGATATAAGCGGCGCCTGACCTATCGCCTATAATGATATAGGCGGCGCTTAAGTCATCTCCTATGTTGACATAGGCGGCGCCTAACCTATCGCCTAAGTGCGGCTGTGATCATAGTCAATGCTATAAGCGGCGCCTAACCTATCGCCTATGTTAATATTGGCGGCGCCTAAGCCATCGCCTATGTTGACATAGGCGACGCCTAACCTATCGCCCAAGTGAGGCAGTGAGCACAGGAAACGGTATAAGAGGTGCCTAACCTATAGCCTATGTTAATATAGGCGGCGCCTAACCTATCGCCAAAGTCAGGCAGCGAGCATAGGAAATGTTATAAAAGGCTCCTAACCTATCAGATATGTTGATATAGGTGGCGCCTAAGCCATCTCCTATGTTGACGTTGGCGGCGCCTAACCTATCACCTAAGTGAGGAAGTGACCATAGGCAATGGAATAAACGGCGCTTAACCTATCCCCTATGTTGATATACGAGGCTCCTAAACCATCGCCTACGTTAACATAGGCAGCACCTAACCTATCGCCTAAGTAAGACAGTGAGCATATGCAATGGTGTAAGCGGCGCCTAACGTATCGCCTATGATGATATAGGCGGTGCCTAAGAGATTGCCTGTGTTGACATAGGCGGATCCTACCCTATCGCCTAAGTGAATCAGTGAGCATAGGCAATGGTATAAGCGGATCCTAACCTATCATCTATGTTGATATAGGCAGCGCCTAAGCCATCGCCTATATTGACATAGGCAGCGCCAAACCTATCGCCTAAGTGAGGCAGTGAGTATAGGCAATGGTATAAGTGGAGCCTAACCTATCGCCTATGTTGATATAGGCGGTGCTGAAGTCATCGCCTATGTTGACATTGGCGGTGCCTAACCTATCTCCTATGTGAGGCAGTTATCAAAGGCAATACTATAAACGGCTCCTACCCTATCACATACGTTCATATAGGCGGCATCTAAGCCATCGCCTTTTTTGACATAGGCGGCGCCTAACCTATCATCTATGTGAGACAGTGAGCATAGAAAATGGTATAAGCGGCGCCTAGCCTATCGCCTATGTTGATATAGGCGTCGTCTAAGCCATCGCCTATGTTGACATAGTCATCGCCTAATTTATCGCCTATGTGAGAAAGTGACCATAGGCAATGGTATAAGCGGCGCATAACCTATCGCATATGTTGATATAGGCGGCGGCTAAGCCATCGCCTATGTAGACATAGGACGTGCCTAACCTATCACCTAAGTAAGGCAGTAACCATAGGAAATGGTATAAGCGGTGCCTAACCTATGGCCTATGTTGATATAGGCGGAACCGAAGCCATCGCCTAGGATGACATAGGCGGCGACTAACCTATTGCCAAAGTGAGGCAGTGAGCATAGACAATGGTATAAGCGGCGCCTAACCTATCGCCTATGTTGATATAGGTGGGGACTAGGCCATCGCCTATGTTGACACAGGCGGCGCCTAACCTATCGCCTAAGTGAGGCAGTGAGCATAAGCAATGGTATAAGCGGCGCCCAACCTATCACCTATGTTGATATAGGCAGCGCCTACGTAATCGCCTAAGTGAGGTAGTGAGCATAGAAAATGGTACAAGCGGCGTCTAACCTATCACCGATGTTGATATTGGCATCGCCTAAGCCATTGCCTATGTTGATATAGGCGGAGCGTAACCTATCTCCTAAGTGAGGTAGTGAGAATAGGAAATGGTATAAGTGGTGCCTAACCTATCACCTATGTTGATATACACGGCGCCTAAGCGATCGCCTATATTGACATGGGCGGCACCAAACCTATCGCCTAAGTGAGGTAGTGAGCATAGGTAATGGTATAAGCGGTGCCTAACCAATCTTCAATGTTGATAAAGGCGTCACCAAAGCCATCGCCTATGATGACATAGGCGGTGCCTAACCTATGACCTAAGTGAGCCAGTGAGCATAGGCAATAGTATAAGCGGTGCCTAACCTATCGCCTATGTTGATATAGGCGGCGCCAAATCCATCGCCAATGTTGACATAGGCGGCTCCTAACCTATCTCCTAAGTGAGGAAGTGAGCATAGGCAATGGTATAAGCGGCGCCTAACCTATCGCCTATGTTGATATTGGCGGCACCTAAGCCATAGCTAATGTTGATATAGGCAGCGCCTAACCTATCGCCTAAGTCAGGAAGTGAGCATAGGCAATGGTAGAAGCGGTGCCTAACCTATCTTTTATGTTTATATAGGCGGCGCCTAAACTATCGCCTAAGTGAGGAAGTAAACATAGGCAGTTGTATAAGCGGCGCCTAACCTATCGCCTAAGTGAGTCAGTGAGTATAGGCAATGGTATAAGCGGTGCCTAACTTATCGCCTATGTTGATATTGGTGGCGCCTAAGCCATCGCCTATGTTTACATAGATGGCGCCTGACCTATCGCCTAAGTGAGGCAAGGAGCATAGGAAATGGTATAATCATAGACTAACCTATTGCCTATGTTGATATAGATGGCTCATAAGCCATCACCAATGTTGAAATGGGCTTCGCCTAACCTATCGCCTAAGTGAGGCAGTGAGCATTGGCAATGGTATAAGCGACGCCTAACCTATAACCTATGTTGGTATAGGCGGCGCCTAAGCCATTGCCTATTTTGACATAGACGGTGCCTAACCTATCGGCTAAGTGAGGTAGTAAGCATATGCAATGGTATAAGCGGCGCCTAACCTATCGCCTATGTTGATATAGGCGGTGCCTAAGCCATCACCTATGTTGATATATGCGGTGCCTAACCTATCGCCTAAGTGAGGAGGTAAGCATAGCCAATGGTATTAGAGGCACCTAACCTATCGCCTATGCTGATATAGGTGGCGCCTAAGCCATCGCCTATATTGACATAGAGGGTGCTTAACGTATCGCCTAAGTGAGGCAATGATCATAGTCAATGGTATAAGCGGCGCCTAAGCTATCGCCTATGTTGATATAGGCGGCGCCAAATCCATCTCCTAAATTGACATAGTCGGCGCCAAACCTATCACCTATGTTGATATAGGCGGCACCTAAGCCATCGCCTATGTTGACGTAGGCGGCGCCTAACCTATCGTCTATGTGAGGTAGTGAGCATTGGCAATGGTATAAGTGGTGCCTAACCTATCACCTATGTAGATATAGACGGCTCCTAAGCGATCGCCTATATTGACACAGGCGGCACCTAACCTATCGCCTAAGTGAGGTAGTGAGCATAGGCAATGGTATAAGCGGTGCCTAACCGATCTTCTATGTTGATATAGGCGTCGCCAAAGCCATCGCCAAAGCCATCGCCTATGTTGACATAGGCGATGCCTAACCTATCGCATAAGTGAGGCAGTGAGCATAGGCAATAGTATAAGCGGTGCCTAACCTATCGCCTATGTTGATATAGGCGGCGCCAAATCCATCGCCAATGTAGACATAGGCGGCGAGTAACCTATCGCCTAAGTGAGGAAGTGAGCATAGGAAATGGTATAAGCGGCACCTAACCTATCGCCTATGTTGATATAGGCGGAACCTAAGCCATCGCCAATGTTGACATATGCGGCGCCTAACCTATCGCCTAAGTGAGGCAGTGAGCATTGGCAATGGTAGAAGCGGTGCCGAACCTATCTTTTATGTTTATATAGGCGACGCCTAACCTATCGCCTAAGTATGGAAGTAACCATAGGCAATGGTATAAATGGTGCCTAACCTATCGCCTAAGTGAGTCAGTGAGCATAGGAAATGGTATAAGCGGCGCCTTACCTATCGCATATGTTGATATAGGCGGCAGCTAATCCATCGCCTATGTTGACATAGGCGGCGCCTGACCTATCGCCTAAGTGAGGCAAGGAGCATAGGTTATGGTAAAATCGTAGACTAACCAATCGCCTATGTTGACATAGGCGGCGCCTGACCTATCGCCTAAGTGAGGCAAGGAGCATAGGTTATGGTAAAATCGTAGACTAGCCTATCACCCATGTTAAAATGGGCGTCGCCTAACCTATCGCCTAAGTAAGGCAGTGAGCATTGGCAATGGTATAAGCGGCGCCTAACCTATCACCTATGTTTGTATAGGCGGCGCCTATGCCATTGCCAATGTTGACATAGACGGTGCCTAACCTATCGGCTATGTGAGGCAGTAAGCATAGGCAATGGTATAAGCGGCGCCTAACCTATCGCCTATGTTGATATAGGCAGTGCCTAAGCCATCGCCTATGTTGATATATGCGGCGCCTAACCTATCGCCTAAGTGAGGCGGTAAGCATTGCCAATGGTATTGGAGGCACCTAACCTATCGCCTATGTTGATATAGGTGGCGCCTAAGACATCGCCTATATTGACATGGACGGCGCTTAACGTATCGCCTAAGTGAGGCAATGAGCATAGTCAATGGTATAAGCGGCGCCTAAGCTATCGCCTATGTTGATATAGGCGGTGCCAAAGCCATCGCCTAAATTGACATAGTCGGCGCCAAACCTATCGCCTATGTTGATATAGGCGGCACCTAAGCCATCGCCTATGTTGACGTAGGCGGCGCCTAACCTATCGCCTATGTGAGGTAGTGAGCATAGGCAATGGTATAAGTGGTGCCTAACCTATCACCTATGTTGATATAGACGGCTCCAAAGCGATCGCCTATATTGACACAGGCGGCACCTAACCTATTCCCTAAGAGAGGTAGTGAGCATAGGCAATGGTATAAGCGGTGCCTAACCGATCTTCTATGTTGATATAGGTGTCGCCAAAGCCATCGCCTATGTTGACATAGGCGATGCCTAACCTATCGCATAAGTGTGGCAGTGAGCATAGGCAATAGTATAAGCGGTGCCTAACCTATCGCCTATGTTGATATAGGCGGCGCCAAATCCATCGCCAATTTAGACATACGCGGCGAGTAACCTATCGCCTCAGTGAGGAAGTGAGCATAGGAAATGCTATTAGCGGCACCTAACCTATCGCCTATGTTGATATAGGCGGCACCTAAGCCATCGCCAATGTTGACATATGCGGCGCCTAACCTATCGCCTATATGAGGCAGTGAGCATAGGCAATGGTAGAAGCGGTGCCGAACCTATCTTTTATGTTTATATTGGCGGCGCCTAACCTATCGCCTATGTAAGGAAGTAAACATAGGAATGGTATAAACGGCGCCTAACCTATCGTCTAAGTGAGTCAGTGAGCATAGGCAATGGTATAAGCGGCGCCTTACCTATCGCATATGTTGATATAGGCGGCGCCTAAGCCATCGCCTATGTTGACATAGGTTTCGCCTGACCTATCGCCTAAGTGAGGCAAGGATCATAGGTTATGGTAAAATCGTAGACTAACCTATCGCCTATGTTGATATAGACGGCTCATAACCCATCACCCATGTTGAAATGGGCGTCGCCTAACCTATCGCCTAAGTGAGGCAGTGAGCATTGGCAATGGTATAAGCGGCGCCTAACCTATCACTTATGTTGGTATAGGCGGCGCCTAAGCCATTGCCAATGTTGACAGTGACGGTGCCTAACCTATCGGCTAAGTGAGGAAGTAAGCATAGGAAATGGTATAAGCGGGGCCTAACCTATCGCCTATATTGATATAGGCAGCGCCTAAGCCATCGCCTATGTTTATATATGCGGCGCCTAACCTATCGCTTAGGTGAGGCGGTAAGCATAGCCAATGGTATTAGAGGCACCTAACCTATCGCCTATGTTGATATAGGTGGCGACTAAGACATCGCCTATATTGACATAGGCGGCGCTTAACGTATCGCCTAAGGGAGGCAATGAGCATAGTCAATGGTGTAAGCGGCGCCTAAGCTATCGCCTATGTTAGTATAGGCGGCGCCAAAGCCATTGCCTAAATTGACATAGTCGGCGCCAAACCTATCGCCTATGTTGATATAGGCGGCGCCTAAGCCATCGCCTATGTTGACGTTGGCGGCGCCTAACCTATCGCCTACGTGAGGTAGTGAGTATAGGAAATGGTATAAGCGGCGTCTAACCTATCACCTATGTTGATATAGGCAGCACCTAAGCCATTGCCTATGTTGATATAGGCGGCGCCTAACCTATCGCCTAAGTTAGGTAGTGAGCATAGGCAATGGTATAAGTGGTGCCTAACCTATCACCTATGTTGATATAGACGGCGCCTAAGCGATCGCCTATATTGACATAGGCGGCACCTAACCTAATGCCTAAGTAAGGTAGTGAGCATAGGCAATGGTATAATCGGTGCCTAACTGATCATCTATGTTGATATAGGCGTCGTCAAAGCCATCGCCTATGTTGACATAGGCGGTGCCTAACCTATTGCATAAGTGAGGCAGTGAGCATACGCAATAGTATAAGCGGTGCCTAACCTATCGCCTATGTTGATATAGGAGGCGCCAAATCCATCGCCAATGTTGACATAGGCGGCGAGTAACCTATCGCCTACGTGAGGAAGTGAGCATAGGCAATGGTAAAAGCAGCGCCAAACCTATCGCCTATGTTGATATAGGCGGCACCTAAGCCATCGCCAATGTTGACATATGAGGCGCCTAACCTATCACCTAAGTGAGGCAGTGAGCATTGGCATTGGTAGAAGAGGTGCCTAACCTATCTTTTAAGTTTATATAGGCGGCGCCTAACCTATCGCCTAAGTAAGGAAGTAAACATAGGCAAAGGTATAAGCGGTGCCTAACCTATCGCTTAAGTGAGTCAGTGAGCATAGGCAATGGTATAAGCGGCGCCTTACCTATCGTATATGTTGATATAGGAGGCGCCTAAGCCATCGCCTATGTTGACATAGGCGACGCCTGAACTGTCGCCTAAGTGAGGCAAGGAGCATAGGAAATGGTAAAATCGTAGACTAACCTATCGCCTATGTTAATATAGACGACTCATAAGCCATCACCCATGTTGAAATGGGCGTTGCCTAACCTATGGCCTAAGTGAGGCAGTGAGCATTGGCAATGGTATAAGCGGCGCCTAACAGATCACCTATTTTGGTATAGGCGGTGCCTAAGCCATTGCCAATGTTGACATAGACGGTGCCTAACCTATCGTCTAAGTGAGGTAGTAAGCATAGGCAATGGTATAAGCGGCGCCAAACCTATCGCCTATGTTGATATAGGCGGCGCCTAAGCCATCAGCTATGTTGATATATGCGGCGCCTAACCTATCGCCTAAGTGAGGCGGTAAGCATAGCCAATGGTATTAGAGGCGCCTAACCTATCGCATATGTTGATATAGATGGCGCCTAAGCCATCGCCTATATTGACATAGACGGCGCTTAACGTATCGCCTATGTGAGGCAATGAGCATAGTCAATGGTATAAGCGGCTCCTAAGCTATCGCCAATATTGATATAGGCGGCTCCAAAGACATCGCCTAAATTGACATAGTCGGCACCAAACCTATCGCCTATGTTGATATAGGTGGCACCTAAGCCATCGCCTATGTTGACGTAGGCGGCACCTAACCTATCGCCTATGTGAGGTAGTAAGCATAGGAAATGGTATAAGCGGCGTCTAACCTATCACCTATGTTGATATAGGCGGCACCTAAGCCATTACCTATGTTGATATAGGCGGCGCCTAACCTATCGCCTAAGTGAGGTAGTAAGCATAGGCAATGGTATAAGTGGTGCCTTACCTATCACCTATGTTGATATAGATGGCGCCTAAGCGATCGCCTATATTGACATAGGCGGCACCTAACCTATCGCCTAAGTGAGGTAGTCAGCATAGGCAATGGCATAAGCGGTGCCTAACCGTTCTTCTATGTTGATATAGGCGTCGCCAAAGACATCGCCTATGTTTACATAAGCGGTGCCTAACCTATCGCATAAGTGAGGCAGTGAGCATAGGCAATAGTATAAGCGGTGCCTAACCTATCGCCTATGTTGATATAGGCGGCGCTAAATCTATCACCAATGTTGACATAGGCGGCGAGTAATATATCGCCTAAGTGAGGAACTGAGCATAGGCAATGGTATAAGCGGCACCTAACCTATCGTCTATGTTGATATAGGCGGCACCTAAGCCATCGCCAATGTTGACATATGCGGCCCCTAACCTATCGCCTAAGTGAGACAGTGAGCATAGGCAATGGTAGATGCGGTGCCTAACCTATCTTTTATGTTTATATAGGCGGCGCCTATCCTATCGCCTAAGTGAAGAAGTAAACATAGGAAATGGTATAAACGGCGCCTAACCTATCACCTAAGTGAGTCAGTGAGCATAGGCAATAGTATAAGCGGTGCCTAACCTATCGCCTATGTTGATATAGGCGGCGCCAAATCCATCGCCAATGTTGACATAGGCGGCGAGTAACCTATCGCTTAAGTGACGAAGTTAGCATAGGCAATGGTATAAGCGGTGTCTAACCTATCGCCTATTTTGATATAGGCGGCACCTAAGCCATCACCCATGTTGAAATGGGCGTCGCCTAACCTATCGCCTAAGTGAGGCAGTGAGCATTGGCAATGGTATAAGCGGCGCCTAACCTATCACCTATGTTGGTATAGGCGGCGCTTAAGCCATTGCCAATGTTGACATAGACGGTACCTAACCTATCGGCTAAGTGAGGCAGTAAGCATAGGCAATGGTATAAGCGGCGCCTAACCTATCGCCTATGTTAATATAGGCGGCGCCTAAGCCATGGCCTATGTTGATATATGTGGCGCCTAACCTATCGCCTAAGTGAGTAGGTAAGCATAGCCAATGGTAATAGAGGGGCCTAACCTATCGACTATGTTGATATAGGTGGCGCCTAATCCATCGCATATATTGACATAGACAGCGCTTAACGTATCTCCTAAGTGAGGAAATGAGCATAGTCAATGGTATAGGCGGCGCCTAAGCTATCGCCTATGTTGATATAGGCGGCGCCAAAGCCTTCGCCAAAATTGACATAGTCGGTGCCAAACCTATCGCCTATGTTGATATAGGCGGCACCTAAGCCATCGCCTATGTTGACGTAGGCGGCGCCTAACCTATCGCCTATGTGAGGCAGTGATCATAGGAAATGGTATAAGCGGCGTCTAACCTATCACCTATGTTGATATAGGCGGCACCTAAGCAATTGCCTATGTGAGCATAGGAAATGGTATAAGTGGTGCCTAACGTATCACCTATGTTGATATTGATGACGCCTAAGCGATCGCCTATATTGACATAGGCGGCACCTAACCTATCGCCTATGTGAGGTAGTGAGCATAGGAAATGGTATAAGCGGTGCCTAACCGATCTTCTATATTGATATTGGCGTCGCCCAAACAATCGCCTATATTGACATAGGCGGTGCCTAACCTATCACATAAGTGAGGCAGTGAGCATAGGCAATAGTATAAACGGTGCCTAACCTATCGCCTATGTTGATATAGGCGGCGCCAAATCCATCGCCAATGTTGACATACGCGGCGAGTAACCTATCGCCTCAGTGAGGAAGTGAGCATAGGAAATGCTATTAGCGGCACCTAACCTATCGCCTATGTTGATATAGGCGGCACCTAAGCCATCGCCAATGTTGACATATGCGGCGCCTAACCTATCGCCTAAGTGAGGCAGTGAGCATAGGCAATGGTAGAAGCGGTGCCTAACCTATCTTTTATGTTTATATAGGCGGCGCCTAACCTATCGCCTAAGTAAGGAAGTAAACATAAGAAATGGTATAAGCGGCGCCTAACCTATCGCCTAAGTGAGTCAGTCAGCATAGGCAATGGTATAAACGGCGCCTTACCTATCGCATATGTTGATATAGGCGGCACCTAAGCCATCGCCTATGTTGAGGCAGTGAGCATTGGAAATGGAATAAGAGGCATCTAACCTATCACCTATGTTGGTATAGGCGGCGCCTAAGCCATTGCCAATGTTGACATAGACAGTGCCTAACCTATCGGCTAAGTGAGGCAGTAAGCATAGGCAATGGTATAAGCGACGCCTAACCTATCGCCTATGTTGATATAGGTGGCTCCTAAGCCATCCCCTATGTTGATATATGAGGCGCCTAACCTATCTCCTAAGTGAGGCGGTAAGCATAGCCAATGGTATTAGAGGCGCCTAACCTATCGCCTATGTGGATATAGGTGGAGCCTAAGCCATCGCCTATATTGACATAGGCGGCGCATAACGTATCGCCTAAGGGAGGCAATCAGCATAGTCAATGGTATAAGCGGAGCCTAAGCTATCGCCTATGTTTATATAGGCGGCGCCAAAGCCATCGCCTAAATTGACATAGTCGGCACCAAACCTATCTCCTATGTTGATATAGGCGGCGCCTATGTCATCGCCTATGTTGACGTAGCCGGTGCCTAACCTATCGCCTATGTGAGGTAGTGTGCATAGTAAATGGTATAAGAGGCGTCTAACGTATCACCTATGTTGATATAGGAGGCACCTAGGCCATTGCCTATGTTGATATAGGCGGCGCCTAACCTATCGCCTAAGTGAGGTAGTGAGCATAGGCAATGGTATAAGTGGTGCCTAACCTATCATCCATGTTGATATAGGCGGTGCCTAAGTGATCGCCTATATTGACATAGGCGGCACCTAAACTGTCGTCTAAGTGAGGTAGAGAGCATAGGCAATGGTGTAAGCGGCGCCTAACCGATCGCCTATGTCTATATAGGCGGCGCCTAAGCCATCGCCTATGTTGATATAGGCGGTGCCTATCCTATCGCCTAAGTGAGGCAGTGAGCATAGGCAATAGTATAAGCGGTGCCTAACCTATCGCCTATGTTGATATAGGCGGCGCCAAATCCATCGGCAATGTTGACATAGGCGGCGAGTAACCTATCGCCTAAGTTAGGAAGTGAGCATAGGCAATGGTATAAGCAGCGCCTAACCTATCGCCTATGTTGATATAGGCGGCACCTAAGCCATCGCCAATGTTGACATGTGCATTGCCTAACCTATCGCCTTTGTGAGACAGTGCGCACAGGCAATGGTAGAAGAGGTGCCTACCCAATCTTTTATGTTTATATAGGCGGCGCCTAACCTATCTCCTATGTAAGGAAGTAAACATAGGCAATGGTATAAGCGTCGCCTAACCTATCGCCTAAGTGAGTCAGTGAGCATAGGCAATGGTATAAGCGGCGCCATACCTATCGCATATGTTGATATAGGCGGCGCCTAAGCCATAGCCTATGTTGACATAGGCGACGCCTGAACTATCGATTAAGTGAGGCAAGGAGCATAGGAAATGGTAAAATCGTAGACTAACCTATCACCTATGTTATATAGATGACTCATAAGCCATCAACCATGTTGAAATGGGCGTCGCCTAACCTATCGCCTAAGTGAGGCAGTGAGCATTGGCAATGGTATAAGCGGCACCTAACCTATCACCTATGTTGGTATAGGCGGCGCCTAAGCCATTGCCAATGTTGACATAGACGGTGCCTAACCTATCGTCTAAGTGAGGCAGTAAGCATAGGTAATGGTATAAGCGGCGCCTAACCTATCGCCTATGTTGATATAGGCGGCGCCTATGCCATCGCCTATGTTGATATATGGGGCGCGTAACCTATCGCCTAAGTGAGGCGCTAAGCATAGCCAATGGTATTAGAGGCGCCTAACCTATCACCTATGTTGATATAGGTGGCGCCTAAGCCATCGCCTATATTGACATAGACGGCGCTTAGCGTATCTCCTAAGTGAGGCAATGAGCATAGTCAATGGTATAAGCGGTGCCTAAGCTATCGCCTATGTTGATATAGGCGGCGCCAAAGCCATCGCCTAAATTGACATAGTCGGCACCAAACCTATCGCCTATGTTGATATAGGCGGCACCTAAGCCATCGCCTATGTTGACGTAGGCGGCACCTGACCTATCGCCTATGTGAGGTAGTGAGCATAGGAAAAGGTATAAGCGGCGTCTAACCTATCACCTATGTTGATATAGGCGGCACCTAAGCCATTGCCTATGTTTATATAGGCGGCGCCTATCCTATCGCCTAAGTGAGGTAGTGAGCATAGGCAATGGTATAAGTGGTGCCTAACCTATCACCTATGTTGATATAGGCATCGCCAAAGCCATCGCCTATGTTTACATAGGCGGTGCCTAACCTATCGCATAAGTGAGGCAGTGAGCATAGGCAATAGTATATGCGGTGCTAACCTATCGCCTATGTTGATATAGGCGGCGCTAAATCCATCGCCAGTGTTGACATAGGCGGCGAGTAACCTATCGCCTAAGTGAGGAACTGAGCATAGGCAATGGTATAGGCGGCACCTAACCTATCGCCTATGTTGATATAGGCGGAACTTAAGCCATCACCAATGTTGACATATGCGGCGCCTAACCTATCGCCTAAGTGAGACAGTGAGCATAGGCAATGGTAGAAGCGGTGCCTAACCTATCTTTTATGTTTATATAGGCGGCGCCTAACCTATCGCCTAAGTGAGGAAGTAAACATAGGCAATGGTATAAACGGCGCCTAACCTATCACCTAAGTGAGTCAGTGAGCATAGGCAATAGTATAAGCGGTGCCTAACCTATCGCCTATGTTGATATAGGCGGTTCCAAATCCATCGCCAATGTTGACATAGGCGGCGAGTAACCTATCGCCTAAGTGAGGAAGTTAGCATAGGCAATGGTATAAGCGGCGCCTAACCTATCACCTATGTTGATATAGGCGGCACCTAAGCCATCACCCATGTTGAAATGGGTGTCGCCTAACCTATCGCCTATGTGAGGCAGTGAGCATTGGCAATGGTATAAGCGGCGCCTAACCTATCACCTATGTTGGTATAGGCGGCGCCTAAGCCATTGCCAATGTTGACATAGGCGGTGCCTAACCTATCGGCTAAGTGAGGCAGTAAGCATAGGCAATGGTATAAGCGGCGCCTAACCTATCGCCTATGTGAATATAGACTGCGCCTAAGCCATCTCCTATGTTCATATATGTAGCGCCTAACCTATCGCCTAAGTGAGGCGGTACGCATAGCCAATGGTAATAGAGGGGCCTAACCTATCGAGTATGTTGATATAGGCGGCGCCAAAGCCATCGTCTAAATTGACATAGTCGGCGCCAAACCTATCGCCTATGTTGATATAGGCGGCACCTAAGCCTTTGCCTATGTTGACGTAGGCGGCGCCTAACTTATCGCTTATGTGAGGTAGTGAGCATAGGAAATGGTATAAGCGGCGTCTAACCTATCACCTATGTTGATATAGGCGGCACCTAAGCCATTGCCTATGTTGATATAGGCGGCGCCTAACCTATCGCCTAAGTGAGGTAGTGAGCATAGGCAATGGTATAAGTGGTGCCTAACGTATCACCTATGTTGATATATACGGCGCCTAAGCGATCGCCTATATTGACATAGGCGGCACCTAACCTATCGCCTAAGTGAGGTAGTGAGCATAGGCAATGGTATAAGCGGTGCCGAACCGATCTTCTATGTTGATATAGGCGTCGCCAAAGCCATCACCTATGTTGACATAGGCGGTGCCTAACCTATGGCATAAGTGAAGCAGTGAGCATAGGCAATAGTATAAGCGGTGCCTAACCTATCGCCTATGTTGATATAGGCGGCGCCAAATCCATCGCCAATATTGACATAGGCGGCGACAAATCCATCGTCAATGTTGACATAGACGGCACCTAAACTATCGCCTAAGTGAGGTAGAGAGCATAGGCAATGGTGTAAGCGGCGCCTAACCGATCTCCTATGACTATATAGGCGGCGCCTAAGCCATCGCCTATGTTGATATAAGCGGTGCCTAACCTATCGCCTAAGTGAGGCAGTGAGCATAGGCAATGGTAGAAGCGGTGCCTAACCTATCTTTTATGTTTATATAGGCGGCGCCTAACCTATCGCCTATGTGAGGAAGTAAAGATAGGCAATGGTATAAGCGACGCCTAACCTATCGCCTAAGTGAGTCAGTGAGCATAGGCAATGGTATAACTGGCACCTTACCTATCGCATATGTTGATATAGGCGGCGCCTAAGCCATCGCCTATGTTGAGGCAGTGAGCATTGGCAATGGTATAAGCGGCGCCTAACCTATTACTTATGTTGGTATAGGCGGCGCCAATGCCATTGCCACTGTTGACATAGACTGTGCCTAACCTATCGGCTAAGTGATGCAGTAAGCATAGGAAATGGTATAAGCGGCGCCTAACCTATCGCCTATGTTGATATAGGCGGCGCCTAAGCCATCGCCTATGTAGATATATGCGGCGCCTAACCTATCTCCTAAGTGAGGCGGTAAGCATAGCCAATGGAATTAGAGGCGCCTAACCTATCGCCTATATTGATATAGGTGGCGCCTAAGCCATCGCCTATATTAACATAGGCGGCGCTTAACGTATCGCCTAAGGGAGGCAATGAGCATAGTCAATGGTATAAGCGGCGCCTAAGCTATCGCCTATGTTGATATAGGCGGCGCCAAAGCCATCGCCTAAATTGACATAGTCGGCGCCAAACCTATCACCTATGTTGATATAGGCGGCGCCTAAGCCATCGCCTATGTTGACGTACGCGGCGCCTAACCTATCGCCTATGTGAGGTAGTGAGCATAGTAAATGGTATAAGCGGCATCTAACATATCACCTATGTTGATATAGGAGGCACCTAAGCCATTCCCTATGTTGATATAGGCGGCGCCTAACCTATCGCCTAAGTGAGGTAGTGAGCATAGGCTATGGTATAAGTGGTGCCTAACGTACCACCCATGTTGATATAGTCGGTGCCTAAGTGATCGCCTATATTGACATAGGCGGCACCTAAACTATCCCCTTAGTGAGGTAGAGAGCATAGGCAATGGTGTAAGCGGCGCCTAACCGATCTCCTATGTCTATATAGGAGGCGCATAAGCCATCGCCTATGTTGATATAGGCGGTGCCTAACCTATCGCCTAAGTGAGGCAGTGAGCATAGGCAATGGTAGAAGCGGTGCCTAACATATCTTTTATGTTTATATAGGCGGCGCCTAACCTATCGCCTAAGTGAGGAAGTAAACATAGGCAATGGTATAAGCGGCGCCTAACCTATCGCCTAAGTGAGTCAGTGAGCATAGGCAATGGTATATGCGGCACCTTACCTATCGCATATGTTGATATAGGCGGCGCCTAAGACATCGCCTATGTTGAGGCAGTGAGCATTGGCAATGGTATAAGCGGCGCCTAACCTATCACCTATGTTGGTATAGGCGGCGACTAAGACATTGCCAATGTTGACATAGACTGTGCCTAACCTATCGGCTAACTGAGGCAGTAAGCATAGGTAATGGTATAAGCGGCGCCTAACCTATCGCCTATGTTGATATAGGCGGCGCCTAAGCCATCGCCTATGTTGATATATGCGGTCCCTAACCTATCGCCTAAGTGAGGCGGTAAGCATAGCCAATGGTATTAGAGGCGCCTAACCTATCGCCTATGTTTATATAGGTGGCGCCTAAGCCATCGCCTATATTAACATAGGCGGCGCTTAACGTATCGCCTAAGGGAGGCAATGAGCATAGTCAATGGTATAAGCGGCGCCTAAGCTATCGCCTATGTTGATATAGGCGACGCCAAAGCCATCGCCTAAATTGACATAGTCGGCGCCAAACCTATCGCCTATGTTGATATAGGCGGCGCCTAAGCCATCGCCTATGTTGACGTACGCGGCGCCTAACCTATCGCCTATGTGAGGTAGTGAGCATAGTAAATGGTATAAGAGGCGTCTAACATATCACCTATGTTGATATAGGAGGCACCTAAGCCATTGCCTATGTTGATATAGGCGGCGCCTAACCTATAGCCTAAGTGAGGTAGTGAGCATAGGCAATGGTATAAGTGGTGCCTAACGTATCACCCATGTTGATATAGTCGGTGCCTAAGTGATCGCCTATATTGACATAGGCGGCACCTAAACTATCGCCTAAGTGAGGTAGAGAGCATAGGCAATGGTGTAAGCGGCGCCTAACCTATCGCCTATGTCTATATAGGCGGCGCCTAAGCCATCGCCTATGTTGATATAGGCGGCGCCTAACCTATCGCCTAAGTGAGGTAGTGAGCATAGGCAATGGTATAAGTGGTGCCTAACGTATCACCTATGTTGATATATACGGCGCCTAAGCGATCGCCTATATTGACATAGGCGGCACCTAACCTATCGCCTAAGTGAGGTAGTGAGCATAGGCAATGGTATAAGCGGCGCCGAACCGATCTTCTATGTTGATATAGGCGTCGCCAAAGCCATCACCTATGTTGACATAGGCGGTGCCTAACCTATCGCATAAGTGAAGCAGTGAGCATAGGCAATAGTATAAGCGGTACCTAACCTATCGCCTATGTTGATATAGGCGGCGCCAAATCCATCACCAATGTTGACATAGGCGGCACCTAAACTATCGCCTAAGTGAGGTAGAGAGCATAGGCAATGGTGTAAGTGGCGCCTAACCGATCGCCTATGTCTATATAGGCGGCGCCTAAGCCATCGCCTATGTTGATATACGCGGTGCCTAACCTATCGCCTAAGTGAGGCAGTGAGCATAGGCAATGGTAGAAGCGGTGCCTAACCTATCTTTTATGTTTATATAGGCGGCGCCTAACCTATCGCCTAAGTGAGGAAGTATAGATAGGCAATGGTATAAGCGGCGCCTAACCTATCGCCTAAGTGAGTCAGTGAGCATAGGCAATGGTATAAGCGGCACCTTACCTATCGCATATGTTGATATAGGTGGTGCCTAAGCCATCTCCTATGTTGAGGCAGTGAGCATTGGCAATGGTATAAGCGGCGCCTAACCTATCACCTATGTTGGTATAGGCGGCGCCTAAGCCATTGCCACTGTTGACATAGACTGTGCCTAACCTATCGGCTAAGTGAGGCAGTAAGCATAGTCAATGGTATAAGCGGCGCTTAAACTATCGCCTATGGTTATATAGGCGGCGCCTAAGCCATCGCATATGTTGATATATGTGGCGCCTAACCTATCGCCTAAGTGAGGCGGTAAGCATAGCCAATGGTATTAGAGGCGCCTAACCTATCGCCTATGTTGATATAGGTGGCGCCTAAGCCATCGCCTATATTAACATAGGCGGCGCTTAACGTATCGCCTAAGGGAGGCAATGAGCATAGTCAATGGTATAAGCGGCGCCTAAGCTATCGCCTATGTTGATATAGGCGGCGCCGAAGCCATCGCCTAAATTGACATAGTCGGCGCCAAACCTATCGCCTATGTTGATATAGGCGGCGCCTAAGCCATCGCCTATGTTGACGTACGCGACGCCTAACCTATCGCCTATGTGAGGTAGTGAGCATAGTAAATGGTTTAAGAGGCATCTAACATATCACCTATGTTGATATAGGAGGCACCTAAGCCATTGCCTATGTTGATATAGGCGGCGCCTAACCTATCGCCTAAGTGAGGTAGTGAGCATAGGCAATGGTATAAGTGGTGCCTAACGTATCACCCATGTTGATTTAGTCGGTGCCTAAGTGATCGCCTATATTGACATAGGCGGCACCTAAACTATCGCCTAAGTGAGGTAGAGAGCATAGGCAATGGTGTAAGCGGCGCCTAACCGATCGCCTATGTCTATATTGGCGGCGCCTAAGCCATCGCCTATGTTTATATAGGCGGTGCCTAACCTATCGCCTAAGTGAGGCAGTGAGCATAGGCAATAGTATAAGCGGTGCCTAACCCATCGCCTATGTTGATATAGGCGGCGCTAAATCCATCGCCAATGTTGACATAGGAAGCGCCTAACCTATCCCATAAGTGAGTAAGTGAGCATAGGTAATTGTATAAGCGGCGCCTAACCTATCTCCTATGTTGATATTGGCGGCGCCTAAGACATCGCCCTTATTGACATAGGCGGTGCCTAACCTAACGCATAAGTGAGGCAGTGATCATAGGAATTGGTATAAGCGGCGTCTAACCCATCACTTATGTTGATATAGGCGGCGCCTAAGGCATTGCCTATGTTGACATAGGCGGAACCTAACCTATTGCCTAAGTGAGGTAGTGAGCATAGGCAATGGTATAAGTGGTGACTAACAAATCTTCTATGTTGATATAGACGGCGCCTAAGCCATAGCCTATGTTGACATAATCGGTGCCTAACCTATCGCCTAAGTGAGTCAGTGAGCATACGCCATAGTATAAGCAGTGCCTAACCTATCGCCTTTGTTGATATAGGCGGCGCCAAATCCATCGCCAATGTTGACATAGGCGGCGCCTAACCTATCGCCTATGTGAGAAAGTGAGCATAGGCAATGGTATAAGCGGCGATTAACCTATCGACTATGTTAATATAGGTGGCGCCTAATCCATTGCTTATTCTGAATAAGGCGGCGCCTAACCTATGGCCTAAGTGAGGCAGTGAGCACAGGCAATGGTAGAAGCGGTGCCTAACCTATCTTCTATGTTGATATACGCGGCGCCTAACCTATCACCTATGTGAGGCAGTAAACATAGGCAGTGGTATAAGCGGCGCCTAACCTATCGCCAAAGTGAGTCAGTTAGCATAGGCAATGGTATAAGCGGCACCTAACCCATCGCCTATATTGATATAGGCGGCGCCTAAGCCATCAACTATGTTGACATAGGCGGCGCCTGACCTAATGCCGAAGTGAGGCAAGGAGTATAGGAAATGGGATAAGCGTAGACTAACCTATCGCCTATATTGGTATAGGCAGCTCATAAGCCATCGCCCATGTTGAAATGGGCGGCGCCTAACCTATCGCCTAAGTGAGGCAATGAGCATTGGCAATGGTATAAACGGCGCCTAACCTATCGCCAATGTTGGCATAGGCGGCGCCTAAGCCATTGCCAATGTTGACATAGACGGCGCCTAACCTATCGTTTAAGTGAGGCAGTGAGCGTAGGCAAAGGTATAAGCGGCGCCTAACCTATCGCCTATGTTGATATAGGTGGCGCCTAAGCCATCGCCTATATTGATATATGCGGCGCCTAAGCTATCGCCTAAGTGAGGCGGTAAGCATAGACAATGGTATTAGCCACGCCTAACCTATCGCCTATGTTGATATAGGCGGCGCGTAAGCCAAAGCCTATGTTGACATAGGCGGTGCTTAACCTATTTCCAATGTGAGGCAATGAGAATAATCAATGGTATAAGCGGCGCCTATGCTATTGCCTATATTGATATAGGTGGGGCCAAAGCAATCTCCTAAATTGACATAGGCGGTGCCTAACCTATCGCCTATGTTGATATAGGCGACGCCTAAGTCATCGCCCATGTTGATATAGGCAGCGCCTAACCTATCGCCTATGTTGTTATAGGTGGCGCCTAAGACATCTTCAAAGTTGACATAGGCGGCGTCTAAACTATCGTCTAAGTGAGGCAGTTAGCATAGGTAATACTATAAGCGGTGCCTAACCTATCACTTATGTTTATATATGTGGCGCCTAAGCCATTGACTATGTTTACATATGCAGCACCTAACCTATCGCCTAAGTGAGTGAGTGAGCATAGGAAATGGTATAAGCGGTGCCTATCCTATCGCCTATGTTGATATAGGCGGCACCTAATCTATCGCCTAAGTGAAGCAGTTATCATAGGCAATGGTATAAGCGGAGCCTAACCTATAACCTATGCTGATATAGGAGGGACCTAAGGGATTTCCTATGTTGTCATAGGCGGCCCTAATCTATTGTCTAAGTGAGACAGTAAGCATAGGCAATGGTATGAGCGACGCCTAACCTATCACCTATGTTCATATAGGCAACGCGTAAGTTATTGACTATGTTTACATAGGCGGTGCCTAACCTATCTCCTAAGTGAGGCAGTGAGCATAGGCAATGGTATAAATTGTGCCTAACCTATCGCGTATGTTGACATAGGTTGCGCCTAACCTTTCGTCTTTTATGATATAGGTGGCGCCTAAGCCATCGCCTATGCTGACATATGCGGTGCCTAACGTATCGCTTAAGTGAGGCAGTGAACATAGGCAATGGTATAAGTTGTACCTAACCTATCGCCTATGTTGACATTAGTTGCGCCTAACATTTCTCCTAAGTGAGGAAATAAGCAAAGGAAATGGTACAAGCGGCGCCTAACCTATCGCCTATGATGAAATAGGAGGTGCCTAAACCATTGCCTATGTTGACATAGGCGGCGCCTAACCTATCACCAAAGTAAGGCAGTGAGCATAGGAAATGGTATAAGTGGCGCCTAACCTATCGCCTATGTTCATATGGGCGTCGCCTAAGCCATCTCCTATTTTGACATAGGCGGCTCCTGACATATCGCCTAAGTGAGGCAAGGAGTATAGGAAATGGTATAAGCGTAGACTAACCTATCGCCTATATTGATATAGGCGGCTCATAAGCCATCGCCCATGTTGAAATGGGCGGCGCCTAACCTATCGCCTAAGTGAGGCAGTGAGCATTGTCAATGGTATAAGCGGACCCTAACCTATCCCCTATGTTGGCATAGGCGGTGCCTAAGCCATTGCCAATATTGACATAGACGATGCTTAACCTATCATTTAAGTGAGGCAGTGAGCATAGGCAATGGTATATGCGGCGCCTAACCTATCGCCTATGATGATATAGGCGGCGCCTAAGCCATCGCCTATATTGATATATGCGGCGCCTAACCTATCGCCTAAGTGAGGCGGTAAGAATAGACAATGCTATTAGCGGCGCCTAACCTATCGCCTATGTTGATATAGGCGGCGCCTAAGCCATCGCCTATGTTGACATAGGCGGTGCTTAACCTATCTCCTAAGTGAGGCAATGAGAATAGTCAATGGTATAAAAGGCGCCTAAGCTATCGCCTATATTGATATAGGCGGGGACAAATCCATCTCCTATATTGACATAGGCGGCGCCTAACCTATCGCCTATGTTGATATAGGCGACGCCTAAGTCATCGCCTATGTTGATATAGGTGGCGCCTAAGACATCTCCAAAGTTGACATAGGCGGCACCGAACCTATCGTCTAAGTGAGGCAGTTAGCATAGGCAATACTATATGCGGCGCCTAACCTATCACCTATGTTGATATAGGCAGCGCCTAATCCATTGACTATGTTTACATATGCAGCACCTAACCTATCGCCTAAGTGAGTCAGTGAGCATAGGAAATGGTATAAGCGGTGCCTAACCTATCGCCTATGTTGATATAGGCGGCACCTAATCTATTGCCTAAGTGAGGCAGTGATCATAGGCAATGGTATAAGCGGAGCCCAACCTATCGCCTATGCTGATATAGGCGGCGCCTAAGCGATTTCCTATGTTGACATAGGCGGCCCTAATCTATTGTCTAAGTGAGGCAGTATGAATAGGCAATGGTATGAGCGGCGCCTAACCTATCACCTATGTTCATATAGGCGGCGCCTAAGTTATTGACTATGTTTACATAGGCGGCGCCTAACCAATCGCCTAAGTGAGGCAGTGAGCATAGGCAATGGTATAAGTTGTGCCTAACCTATCGCGTATGTTGACATAGGTTGTGCCTAACCTATCTCCTATGTTGACATATGTGGTGCCTAACCTATCCCATAAGTGAGGTAGTGAGCATAGGCAATGGTATAAGTTGTACCTAACCTATCGCCTATGTTGACATAGGTTGCGCCTAACCTTTCGCGTAAGTGAGGTAGTGATCAAAGGAAATGGTACAAGCGGCGCCTAACCTATCGCCTATGTTGAAATAGGATGTGCCTAAACCATTGCCTATGTGGACATAGGCGGCACGTAACCTATCGCCAAAGTAAGGCAGTGAGCATAGGCAATGGTATAAGTGGCGCCTAACCTATCGCCTATGTTGATATGGGCGGCGCCTAAGCCATCTCCTATTATGACATAGGCGGCGCCTGACCTATCGCCTAACTGAGGCAAGGAGCATAGGAAATGGTATAAGCGGAGACTAACCTATCGCCTATATTGATATAGGCGGCTCATAAGCCATCGCCCATGTTGAAATGGGCGGCGCCTAACCTATCGCCTAAGTGAGGCAGTGAGCAATGTCAATGGTATAAGCGGTGCCTAACCTATCGCCTATGTTGGCATAGGCGGGGCCTATGCCATTGCCAATGTTGACATAAACGGCGCCTAACCTATCATTTAAGTGAGGCAGTGAGCATAGGAAATTGTATAAGTTGTACCTAACCTATCGCCTATGTTGACATAGGTTGCACCTAACCTTTCGCCTAAGTGAGGTAGTGATCAAAGGAAATGGTACAAGCGGCGCCTAACGTATCGCCTCTGTTGAAATAGGAGCTTCCTAAACCATTTCCTATGTTTACATAGGCGGCGCCTAACCTATCGCCTATGTAAGGCAGTGAGCATAGGCAATAGTATAAGTGGCGCCTAACCTATCGCCTATGTTGATATGGGCGGCGCTTATGCCATCTCCTATTTTGACATAGGCGGTGCCTAACCTATCGCCAATGTGAGGCAGTGAGTGTAGGTAATGGTATAAGCAGCGCCTAACCTATCACATGTATTGATATAGGCGGTGCCTAAGCCATCGCCTATGTTGACATAGGTGGCGGCTAACCTTTTCCCTAAGTAAAGTTGTGAGAATAGGCAGTGGTATGAGCGGCGCCTAACCTATCATCTATGGTGATATAGGCAGCGCCTATGCCATCGTCTAAGTTGATATAGGCGGCGCCTAACCTATCGCCTCAGAATGGCAATGAGCATAGGCAATGGTATAAGCGGCGCCTAACCTATCGCCTCTTATGATATAGGTGGTGCCTATTCCATCGCCTATGCTGACATAGGCAGCGCCTAACCTATCGCCTAAGTGATGCAGTGAGCACATGCAATGGTAGAAGCGGTGCCTAACCTATCTTCTATGTTGATATATTCGGCACCTATCCGATCGCCTAAGTGAGGCAGTAAACATAGGCAATGGTATAAGCGAAGCCTAACCTATCGCCTTTGTTGATATAGGCGGCGCATAAGCAATCACCTATGTTGACATAGGCGGCACCAAACCTATCGCCTAAGTGAGTCAGTGAGCATAGGCAATGGTATAAGCGGCGCCTAACTTATCGCCTATGTTGATATTGGCGGCGCCTAAGCCATCACCTATGTTGACATTGGCGGCACCTAAGCTATCACCTAAGTGAGGCAAGGAGCATAGGCAATGGTATAACCGTAGCCTAACCTATCTCCTATGTTGATATAGGCGGCTCATAAGCCATCGCCCATGTTGAAATGAGAGGCGCCTATGTTATCGCCTAAGTGAGGAAGTGAGCATTGGCAATGGTATAAGCGGCGCCTAACCTATCGCCGATGTTGGTATAGGCAGCGCCTAAGCCATCGCCAATGTTGACATAGACGACAACTAACCTATCGGCTAAGTGAGGCTGTGAGCATAGGCAATTGTATAAGCGGCGCCTAACCTATTGCCTATATTAATATAGAAGGCGCCTAAGCCGAAGCCTAGGTTGACATAGGCGGCGCCTAACCTATCTCCTAAGTGAGGCAGCTAGCATAGGCAATAGTATAAGCGGCGCCTAACCTATCTCCTATGTTGATATAGGCGGCGCCTAAGCCATCGCCTAGGTTGACATAGACGGCGCCTAACCTATCGCCTAAGTGAGGCATTAAAATTGGAAATGGTATACGCAATGCCTAACCTATCACCTATGTTGATATAGGAGGCACCAAACCTATCGCGTAAGTGAGTCAGTGAGCATAGGCAATGGTATAAGCGGCGCCTACCTTATCGCCTATGTTGGTATAGGCGGCGCGTAAGCCATATCCTATGTTGACATAGGTGGCACCTAAGATATCGCCTAAGGTGGCAAGGAACATAGGCAATGGTATAAGCGTAGCCTAACCTATCGCGTATGTTTATATAGGCGGCTCATTAGCCATCCCCATGTTGAAATGGGCGGCGCCTATGTTATCGCTTAAGTGAGGCAGTGAGCAATGGCAATGGTATAAGCGGCGCCTAACCTATCATCTATGTTGATATAGGCGGTGCCTATGCCATCGCCTAAGTTGACATAGGTGGTGCCTAACCTATCGCCTAAGTATGGCAATGAGCATAGGCAATGGTATAAGCGGCGTCTAACGTATCGCCTATGTTTATATAGGTGGCACCTATTCCATCGCCTATGTTGATATAGGCGGCGCCTAAGCCATCGCCTAGGTTGACATAAGCGGAGCCTAACCTATAACCTATGTTGATATAGGCGGCGCCTAACCTATCGCCTAAGTGAGGCAGTAAACATAGGAAATGGTATACGCGAAGCCTAACCTATCGCTTTTGTTGATATAGGCGGAGCCAAACCTATCGCGTATGTGAGTCAGTGAGCATAGGCAATGGTATAAGCGGCGCCTAACTTATCGCCTATGTTGATATAGGCGGCGCCTAAGCCATCGCCTATGTTGACATAGGCGGCGCCTAAGATATTGCCTAAGTGAGGCAAGAAGCATAGGCAATGGTATAAGTGTAGCCTAACCTATCGCGTATGTTTATATAGGCGGATCATTAGCCATCACCCATGTTGAAATGGGCGGCGCCTAATTTATCGCCTAAGTGAGGCAGTGAGCATTGGCAATGGTATAATTGGCGCCTAACCTATTGTCTATGTTGGTATAGGCGGCGCGTAAGACATCGCAAATGTTGACCTAGACGGCACCTAACCTATCGACTAAGAGAGGCAGTGAGCATAGGCAATGGTATAAGAGGCGCCTAACCTATCGCCTATGTTGATATAGGCGGCACGGAAGCCATCGCTTAGGTTGACAAAGACGACACTTAACCTATCGCCTAAGTGAGGCAATGAGCATAGGAAATGGTATAAGTGGATCATAAGCTATGGCCTCTGTTGATATAGGTGTCGATTATATTGACAAAGGCAGAACCTAACCTATGGCCTAACTGAGGCAGTGAGCATAGATAAATGTATTAGCTGCGCCTAGCCTATCGCCTCTGTTGATATAGGCGGTGCCTAAGCCATCGCCTATATTGATATAGGCAGCGCCTAACCAATCCCCTAAGTGAGGCAGTGAGCATAGGCAATAGTATAAGCGGCGCCTAACCTATCGCCTATGTTGATATAGGCGGCGCCTAACCTATCGCCTAAGTGCGGCAGTAAACATAGGAAAGGAATAACCGAAGCCTAACCTATTGCCTTTGTTGATATAGGCGGTGCATAAGCGATCGCCTATGTTGACATAGGCGGCACCAAACCTATCGCCTATGTGAGTCAGTGAGCATAGGCAATTGTATAAGCGGCGCCTAAGCTATCTCCGAGGTTGGTATAGGCGGCGCCTAGGCCATCGCCAATGTTGACATAAACGGCACCTAACCTATAATCTAAGTGAGGCAGTAAGCATAGTCAATGGTATAAGCGGCACCTAACCTATCGACTATGTTGATATAGGCGGCGCCTAAGCCATCGCCTATGTTGACATAGGCGGCGCTTAACCTATCGCTTAAGTGAGGCAATGAGCATATGCAATGGTATAAGTGGTTCCTAATATATCGCCTATGAGGATATAGGCGGCGCCAAAGCCATCGCCGATATTGACATAGGCGGCGCCTAACCTATCGCCCAAGTGAGGCAGTGAGCATAGGCAATGGTATAAGCGTAGCCTAACCTATCGCCTATGTTTACATAAGCCATCACCCGTGGTGAAATGGGCGGTGCGTAACTTATCGCCTAAGTGAGGCAGTGAGCATTGGCAATGGTATAAGCAGAGCCTAACCTATCGCCTATGTTGGTATAGGCGGCGCCTAAGCCATCGCCAATGTTGACATATACGGCGCCTAACCTATCGGCTATGTGAGTCACTGAGCATAGGAAATGGTATAAGCGGCCCCTAACCTATTACCTATGTTGATATAGGCAGCACCTAAGCCATCTCCTATGTTGATATATGGAGCGCCAAGCCTATCGCCTAAGTGAGGCGGTAAGCATAGGCAATGGTATAAGCGACGCCTAACCAATCGCCTATGTTGATATATGAGGCGCCTAACCTATCGCCTAAGTGAGGCAGTAAGCATAGTCAATGGTATATGCGGCGCCTAACCTATCGCCTATGTTGAAATAGGCGGCGCTTAACCTATCGCTTAACTGAGGAAATGAGCATAGGCAATGGTATAAGTGGCGCCTAAGATATTGCCTATGTTGATATAGGCGGCGCCTAAGGCATCACCTATATTGACAAAGGCGGCGCCTAACCTATCCCCTAAGTGAGGAAGTGAGCATAGGCAATGGTATAAGCGACACCTAACCTATCCCCTATGTTGATATAGGCAGCGCCTAAGCCATCGCCTAAGTTGACATCGGCGATGCCTAACCTATCGCCTAAGTAAGCCAGCTAGCTTTGGCAATAGTATAAGCGGCGCCTGACCTATCACCTATGTTGATATAGGCGGCGCCTAAGCCATTGCCTAGGTTGACATAGGCGGCGCCTAAACTATCGCCTAAGTGAGGCAGCTCGCATAGGCAATAGTATAAGCGGCTCCTAACCTATCACCTATGTTGATATAAGTGGTGCCTAACCTATCGCCTAAGTGAGGCAGTAAACATAGGAAATGGTATACGCGAAGCCTAACCTATCTTCTTTGTTGATATAGGCGGCGCCAAACCTATCGCGTAAGTGAGTTAGTGAGCATAGGCAATGGTATAAGCGGCGCCTAACTTATCTCCTATGTTGATATAGGCGGCGCCTAAGCCATCGCGTATGTTGACATAGGCGGCGCCTAGGCTATCGCCTAAGTGAGGCAAGGAGCATAGGCAATGGTATAAGCATAGCCTAACCTATCGCGTATGTTTATATAGGCGGCTCATTAGCCATCGCCCAAGTTGAAATGGGCGGCGCCTAAGTTATCGTCTAAGTGAGGCAGTGAGCATTGGCTATGGTATAAGCGACGCCTAACCTATCGTCGATGTTGGTATAGGCGGTGCCTAAGCCATCAGAAATGTTGACATTGACGGCACCTAACCTATCGGCTAAGTGAGGCAGTGAGCATAGGCAATGGTATAAGAGGCGCCTAACCTATCGCCTAAGTTAAGATAGGCGGTGTCTAAGCCATCGCCTACGTTGACATAGGCGGAAGATAAACTATTGCCTAAGTGAGGCAATGAGCATAGGCAATACTATAAGTGGATCCTGAGCTATCGCCTATGTTTATATAGGCGTTGCCTATATTGACAAAGGGGGCACCTAACCTATGGCCTAACTGAGGCAGTGAGCACAGGCAAATGTATTAGCTGCACCTAACCTATCGCCTATGTTGATATAGGCAGCAACTAAGACATCGCCTACATTGATATAGGCGGCGCCTAACCTATCGCCCAAGTGAGGCAGTGAGCATAGGATATGGTATAAGGGTAGCCTAACCTATCGCCTATGTTTATATAGGCGGTTCATAAGCCATCTCCCATGTTGAAATGGGCGGTGCGTAACTTATCGCCTAAGTGAGGCAGTGAGCATTGGCAATGGTATAAACGGAGCCTAACCTATCGCCTATGTTGGTATAGGCGGCGCCTAAGCCATCGCCAATGTTGACATAGACGGCGCCTAACCTATCGGCTAAGTGAGTCACTGAGCATTGGAAATGGTATAAGTGGCCCCTAACCTATTACTTATGTTGATATAGGCGGCGCCTAAGCCATCTCCTATGTTGATATATGGAGCGCCTAGCCTATCGCCTAAGTGAGGCGGTAAGCATAGGGAATGGTATAAGCGGTGCCAAACCAATCGCCTATGTTGATATAGGCGGTGCCTAAGCCATCGCCTATGTTGATATATGAGGCGCCTAACCTATCTCCTAAGTGAGGCAGTAAGCATAGTCAATGGTATAAGCGGCGCCTAACCTATACGCTATGTTGATATAGGAGGCACCTAAGCCATCGCCTATGTTGAAATAGGCGGCGCTTAACCTATCGCCTAACTAAGGCAATGAGCATAGGCAATGGTATGAGTAGCGCCTAAGCCATCGCCTAAGTTGAAATAGGCGGCGCTTAACCTATCGCCTAAGTGAGGCAATGAGCATAGGCAATGGTATAAGTGGCGCCTAAGCTATTGCCTATGTTGATATAGGCGGCGCCTAAGGCATCACATATATTGACAAAGGTGGCGCCTAACCTATCGCCTAAGTGAGGCAGTGAGCATAGGCAAGGGTATAAGCGGCGCCTAACCTATCCCCTATATTGATATAGGCAGCGCCTAAGCCATCGCCTAAGTTGACATCGGCGATGCCTAACCTATCGCATAAGTAAGGTAGCTCGCATAGGCAATAGTATAAGCGGCGCCTAACCTATCACCTATGTTGATATAGGCGGTGCCTAAGCCATCGCCTAGGTTGACATAGGTGGCACCTAACCTATCTCCTAAGTGAGGCACCTAGCATAGGCAATAGTATAAGCGGCTCCTAACCTATCACCTATGTTGATATAGGCGGCGCCTATCCTATCGCCTATGTAAGGCAGTAAACATAGGAAATGGTATACGCGAAGCCTAACCTATCGCCTTTGTTGTTATAGGCGCCGCCAAACCTATAACGTAAGTGAGTCAGTGAGCATAGCCAATGGTATAAGCGGCGCCTAACTTATCGCCTATGTTTATATAGGTGGCGCCTAAGCCATCGCCAATGTTGACATAGGTGGCGCCTCATCTATCTCCTAAGTGAGGCAAGGAGCATAGGAAATGGTATAAGAATAGCCTAACCTATCGCGTATGTTTATATAGGCGGGTCATTAGCCATCGCCCAAGTTGAAATGGGCGGCGCCTAAGTTATCGCCTAAGTGAGGCAGTGAGCATTGGAAATGGTATAAGCGGCGCCTATCCTATCGTCGATGCTGGTATAGGCGGAGCCTAAGCCATTGGAAATGTTTACATTTACGGAACCTAACCTATCGGTTAAGTAAGGCAGTATGCATAGGCAATGGTATAAGAGGCGCCTATCCTATCGCTTATGTTAATATGGGCGGCGCCTAAGCCATCACCTATGTTGACATATGCGACATTTAACCTATCGCCTAAGTGAGGCAATGAGCCTAGGCAATGCTATAAGTGGATCCTAAGATATCGCCTTTGTTGATATAGGCGTCGCATATATTGACAAAGACGGCACCTAACCTATGGCCTAACTGAGGCAGTGAGCATAGGCAAATATATTAGCTGCGCCTAACCTATCGCCTATGTTGATATAGGCAGCGCATATGACATCGCCTATATTAATATAGGCGGCGCCTAACCTATCGCCCAAGTAAGGCAGTGAGCATAGGCAATGGTATAAGCGTAGCCTAACCTATCGCCTATGTTTATATAGGCGGTTCATAAGCCATCGCCCATGTTGAAATGGGCGGTGCGTAACATATCGCCTAAGTGAGGAAGTGAGCATTGGCAATGGTATAAGCGGAACCTAACCTATCGCCTATGTTTTTATAGGAGGCGCCTAAGCCATTGCCAATGTTGACATAGACGGCGCCTAACCTATCGGCTAAGTGAGTCACTGAGCATAGGAAATTGTATAAGCGGCCCCTAACCTATTAACTATGTTGATATATGCGGCGCCTAAGCCATCTCCTATATTGATATATGGAGCGCCTAGCCTATCTTCTAAGTGAGGCGGTAAGCATAGGCAATGGTATAAGCGGCGCCTAACTAATCTCCTATATTGATATAGGCGGTGCCTAAGCCATCACCTATGTTGATATATGAGGCGCCTAACCTATCGCCTAAGTGAGGCAGTAAGCATAGTCAATGGTATAAGCGGCAACTAACCTATCGCCTATGTTGATATAGGCGGCGCCTAAGCCATCGCCTATGTTGAAATAGGCGGCGCTTAACCTATCGCCTAACTGAGGCAATGAGCATTGGCAATGGTATGAGTGGCGCCTAAGCCATCACCTATGATGAAATAGGCGACGCTTAACCTATCGCCTAAGTGAGGCAATGAGCATAGGCAATGGTATAAGTGGCGCCTAACCAATTGCCTATGTTGATATAGGCGGCGCCTAAGGCATCACCTATATTGACCAAGGCGGCGCCTAACCTATCGCCTAAGTGAGGCAGTGAGCATTGGCAATGGTATAAGCGGCGCCTAACCTATCCCCTATGTTGATATAGGCAGAGCCTAAGCCATCGCCTAAGTTGACATCGGCGATGCCTAACCTATCGCCTAAGTAAGGTAGCTTGCATAGGCAATAGGATAAGCGGCGCCTAACCTATCACCTATGTTGATATAGGCGGCGCCTAAGCCATCGCCTAGCTTGACATAGGCGGCGCCTAACCTATCGCCTAAGTGAGGCAGCTAGCATAGGCAATAGTATAAGCGGCTCCTAACCTATCACCTATGTTGATATAGGCGGCGCCTATCCTATCGCCTATGTAAGGCAGTAAACATAGGAAATGGTATACGCGAAGCCTAACCTATCGTCTTTGTTGATATAGGCGGCGCCAAACCTATAACGTAAGTGAGTCAGTGAGCATAGCCAATGGTATAAGCGGCGCCTAACTTATCGCCTATGTTTATATAGGCGGCGCCTAAGCCATCGCCAATGTTGACATAGGCGGCGCCTCAGCTATCGCCTAAGTGAGGCAAGGAGCATAGGAAATGGTATAAGAATAGCCTAACCTATCGCGTATGTTTATATAGGAGGCTCATTCGCCATGGCCCAAGTTGAAATGGGGGGCGCCTAAGTTATCGCCTAAGTGAGGAAGTGAGCATTGGAAATGGTATAAGCGGCGCCTATCCTATCGTCGATGTTGGTACAGGCGACGCCTAAGCCATTGGAAATGTTGTCATTGACGGCACCTAACCTATCGGTTAAGTGAGGCAGTAAGCATAGGCAATGGTATAAGAGGCGCCTAACCTATCACTTATGTTAATATAGGCGGCGCCTAAGCCATCAGCTATGTTGACATTGGCGGCATATAACCTATCGCCTAAGTGAGGCAATGAGCATAGGCAATGCTATAAGTGGATCCTAAGATATCGCCTATGTTGATATAGGCGTCGCCTATATTGACAAAGGCGGCACCTAACCTATGGCCTAACTGAGGCAGTGAGCACAGGCAAATGTATTAGTTGCGCCTAACCTATCGCCTATGTTGATATAGGCAGCGCGTAAGCCATCGCCTATATTGATATAGGCGGCGCCTAACCTATCGCCCAAGTAAGGCAGTGAGCATAGGCAATGGTATAAGCGTAGCCTAACCTATCGCCCATGTTTATATAGGCGGTTCATAAGCCATCGCCCATGTTGAAATAGGCGGTGCGTAACATATCGCCAAAGTGAGGCAGTGAGCATTGGCAATGGTATAAGGGGAACCTAACCTATCGCCTATGATTTTATAGGAGGCGCCTAAGCCATTGCCAATGTTGACATAGACAGCGCTTAACCTATCGGCTAAGTGAGTCACTGAGCATAGGAAATTGTATAAGCGGCCCCTAACCTATTACCTATGTCGATATATGCGGCGCCTAAGCCATTTCCTATGTTTATATATAGAGCGCCTAGCTTATCTCCTAAGTGAGGCGGTAAGCATAGGCAATGGTATAAGTGGCGCCTAACTAATCTCCTATATTGATATAGGTGGTGCCTAAGCCATCGCCTATGTTGATATATGAGGCACCTAACCTATCGCCTATGTTGATATAGGCGGCGCCTAACCTATCGCCTATGTTGATATAGGCGGCGCCTAAGCCATCGCCTATGTTGAAATAGGCGGCGCTTAACCTATCGCCTAACTGAGGCAATGAGCATTGGCAATGGTATGAGTGGCGCCTAAGCCATCACCTATGTTGAAATAGGCGACGCTTAACCTATCGCCTAAGTGAGGCAATGAGCATAGGCAATGGTATAAGTGGCGCCTAACCAATTGCCTATGTTGATATAGGCGGCGCCTAAGGCATCACCTATATTGACAAAGGCGGCGCCTAACCTATCGCCTAAGTGAGGCAGTGAGCATAGGCAATGGTATAAGCGGCGCCTAACCTATCCCCTATGTTGATATAGGCAGAGCCTAAGCCATCAACTAAGTTGACATCGGCGACGCCTAACCTATCGCCTAAGTAAGGCAGCTAGCATAGGCAATAGTATAAGAGGCGCCTAACCTATCACCTATGTTGATATAGGCAGCGCCTAAGCCATCGCCTAGGTTGACATAGGCGGTGCCTAACCTATCGCCTAAGTGAGGCAGCTAGCATAGGCAATAGTATAAGCGGCTCCTAACCTATCACCTATGTTGATATAGGCGGCGCCTAACATATCGCCTAAGTGAGGCAGTAAACATAGGAAATGGTATACGCGAAGCCTATCCTATCGCCTTTGTTGATATAGACGGCGCCAAACCTATCGCGTAAGTGAGTCAGTGAGCATAGGCAATGGTATAAGCGGCGCCTAACTTATCGCCTATGTTGATATATGCGGCGCCTAAGCCTTCGCCTATGTTGACATAGGTGGCGGCTTATCTATCGCCTAAGTGAGGCAAGGAGCATATGCAATGGTATAAGCATAGCCTAACCTATCGCGTATGTTTATATAGGCCGCTCATTAACATCGCCCAAGTTGAAATAGGCGGCGCCTAAGTTATCGCCTAAGTGAGGCAGTGAGCATTGGCAATGGTATAAGCGGCACCTAACCTATCGTCGATGTTGGTATAGGTGGCACCTAAGCCATCGGAAATGATGACATAGACGGCACATAACCTATCGGTTAAGTGAAGAAGTGAGCATAGGCAATGGTATAAGAGACGCCTAACCTATCGCCTATGTTAATATAGGCGGTGCCTAAGCCATCGCCTATGTTGACATATGCGGCAATTAACCTATCGCCTAAGTGAGGCAATGTGCATAGGCAATGCTATAAGTGGATCCTAAGCTATCGCCTATGTTGATATAGGCGTCGCCTATATTGACAATGGCTGCACCTAACGTATGGCCTAACTGAGGCAGTGAGCATAGGAAAATGTATTAGCTGTGCCTAACCTATCGCCTATGTTGATATAGGCAGCGCCTTAGCCATCGCCTATATTGACATAGGAGGAGCCTAACCTATCTCCCAAGTGAGGCAGTGAGCATAGGCAATGGTATAAGTGTAGGCTCACCTATCGCCTATGTTTATATAGGCGGTTCATAAGCCATCGCCCATGTTGAAATGGGCGGTGCGTAACTTATCGCCTAAGTGAGGCAGTGAGCATTGGAAATGGTATATGCAGAGCCTAAGACATCCCCAATGTTGACATAGACGGCGCCTAACCTATCGGCTAAGTGTGTCACTGAGCATAGGAAATGGTATAAGCGGCCCCTAACCTCTTACCTATGTTGATATAGGCGGTGCCTAAGCCATCTCCTATGTTGATATATGGAGCGCCTAGCCTATCGTCTAAGTGAGGCGGTAAGCATAGGCAATGGTATAAGGGGCGCCTAACCAATCGCCTATGTTGATATAGGCGGTTCCTAAGCCATCGCCTATATTGATATATAAGGCGCCTAAACTATCGCCTAAGTGAGGCAGTAAGCATAGTCAATGGTATAAGCGGCGCCTAACGTATCGCCTATGTTGATATAGGCGGCGCCTAAGCCATCGCCTATGTTGAAATAGGCGGCGCTTAACCTATCGCCTAACTGAGGCAATGAGCATATGAAATGGTATGAGTGGCGCCTAAGCCATCGCCTATGTTGAAGTAGGCGGCGCTTAACCTATCGCCTAAGTGAGGCAATGATCATAGGCAATGGTATAAGTGGTGCCTAAGCTATTGCCTATGTTGATATAGGCGGCGCCTAAGGCATCACCGATATTGACAAAGGCGGCGCCTAACCTATCGCCTAACTAAGGCAGTGAGCATAGGCAATGGTATAAGCGGCGCCTAACCTATCCCCTATGTTGATATAGGCAGCGCCTAAGCCATCGCCTAAGTTGACATCGGCGACGCCTAACCTATCGCCTAAGTAAGGCATCTAGCATAGGCAATAGTATAAGCGGCGCCTAACCTATAACCTATGTTGATATAGGCAGCGCCTAAGCCATCACCTAGGTTGACATAGGCGGCGCCTAACCTATCGCCTAAGTGAGGAAGCTAGCATAGGCAATAGTATAAGCGGCTCCTAACCTATCACCTATGTTGATATAGGCGGCGCCTAAACTATCGCCTAAGTGAGGCAGTCAACATAGGAAATGGTATACGCGAAGCGTAACCTATCGCCTTTGCTGATATAGGCGGCGCCAAACCTATCGCGTAAGTGAGTCAGTGAGCACAGGCAATGGTATAAGCGACGCCTAACTTATCACCTATGTTGATATATGCGGCGCCTAAGCCATCAACTATGTTGACATAGGCGGCGCCTCAGCTATCGCCTAAGTGAGGCAAGGAGCATAGGCAATGGTATAAACATAGCCTAACCTATCGCGTATGATTATATAGGCCGCTCATTAGCCATCGCCCAAGTTGAAATGGGCGGCACCTAAGTTATCGCCTAAGTGAGGCAGTGAGCATTGGCAATGGTATAAGCGGCACCTAACCTATCGCCTATGTTACTATAGGCGGCGCCTAAGCCATCGCCTATGTTGACATAGGCGGCAGTTAACCTATCGCCTAAGTGAGGCAATGAGCATAGCCAATGCTATAAGTGGATCCTAATCTATCGCCTATGTTGATATAGGCGTCGCCTATATTGACAAAGGTGGCACCTACCCTATGGCCTAGCTGAGGCAGTGAGCATAGGCAAATGTATTAGCTGCGCCTAACCTATCGCCTATGTTGATATAGGCAGCGCCTAAGCCATCGCCTATATTGACATAGGCGGCGCCTAACCTATCTCCCAAGTGAGGCAGTGAGCATAGGCAATGGTATAAGTGTAGCCTATCCTATCGCCTATGTTTATATAGGCGGTTCATAAGCCATCGCCCATGTTGAAATGGGCGGTGCGTAACGTATCGCCTAAGTGAGGCAGTGAGCATTGGCAATGGTATATGCGGCGCATAACCTATCGCCTATGTTGGTATAGGCGGCGCCTAAGACATCGCCAATGTTGACATAGACGGCGCCTAACCTATCGGCTAAGTGAGTCACTGAGCATAGGAAATGGTATAAGCGGCCCCTAACCTATTACCTATGTTGATATAGGCAGGGCCTAATCCATCTCCTATGCTGATATATGGAGCGCCTAGCCTATCGCCTAAGTGAGGCGGTATGCATAGGCAATGGTATAAGCGGCGCCTAACCAATCGCCTATGTTGATATAGGCGGTTCCTAAGCCATCGCCTATATTGATATATGAGGCGCCTAACCTATCGCCTAAGTGAGGCAGTAAGCATAGTCAATGGTATAAGCGGCGCCTAACCTATCGCCTATGTTGATATAGGCGGCGCCTAAGCCATCGCCTATGTTGAAATAGGCGGCGCTTAACCTATCGCCTAACTGAGGCAATGAGCATATGCAATGGTATGAGTGGCGCCTAAGCCATCGCCTATGTTGAAATAGGCGGTGCTTAACCTATCGCCTAAGTGAGGCAATGATCATAGGCAATGGTTTAAGTGGCGCCTAAGCTATTGCCTATGTTGATATAGGCGGCGCCTAAGGCATCACCTATATTTACAATGGCGGCGCCTAACCTTTCGCCTAAGTGAGGCAGTGAGCTTAGGCAATGGTATAAGCGGCGCCTAACCTATCCCCTATCTTGATATAGGCAGCTATTAAGCCATCGCCTAAGTTGACATCGGCGACGCCTAACCTATCGCCTAAGTAAGGCAGCTAGCATAGGCAATAGTATAAGCAGCGCCTAACCTATCACCTATGTTGATATAGGCAGCGCCTAAGCCATCACCTAGGTTGACATAGGCGGTGCCTAACCTATCGCCTAAGTGAGGCAGCTAGCATAGGCAATAGTATAAGCGGCTCTTAACCTATCACCTATGTTGATATAGGCGGCGCCTAACCTATCGCCTAAGTGAGGCAGTAAAAATAGGAAATGGTATACGCGAAGCCTAACCTATCGCCTTTGTTGATATAGGCGGTGCCAAACCTATCGCGTAAGTGAATCAGTGAGCATAGGCAATGGTATAAGCGGCGCCTAACTTATCGCCTATGTTGATATATGCGGCGCCTAAGCCATCGCCTATGTTGACATAGGCGGCGCCTCAGCTATCGCCTAAGTGAGGCAAGGAGCATAGGCAATGGTATAAGCATAGCCTAACCTATCGCGTATGATTATATAGGCCGCTCATTAGCCATCGCCCAAGTTGAAATTGGCGGCGCCTAAGTTATCGCCTAAGTGAGGCAGTGAGCATTGGCAATGGTATAAGCGGCACCTAACCTATCGTCGATATTGGTATAGGCGGCGCCTAAGCCATCGAAAATGTTGACATAGACGGCACCTAACCTATCGGTTAAGTGAGGCAGTGAGCATAGGCAATGGTATAAGAGGCGCCTAACCTATCACCTATGTTAATATAGGCGGCGCCTTATCCATCGCCTATGTTGACATAGGCGGCAGTTAACCTATCCCCTAAGTGAGGCAATGAGAATAGGCAATGCTATAAGTGGATCCTAAGCTATCGCCTATGTTGATATAGGCGTCGCCTATATTGACAAAGGCGGCACCTAACCTATGGCCTAACTGAGGCAGTGAGCATAGGCAAATGTATTAGCTGCGCCTAACATATCGCCTATGTTGATATAGGCAGCGCCTAAGCCATCGCCTATATTGACATAGGCGGCGCCTAACCTATCTCCCAAGTGAGGCAGTGATCATTGGAAATGGTATAAGTGTAGCCTAACCTATCGCCTATGTTTATATAGGAGGTTCATAAGCCATCGCCCATGTTGAAATGGGCGGTGCGCAACCTATCGCCTAAGTGAGGCAGTGAGCATTGGCAATGGTATAAGCAGAGCCTAACCTATCGCCTATGTTGGTATAGGCGGCGCCTAAGACATCGCCAATGTTGACATAGACGGCGCCTAACCTATCGGCTAAGTGAGTCACTGAGCATAGGAAATGGTATAAGCGGCCCCTAACCTATTACCTATGTTGATATAGGCGGCGCCTAAGCCATATCCTATGTTGATATATGGAGCGCCTAGCCTATCGCCTAAGTGAGGCGGTAAGCATAGGCAATAGTATAAGCGGCGCCTAACCAATCGCCTATGTTGATATAGGCGGTTCCTAAGCCATTGCGTATGATGATATATGAGGCGCCTAACCTATCGCCTATGTGAGGCAGTAAGCATAGTCAATGGTATATGCGGCGCCTAACCTATCGCCTATGTTGATATAGGCGGCGCCTAAGCCATTGCCTATGTTGAAATAGGCGGCGCTTAACCTATCGCCTAACTGAGGCAATGAGCACAGGCAATAGTATGAGTGGCGCCTAAGCCATCGCCTATGTTTAAATAGGCGGCGCTTAACCTATCGACTAAGTGAGGAAATGAGCATAGGCAATGGTATATGTGGCGCCTAAGCTATTGCCTATGTTGATATAGGCGGCGCCTAAGGCATCACCTATATTGACAAAGGCGGCGCCTAACCTGTCGCCTAAGTGAGGTAGTGAGCATAGGGAATGGTATAAGCGGCGCCTAACCTATCCCCTATATTGATATAGGCAGCGCCAAAGCCATCGCCTAAGTTGACATCGGCGACGCCTAACCTATCGCCTAAGTAAGGCAGCTAGCATAGTCAATAGTATAAGCGGCGCCTAACCTATCACCTATGTTGATATAGGCGGCGCCTAAGCCATCGCCTAGGTTGACATAGGCGGCACCTAACCTATCACCTAAGTGAGGCATCTAGCATAGGCTATAGTATAAGCGGCTCCTAACCTATCACCTATGTTGATATAGGCGACGCCTAACCTATCGCCTAAGTAAGGCAGTAAACATAGGAAATGGTATACGTGAAGCCTAACCTATCGCCTTTATTGATATAGGCGGCGCCAAACCTATCGCGTAAGTGAGCTAGTGAGCATAGGCAATGGTATAAGCGGCGCCTAACTTATCGCCTATGTTGATATAGGCGGAGCCTATGCCATCGCCTATGTTCACATAGGCGGCGCCTTCGCTATCGCCTAAGTGAGGCAAGGAGCATAGGCAATGGTATAAGTGTAGCCTAACCTATCGCGTATGTTTATATAGGCGGCTCATTAGCCATCGCCGAAGTTGAAATGGGAGGCGCCTAAGTTATCGCCTAAGTGAGGCAGTGAGCATTGGTAATGGTATAAGCAGCGCCTAACCTGTCGTCGATGTTTGTATAGGCGGCACCTAAGCCATCGGAAATGTTGACATAGACGGCACCTAACCTATTGGTTAAGTGAGGCACTGAGCATAGGCAATGGTATAAGAGGCGCCTAACCTATCGCCTATGTTAATATAGGCGGTGCCTAAGCCATCACCTATGTTTACATAGGCGGCAGTTAACCTATCGCCTAGGAGAGGCAATGAGCATAGGAAATACTATAAGTGGATCCTAAGCTATCGCTTATGTTGATATAGGCGTCGCCTATATTGACAAAGACGACACCTAACCTATGGCCTAACTGAGGCAGTGAGCATAGGCAAATGTATTATCTGCGCCTAACCTATCGCCTATGTTGATCTAGGCAGCACCTAAGCCATCGCCTATATTGACATAGGCGGCGCCTAACCTGTCGCCTAAGTGAGGCAGTGAGCATAGGCACTAGTATAAGCGGCGCCTAAGCTATCACCTAAGTGAGGCAAGGAGCATAGGAAATGGTATAAGCGTAGTCAAACCTATCGCCTATGTTGATATAGGCGGCTCATAAGCCATCGCCCATGTGGAAATGAGCGGCGCCTAAGTTATCGCCTAAGTGAGGCAGTGAGTATTGGCAATGGTATAAGCGGCGCCTAAACTATCGCCGATGTTGGTATAGGCAACGGCTAAGCCATCGCTAATGTTGACATAGACGGCACCTAACCTATCGGCTAAGTGAGGCTCTTAGCTTAGGCAATGGTATAAGCGGCGCCTAGCCTATCGCCTATGTTGATATAGGCGACGCCTAAGCCATCCCCTAGGATGACATAGGCGGCGCCTAACCTATCGCCTAAGTGAGGCAGCTAGCATAGGTAATAGTATAAGCGGCCCCTAACCTATCACCTATGTTGATATAGGTGGCGCCTAAGCCATCACCTAGGTTGACAAAGGCGGCGCCTAACCTATCGCCTAAGTGAGGCAGCTAGCATAAGCAATACAATAAGCGGCGCCTAACCTATCACCTATGTTGAAAAAGGCGGCGCCTAACCTATCCCCTAAGTGAGGCAGTAAACATAGGAAATGGTATACGCAAAGCCTAACCTATCGCCTTTGTTGATATAGGCGGCGCCAAACCTATCGGGTAAGTGAGTCAGTAAACATAGGCAATGGTATAAGCGGCGCCTAACTTATCGCCTATGTTGATATAGGCGGCGCCTAAGCCATCGCCTATGTTGACATAGGGGGCGTCTAAGATATCGCCTAAGTGAGGCAGGGAACATAGGCAATGGTATAAGCGTAGCCTAACCTATCACGTAAGTTTATATAGGCGGCTCATTAGCCATCGCCCATGTTGAAATGGGCGGCGCCTAAGTTATCACCTATGTGAGGCAATGAGCATTGGCAATGGTATAAGAGGCGCCTAACCTATCATCTATGTTGATATCGGGGGCACCTATTCCATCGCCTATGTTGACATAGGCGGCGCCTAACCTATCGCCTAAGTGTGTCAATGAGCATAGGCAATGGTATAAGCGCCGCCTAACCTATCGCCTATATTGATATAGGTGGCGCCTATTCCATCGCCTATGTTGACATAGGCGGCGCCTAACCTATCGCCTAATTGAGGTAGTGAGCAGGCAATGGTATAAGCGGCACCAAACCTATCAACTATGTTAATATAGATGGCGCCTAAACCATCGCCTATGCTGACATAGGCGGCGCCTAACCTATCGCCTAAGTGATGCAGTGAGCACAGAAAATGGTAGAAGCGGTGCCTAACCTATCTTCTATGTTGATATATTCGGCGCCTAACCGAACGCCTAAGTAAGGCAGTAAACATAGGCAATAGTATAAGCAAAGCCTAACCTATCGCCTTTGTTGATATAGGCAGCGCATAAGCGATCACCTATGTTGACATAGGCGACGCCAAGCCTATCGCATAAGTGAGTCAGTGAGCATAGGAAATGGTATAAGCAACGCCTAACTTATCGCCTATGTTGATATAGGCGGCGCCTAAGCCATCACCTATGTTTACATTGGCGGCGCCTAATCTATTGCCTAAGTGAGGCAAAGAGCATAGTCAATAGTATAAGCGTGGCCTAACCTATCCCCTATGTTGATATAGGCGGCTCATAAGCCATCGCTCATGTTGAAATGAGCGGCGCCTAAGTTATCGCCTAAGTGAGGCAGTGAGCATTGGCAATGGTATAAGCGGTGCCTAACCTATCGGCTAAGTGAGGCTGTGACCATAGGCAATGGTATAAGAGGCGCCTAACCTATCGCCTATGTTTGTATAGGCGGCGCCTAAGCCATCGCCAATGTTGACATAGACGGCGCCTAACCTATCGGCTAAGTGAGTCAGTGAGCATAGGAAATGGTATAAGCCGCCCCTAACCTATTACTTATGTTGATAAAGGCGGCGCCTAAGCCATCTCCTATGTTGATATATGGAGCGCCAAGCCTATCACCTAAGTGAGGCGGTAAGCATAGTCAATGGTATGAGCGGCGCCTAACCAATAGCCTATGTTGATATAGGCGGTGCATATGCCATCGCCTATGTTGATATATGAGGCGCCTAACCTATCGCCTAAGTGAGGCAGTAAACATAGTCAATGGTATAAGCGGCGCCTAACCTATCGCCTATGTTGATATAGACGGCGCCTAAGCCATCGCCTATGTTGAAATTGGTGGCTCTTAACCTATCGCCTAACTAAGGCAATGAGCATAGGCAATGGTATGAGTGGCGCCTAAGCCATCGCCTATGTTGAAATAGGCGGCGCTTAACCTATCGCCTAAGTGAGGCAATAAGCATAGGTTGTGGTATAAGTGGCGCCTAAGCTATTGCCTATGTTGATATAGGCGGCGCCTAAGGCATCCCCTATATTGACAAAGGCGGCGCCTAACCTATCGCCTAAGTGAGGCAGTGAGCGTAGGCAATGGTATAAGCGGCGCCTAACATATCACCTATGTTGATATAGGCAGTGCCTAAGCCATCTCCTAAGATGACATAGGCGGCGCCTAACCTATCGCCTAAGTAAGGCAGCTAGCATAGGCAATAGTATAAGCGGCGCATAACCTACGACCTATGTTGATATAGGCAGCACCTAAGACATCGCCTAGGTTGACATAGGCGCCGCCTAACCTATCGCCTAAGTGAGGCATCTAGCATAGGCAATAGTATAAGCAACTCCTAACCTATCACCTATGTTGATATAGGCGGTGCATAAGCTATCGCCTAAGTGAGGCAGTAAACATAGGAAATGGTATACACGAAGCCTAACCTATCGCCTTTGTTGATATAGGCGGCGCCAAACCTATCGTGTAAGTGAGTCTGTGAACATAGGCAATGGTATAAGCGGCGCCTAACTTATCGCCAATGTTGATATAGGCGGCGCCTAGCCCATCGCCTATGTTGACATAGGCGGCGCCTAAGCTATCGCCTAAGTGAGGCAAGTAGCATAGGAAATGGTATAAGCGTAGTCTAACCTATCGGGTATGTTTATATAGGCGGCTCATTAGCCATCGCCCCAGTTGAAATGGGCGGCACCTAAGTTATCGCCTAAGTGAGGCAGTGAGCATTGGCAATGGTATAAGCGGCGCCTAACCTATCGTCGATGTTGGTATAGGCGGCGCCTAAGCCATCGGAAATGTTGACATAAACGGCACCTAACCTATCGGTTAAGTGAGGCAGTTAGCATAGGCAATGGTATAAGAGGCGCCTAACCTATCGCCTATCTTAATATAGGCGGCGCCTAAGCCATCGCCTATGTTGACAAAGGCCGCACTTAACCTATCGCATAAGTGAGGCAATGAGCATAGGAAATGCTATAAGTTGATCCTAAGCTATCACCTATGTTGATATAGGCGTCGCCTATATTGACAAAGGCGGCACCTAACTGAGGCAGTGAGCATAGGCAAATGTATTAGTTGCGCCTAACCTATCGCCTATGTTGATATAGTCAGCGCCTAAGCCATCTCCTATATTGACATAGGCGGTGCCTAACCTATCACCTAAGTGAGGCAGTGAGCATAGGAAATAGTATAAGCGGCGCCTAACCTATCATCTATGTTGATATAGGCGGCGCCTAACCTATCGCCTAAGTGAGGCAGTAAACATAAGCAATGGTATAAGCGAAGCCTAACCTATCTCCTTTGTTTATATTGGCGGTGCATAGGCGATCACCTATGTTGACATAGGTGGCACCAAACCTATCGCCTAAGTGAGTCAGTGAGCATAGGCAATTATATAAGCGGCGCCTTACTTATCGCTATTGTTGATATAGGCGGCGCCTAAGCCATCGCCTATGTTGATATAGGCGGCGCCTGAACTATTGCCTTTGATGATATAGGCGGCGTTTAAGCCATCGCCTATGTTGACATTGGCGGCGCCTAACCTAACGGATAAGTGAGGCAGTGAGTACAGGAAATGTTATAAGCGGTGTCTAACCTATAGACTATGTTGATATACGAGGCGCCTAACCTATCGCCTAAGTAAGGCAGTGAGCATAGGAAATGGTATAAAAGGGACCTAACCTATCGTATATGTTGATATAGGCGGAGCGTAAGCCGTCGCTAATGTTGACATAGGCGGTGCCTAACCTATCGCCTAAGTGAAGCTTTGACCATAGGCAATGGTATAAGCGACGCCTGACCTATCGCCTATGATGATTTAGCGGGAGCTTAAGCCATCGCCTATGTTGACATAGGCAGTGCCTAACCTATAGCCTATGTGAGGCAGTGAGTATAGTCAATGTTATAAGCGGTGCCTAACCTATCGCCTATGTGAGGCAGTGAGCATAGGCAATGGTATAAGCGGCTCCTAACCTATAGCTTATGTTGTTATAGGCGGCGCCTAAGCCATCACCTATTTTTACATAGGCGGCACCTAAACTATCATCTATGTGAGGCAATGAGCATTGGCAATGGTATAAGCGGCGCCTAACCTATCGCCTATGTTGATATAGGTGTCGCCTAAGCCATCGCCTATGTTGACATAGACGGCGCCTAACCTATCGCCTAAGTGAGGCTGTGAGAATAGGCAATGATATAAGCGGCGCCTGACCTATCGCCTATGATGATATAGGCGGTGCTTAAGTCATATCTTATGTGGACATAGGCGGCGCCTAACCTATCGCCTAAGTGAGGCTGTGAGCATAGTCAATGCTATAAGCGGCGCCTAACCTATCGCCTAAGTTGACATAGGCGGCACCTAACCTATCGCCCAAGTTAGGTAGTGAGCACAGGAAATGGTATAAGAGGTGCCTAACCTATAGCCTATGTTGATATAGGCGGTGCCTAACCTATCGCCTAAGTGAGGCAGCGAGCATAGGAAATGTTATAAAAGGCGCCTAAGCTATCAGATATGTTGATATAGGTGGCGCCTAAGCCATCGCCTATATTGACACAGGCGGCGCCTAACCTATTGCCTAAGTGAGGAAGTGACCATAGGCAATGGTATAAACGGCACCTAACCTATCCCCTATGTTGATATAGGAGGCTCCTAAACCATCGCCTATGTTGACATAGGCGGCACCTAACCTATCGCCTAAGTAAGACAGTGAGCATAGGCAATGGTGTAAGCGGCGCCTAACCTATCGCCTATGAAGATATAGGTGGTGTCTAAGAGATTGCCTATGTTGACATAGGCAGCGCCAAACCTATCGCCTAAGTGAGGCAGTGAGCATTGGAAATGGTATAAGTGGCGCCTAACCACTCGCCTATGTTGATATAGGCGGCGCTTAAGTCATCCCCTATGTTGACATTGGCGGCACCTAACCTATCTCCTATGTGAGGCAGTGAGCATAGGCAATGGTATAAGCGCTTCTACTCTATCGCATATGTTCATATAGGCGGTGTCAAAGCCATCGCCTATTTTGACATATGCGGCGCCTAACCTATCATCTATGTGAGGCAGTGAGCATAGGAAATGGTATAAGCGACGCCTAGCTTATCGCCTATGTTGATATCGGCGTCGTCTAAGCCATCACCTATGTTGACATAGTCGTCGCCTAATCTATCGCCTATGTGAGGAAGTGACCATAGGCAATGGTATAAGCGGCGCGTAACCTATCGCATATGTTGATCTAGGCGGCGGCTAAGACATCGCCTATGTAGACATAGGAGGTGCCTAACCTATCACCTATGTGAGGCAGTAACCATAGGCAATGGTATAAGCGGTGCCTAACCTAGCGCCTATGTTGATATAGGCGGAACCTAAGCCATCACCTATATTGACATAGGCAGCGACTAACCTATTGCCAAAGTGAGGCAGTGAGTATAGACAATGGTATAAGCGGCGCCTAACCTATCGCCTATGTTGATATAGGTGGCGCCTATGACATCGCCTATATTGACACAGGCGGCGCCTAACCTATCGCCTAAGTGAGGCAGTGAGCTTAAGCAATGGTATAAGCGGCGCCCAACCTATCACCGATGTTGATATAGGCAGTGCCTACGCGATCGCCTATATTGACATAGGCGGCACCTAACCTATCGCCTAAGTGAGGCAGTTCGCATAGGCAATGGTATAAGCGGCGCCTAACCTATCGCCTATGTTGATATAGGCAGCGCCTATTCCATAATCTATGTAGACATAGGTGGAGCCTAACCTATCGCCTAAGTGAGGTAGTGAGCATAGAAAATGGTACAAGCGACATCTAACCTATCACCTATGTTGATATTGGCGACGCCTAAGCCATTGTGATATAGGCGGCGCCTAACCTATATCCTAAGTGAGGTAGTGACAATAGGAAATGGTATATGTGGTGCCTAACCTATTACCTATGATGATATACACGGTGCCTAAGCAATCACCTATATTGACATAGGCGGCACCTAACCTATCACCTAAGTGAGGTAGTGAACATAGGCAATGGTATAAGCGGTGCCTAACCGATCTTCTATGTTGATATAGTCATCGCCAAAGCCATCGCCTATGTTGACATTGGTGGTGCCTAACCTATCGCCTAAGTGAGCCAGTGAGCATAGGCAATAGTATAAGAGGTGCCTAACCTATCTCCTATGTTATATATGCGGCGCCAAATCCATCGCCAATGTTGACATAGGCGGCGCCTATCCTATCGCCTAAGTGAGGAAGTGAGCATAGGCGATGGTATAAGCGGCGCCTAACCTATCGCCTATATTGATATAGGCGGCACCTAAGCCATCGCCTATGTTGACATAGGCGGCATCTATCCTATCTCCTATGTGAGGCAGTGAGCACAAGAATTGGTATAAGAGGTGCCTAACCTATAGCCTATGTTGATATATGCGGCGCCTATCCTATCGCCTAAGTGAGGCAACGATCATAGGAAATGTTATAAAAGGCGCCTAACCTATCAGATATGTTGATATAGGTGGCGCCTAAGCCATCTCCTATGTAGACGTTGGCGGCGCCTAACCTATCGCCTAAGTGAGGAAGTGACCATAGGCAATGGTATAAACAGCAACTAACCTATCCCCTATGTTGATATAGGAGGCTCCTAAAACATCGCCTATGTTGACATATGAGGCACCTAACCTATCGCCTAAGTAAGACAGTGAGCATAGGCAATGGTGTAAACGGCGCCTAACCTATCGCCTATGATGATATAGGCGGTGCCTAAGAGATTGCCTATGTTGACATAGGCGGCTCCTACCCTATCGCCTAAGTGAGGCAGTGAGCATAGGCAATGGTATAAGTGGAGCCTAACCTATCGCCTATGTTGATATAGGCAGCGCCTAAGCCATCGCCTATATTGACTTAGGCAGCGCCAAACCTATCGCCTAAGTGAGGCAGTGAGCATAGGCAATGGTATAATAGGCGCCCAACCTATCACCTATGTTGATATAGGCGGCGCTTAAGTCATCGCCTATGTTGACATTGGCGGCGCCGAACCTATCTTCTATGTGAGGCAGTGAGCATAGGCAATGGTATAAGTGGCTCCTACCCTATCGCATATGTTCATATTGGCGTCGCCTATGCCATCGCCTATGTTGACATAGGCGGTGCCTAACATATCGCCTAAGTGAGGCAGTGAGCATAGAAAATGCTATAAGCGGTGCCTAACCTATCCCCTATGTTGATATAGGCGGCGCCAAATCCATCGCCAATGTTGACATAGGCGGCGCCTAACCTATTGCCTAAGTAAGGAAGTGAGCATAGGCTATGGTATAAGCGGCGCCTAACCTATCGCATATGTTGATCTAGACGGCGGCTAAGCCATCGCCTATGTAGACATAGGAGGTGCCTAACCAATCACCTAAGTAAGGCATTAACCATAGGCAATGGTATAAGCGGTGCCTAACCTATCGCCTATGTTGATATAGGCGGAACCTAAGCCATCGCCTATGTTGACATAGGCGGCGACTAACCTATTGCCAAAGTGAGGCAGTGAGCATAGGCAATGGTATAAGAGGCGCCTAACCTATCGCCTATGTTAATATAGGCGGCGCCTAAGCCATCGCCTATGTTGACATTGGCCGCACTTAACCTATCGCATAAGTGAGGCAACGAGCATAGGAAATGCTATAAGTTGATCCTAAGCTATCACCTATGTTGATATAGGCGTCGCCTATATTTACAAAGGCGGCACCTAACTGAGGCAGTGAGCATAAGCAAATGTATTAGCTGCGCCTAACCTATCGCCTATGTTGATATAGGCAGCGCCTAAGCCATCGCCTATATTGACATAGGAGGTGCCTAACCTATCACCTAAGTGAGGCAGTGAGCATAGGAAATAGTATAAGCGGCGCCTAACCTATCGTCTATGTTGATATAGGCGGCGCCTAACCTATCGCCTAAGTGAGGCAGTAAACATAAGCAATGGTATAAGCGAAGCCTAACCTATCTCCTTTGTTAATATTGGCGGTGCATTAGCGATCGCCTATGTTGACATAGGTTGAACCAAACTTATCGCCTAAGTGAGTCAGTGAGCATAGGCAATTATATAAGCGGCGCCTAACTTATCGCTATTGTTGATATAGGCGGCGCCTAAGCCATCGCCTATGTTGACATAGGCGGTGCCTAAGATATCGCCTAAGTGAGGCAAGGAGCATAGGCAATGGTATAAGCATAGCCTAACGTATTGCCTATGTTGATATAGGCGGCTCATAAGCCATCGCCCATGTTGAAATGGGCGGCGCCTAAGTTATCGCCTAAGTGAGGCAGTGAGCATTGGAAATGATATAAGCAGCACCTAACCTATCTCCGATGTTGGTATAGGCGGCTCCTAAGCCATCGCCAATGTGGACATAGACGGCACCTAACCTATCAGCTAAATGAGGCACTAAGCATAGCCAATGGTATAAGCGACACCTAACCTATCGCCTATGTTGATATAGGCGGCGCCTAAGCCATCGCCTATGTTGACATACGCGGCGCTTAACCTATCGACTAAGTGAGGCAATGAGCATAGGCAATGGTATAAGTGGCGCGTAATTTATCGCCTATGTTGATATAGGCATCGCCTATGCTATCACCTATATTGACAAAGGAGGCGCCTAACCAATCGCCTAATTGAGGCAGTGAGCATAGGCAAATATATAAGCGGCGCCTAACCTATCGCCTATGTTAATATAGGAGGTGCCAAGGCCATCGCCTATATTGACATAGGAAGCGCCTAACCTATCTCCTAAGTGAGGCAGTGAGCATAGGAAATAGTATAAGCGGCACCTAACCAATCGCCTATGTTGATATAGGTGGCGCATAAGACATCGCCTGTGTTAACATAGGCGGCGGCTAACGTATCGCCTATGTTGATATAGGCGGCTCCTAACCTATCGCCTAAGTGAGGCAACGAGCATAGGAAATGTTATAAAAGGCGCCTAACCTATGAGATATGTTGATATGGGTGGCGCCTAAGCCATCACCTATGTAGACGTTGGCGGCGCCTTACCTATCACCTAAGTGAGGAAGTGACCATAGGCAATGGTATAAACGGCACCTAACCTATCCCCTATGTTAATATAGGAGGCTCCTAAACCATCGCCTATGTTGACATAGGCGGCACCTAACCTATCGCCTAAGTAAGACAGTGAGCATAGGCAATGCTGTAAGCGGCGCCTAACCTATCGCCTATGATGATATAGGCGGTGCCTAAGAGATTGCCTATGTTTACATAGGCGGCTCCTACCCTATCGCGTAAGTGAGGCAGTGAGCATAGGCAATGCTATAAGCGGAGCCTAACCTATCGCCTATGTTCATATAGGCGGCACCTAAGCCATCGCCTATATTAACTTAGGCAGCGCCAAACCTATCGCCTAAGTGAGGCAGTGAGCATAAGAAATTGTATAAGTGGCGCCTAACCTATCGGCTATGTTGATATAGGCGGCGCTTAAGTCATCGCCTATGTTGACATTGGCGGCGCCTAACCTATCTTCTATGTGAGGCAGTGAGCATTGGCAATGGTATAAGTGGCTCCTACCCTATCGCATATGTTCATATAGGCGGCGTCTAAGCCATCGCCTATTTTGAAATAGGCGGCGCCTAACCTATCGTCTATCTGAGGCAGTGAGCATAGGAAATAGTATAAGCGGCGCCTAGCCTATCGCCTATGTTGATATAGGCATCGTATAAGCCATCGCCTATGTTGACATAGTCGTCGCCTAATCTATCTCCTATGTGAGGAAGTGACCATAGGCAATGGTATAAGCGGCGCCTAACCTATCGCATATGTTGATCTAGGCGGCGGCTAAGCCATCTCCTATGTAGACATAGGAGGTGCCTAACCTATCACCTAAGTAAGGCAGTAACCATAGGCAATGGTATAAGCGGTGCCTAACCTATCGTCTAAGTACGGAAGTGACCATAGGCAATGGTATAAACGGCGCCCAACCTATCACCTATGTTGCTATAGGCAGCGCCTACGCGATCGCCTATATTGACATAGGCGGTACCTAACCTATCGCCTAAGTGAGGCAGTTTGCATAGGCAATGGTGTAAGCGGCGCCTAACCTATCGCCTATGTTCATATAGGCAGAGCCTAAGCCATAATCTATGTAGACATAGGTGGAGCCTAACCTATCGCCTATATGAGGTAGTGAGCATAGGAAATGGTATAAGTGGCGTCTAATCTATCACCTATGTTGATATAGGCGGCACCTAAGCCATTGCCTATGTTGATATAGGCGGCGCCTAACCTATCGCCTAAGTGAGGTAGTGAGCATAGGCAGTGGTATAAGTGGTCCCTAACCTATCACCTATGTTGATATAGATGGCGCCTAAGCGATCACCTATATTGACATAGGAGGCACCTAACCTATCGCCTAAGTGAGGTAGTGAGAATAGGCAATGGTATAAGCGGTGCCTAACAGATCTTCTATGTTGATATAGGCGTCGCCAAAGCCATCGCCTATGTTGACATAGGCGGTGCCTAACCTATCGCCTAAGTGAGGCAGTGAGCATAGGCAATAGTATAAGCGGTGCCTAACCTATCGCCTATGTTGATATAGGCGGCGCCAAATCCATCGCCAATGTTGACATAGGCGGTGCCTAACCTATCCCCTAAGTGAGGAAGTGAGCATTGGCAATGGTATAAGCGGCGCCTAACCTATCGCCTATGTTGATATAGGCGGCACCTAAGCCATCGCCATTGTTGATATAAGCGGCGCCTAACCTATCTCCTAAGTGAGGCAGTGAGCATAGGAAATGGTAGAAGCGGTGCCTAACCTATCTTTTATGTTTATATAGGCGGCGCCTAACCTATCACCTAAGTGAGGAAGTAAACATAGGCAATGCTATAAGCGGCGCCTAACCTATCGCCTATGTTGATATAGGCGGCGTTTAAGCCATCGCCTATGTTGATGTAGGTGGAGCCTAACCTATCGCATATGTGAGGTAGTGAGCATAGGAAATGGTATATGCGGCGTCTAACGTATCACCTATGTTGATATAGGTGGAACCCAAGCCATTGCCTATGTTGATATAGACGGCGCCTAACCTATCGCCTAAGTGAGGTAGTGAGCATAGGCAATGGTATAAGTGGTGCCTAACCTATAACCTATGTTGATATAGGCGGTGCCTAAGTGATCGCCTCTATTGACATAGGCGGCACCTAAAATATCGCCTAAGTGAGGTAGTGAGCATAGGCAATGGTGTAAGCGGTGCCTAACCGATCGCCTATATCTATATAGGCGATGCCTAAGCCATGGCCTATGTTGATATAGGCGGTGCCTAACCTATCTCCAAAGTGAGGCAGTGAGCATAGGAAATAGTATAAATGGTGCCTAACCTATCACCTATGTTGATATAGGTGGCGCCAAATCCATCGCCAATGTTGACATAGGCGGCACCTAACCTATCGCATAAGTGAGGAAGTGAGCATAGGCAATGGTATAAGCGGCGCCTAACCTATCTCCTATGTTGATTTAGGCAGCGCCTAAGACATCGCCCATGTTCACATAGGCGGTGCCTAACCTAACGCCTATGTGAGGCAGTGAGCATAGGAAATGGTATAAGCGGCGTCTAACCTATCACCTATGTTGATATAGGCGGCGCCTAAGGCATTGCCAATGTTGACATAGGCGAAACCTAACCTATCCCCTAAGTGAGGTAGTAAGCATAGGCAATGGTATAAGTGGTGCCTAACAAATCTTCTATGTTGATATACGCGGCGCCTAAGCCATCGCCTATGTTGACATAGTCGGTGCCTAACCTATCACCTAAGTGAGGTAGTGAGCATAGGCAATAGTATAAGCGGTGCCTAACCTATCGCCTATGTTGATATAGGCGGCGCCAAATACATCGCCAATGTTGACATAGGAGGTGCCTAACCTATCGCCTAAGTGATAAAGTGAGCATAGGCAATGGTATAAGCGGCGCCTAACCTATCGACTATGTTAATATAGGTGGTGCCTAATCCATCGCCTATTCTGAAATAGGCGGCGCCTAACCTAGCGCCTAAGTGAGGCAGTGAGCACAGGCAATGGGAGAAGCGGTGCCTAAGCCATCGCCTATGTTGACATAGGCGGCGCCTGACCTATCGCCTAAGTGAGGCAAGGAGCATAGGAAATAGTATAAGCATAGACTAACCTATCGCCTATATTGGTATAGGCGGATCATAAGCCATCGCCCATATTGAAATGGGCGGCGCCTAACCTATCTCCTAAGTGAGGCAATGAGCATTGTCAATGGTATAAGCGGCGCTTAACCTATCGCCTATGTTGGCATAGGCGGCGCCTAAGCCATTGCCAATGTTGACATAGACGACGCCTAACCTATCGTTTAAGTGAGGTAGTGAGCATAGGCAATGGTATAAGTGGTGCCTAACCTATCGCCTATGTTGTTATAGTCGGCGCCTATGCCATCGCCTATATTGATATATGCGGCGCCTAACCTATCGCCTAAGTGAGGCGGTAAGCATAGACAATGGTATTAGCCGCGCCTAACCTATCTCCTATGTTGATATGGGCGGCGCCTAAACCATTGCCTATGTTGACATAGGCGGTGCTTAACCTATCACCTAAGTGAGGCAATGAGCATAATCAATGGTATAATCGGTGCCTAAGTAATTGCCTATATTGATATAGGCGGGGCCAAAGAAATCTCCTATATTTACATAGGCGGCCCCTAACCTATCACTTATGTTGATATAGGCGACGCCTAATTCATCGCCTATGTTGACATAGGCAGCGCCTAACCTATCGCCTATGTTGATATAGGTGGCGCCTAAGACATCTCCAAAGTTGACATAGGCGGCACCTAACCTATCGCCTAAGTGAGGCAGTGAGCATAGGCAATACTATAAGCGGTGCCTAACCTATCACCTATGTTGATATAGGCGGCGCCTAATCCATTGACTATGTTTACATATGCAGTGCCTAACCTATCGCCTAAGGTAGTCAGTGAGCATAGGAAATGGTATAAGCGGTGCCTAACCTATCGCCTATGTTGATATAGGCGGCACCTAATCTATCGCCTAAGTGAAGCAGTGATCATAGGCAATGGTATAAGCGGAGCCTAACCTATCGCCTGTGTTAATATAGGGGGCACATAAGCGATTTCCTATGTTGACATAGGCGGCCCTAATCTATTGTCTAAGTGAGGCAGTAAGCATAGGCAATGGTATGAGCGGCGCCTAACCTATCACCTATGTTGATATAGGCGGCGCCTAAGTTATTGACTTTGTTTACATAGGCGGTGCCTAACCTATTGCCTAAGTGAGGCAGTGAGCATAGGAAATGGTATAAGTTGTGCCTAACCTATCGCGTATGTTGACATAGGTTGCGCCTAACCTTTCGCCTTTTATGATATAGGCGGCGCCTAAGCCATCGCCTATGTTGACATATATGGTGCCTCACTTATTGCTTAAGTGAGGCAGTGAGCATAGGCAATGGTATAAGTTGTACCAAACCAATCTCCTATGTTGACATAGGTTGCTCCTAACCTATCACCTATGTTGAAATAGGAGGTGCCTAAACCATTGCCTATGTTGACATAGGCGGTGCCTAACCTATCGCAAAAGTAAGGCAGTGAGCATAGGCAATGGTATAAGTGGCGCCTAACCTATCGCCTATGTTGATATGGGCGGCGCCTAAGCCATCTCCTATTTTTACATAGGCGGCGCCTGACCTATCTCCTAAGTTAGGCAAGGAGCATAGGAAATGGTATAAGCGTAGACTAACCTATCGCGTATCTTGATATAGGCGGCTCATAAGCCATCGCCCATACTGAAATGTGCGGCGCCTAACCTATCGCCTAAGTGAGGCAGTGAGCATTGTCAATGGTATAAGCGGCTCCTAAGCTAACGCCTATGTTGGCATAGGCGGTGCCTAAGCCATTGCCAATGTTGACATAGACAGCGCCTAACCTATCGTTTAAGTGAGGCAGTGAGCATAGGCAATGGTATAAGCGGCGCCTAACCTATCGCCTATGTTGATATAGGCGGCGCCTAAGCCATCGCCAATATTGATATATGCGGCGCCTAACCTATCGCCTAAGTGAGGCGGTAAGCATAGATGATGGTATTAGCGGTTCCTAACCTATCGCCTATGTTGATATAGGCGACGCCTAAGTCATCGCCTATGTTGATATAGGTGGCGCCTAAGACCTCTCCAAAGTTTACATAGGTGGCACCTAACCTATCGTCTAAGTGAGGCAGTTAGCATAGGCAATACTATAAGCGGCGCCTAACCTATCAGCTATGTTGATATAGGTGGCGCCTAAGCCATTGACTATGTTTACATATGCAGCGCCAAACCTATCGCCTAAGTGAGTCAGTGAGCATAGGAAATGGTATAATCGGTGCCTAACCTATCGCCTATGTTGATATAGGCGGCACCTAATCTATTGCCTAAGTGAGGCAGTGATCATAGGCAATGGTATAAGCGGAGTCTAACCTATCGCCTATGTTGATATAGGCGGCGCCTAAGCGATTTCCTATGTTGACATAGGCGGCCCTAATCTATTGTCTATGTAAGGCAGTAAGTATAGGCAATGGTATGAGCAGCGCCTAACCTATCACCTATGTTCATATAGGCGGCGCCTAATTATTGACTATGTTTACATAGGCGGCGCCTAACCTATCGCCTAAGTGAGGCAGTGAGCATAGGCAATGGTATAAGTTGTGCCTAACCTATCGCGTATGTTGAGATAGGTTGTGCCTAACCTATCTCCTATGTTGACATATGCGGTGCCTAACCTATCCCTTAAGTAAGGCAGTGAGCATAGGCAATGGTATAAGTTGTACCTAACCTATCGCCTATGTTGACATAGGTTGCGCCTAGCCTTTCGGCTAAGTGAGGCAGTGAGCCAAGGAAATGGTACAAGCGGCGCCTAACCTATCGCCTATGTTGAAATAGGAGGTGCCTAAACCATTGCATATGTTGACATAGGCGGCGCCTAACCTATCGCCTAAGTAAGGCAGTGAGCATAGGCAATGGTATAAGTGGCGCCTAACCTATAGCCTATGTTGATATGGGCGGCGCTTATGCCATCTCCTATTTTGACATTGGTAGTGCCTAACCTATCGCCAATGTGAGGCAGTAATCATAGGCAATGGTATAAGGAGCGCCTAACCTATCACATATATTGATATAGGCGGTGCCTAAGCCATCGCCTATATTGACTTAGGAGGCGGCTAACCTTTCGCCTAAGTGATGCTGTGAGAATAGACAATGGTATGAGCGGCGTCTAACCTATAATCTATATTGATATAGGCGGCGCCTATGCCATCGCATAAGTTGGCATAGGCGGCGCCTAACCTATCGCCTAAGTGTGGCAATGAGCATAGGCAATGGTATAAGCGGCGCCTAACCTATCGCCTATGTTGATATAGGTGGCGCCTATTCCATCGCCTATGCTGACATAGGCGGCACCTTACCTATCGCCTAAGTGATGCAGTCAGCACAGGCAATGGTAGAAGCGGTGCCTAACCTATCTTCTATTTTGATATATTCGGCGCCTAACCAATCGCCTAAGTGAGCAAGTAAACATAGGCAATGGTATAAGTGAATCCTAACCTATCCCCTTTGTTGATATAGGCGGCGCATAAGCGATCACCTATGTTGACATAGGCGGCGCCAAACCTATCACCTATGTGAGTCAGTGAGCATAGGCAATGGTATAAGCGGCGCCTAACTTATCGCCTATGTTGATATAGGCGGCGCCTAAGCCATCACCTATGTTGACATTGGCAGCGCCTAATCTATCACCTATGTTAGGCAAGTAGCATAGGTAATGGTATATGCGTAGCCTAACCTATCGCCTATGTTGATATAGGCGGCTCATAAGCCATCGCCCATGTTGAAATCAGTGGTGCCTAAGTTATCGCCTAAGTGAGGCAGTGAGCATTGGCAATGATATAAGCAGCGCCTAACCTATCGCCTATGTTGGTATAGGCAGCGCCTAAGCCATCGCCAATGTTGACATAGACGGCAACTAACCTATCGGCTAAGTGAGGCTGTGAGCATAGGAAATGGTATAAGCGGCGCCTAACCTATCGCCTGTGTTGATATAGGCGGCGCCTAAGCCATCGCCTAGGTTGACATAGGTGGCGCCTAACCTATCTCCTAAGCGAGGCAGCTAGCATAGGCAATAGTATAAGCGGCGTCTAACCTATCACCTATGTTGATATAGGCGGCGCCTAAGCCATCGCCTAGGATGACATAGGCGGCGCCTAACCTTTCGCCTTAGTGAGGCAGCTAGCATAAGCAATAGTATAAGCGGCGCCTAACATATCACCTATGTTGATATAGGCGTCGCCTAACCTATCGCCTAAGTGAGGCAGTAAACATAGCAAATGGTATACTCAAAGCCTAACCTATCACCTTTGCTGATATAGGCGGTGCCAAACCTATCGCATAAGTGAGTCAGTAAGCATAGTCAATGGTAGAAGCGGCGCCTAACTTATCGCCTATGTTGATATAGGCGGAGCCTAAGCCATCGCCTATGTTGACATAGGCGGCACCTAAGATATCGCCTAAGTGAGGCAAGGAGCATAGGCAATGGTATAAGCGTAGCCTAACCTATCGCGTATGTTTATATAAGCGGCTCATTAGCCATCGCCCATGTTGAAATGGGCGGCGCCTAAGTTATCGCCTATGTGAGGCAGTGAGCATTGGCAATTGTATAAGCGGCACCTAACCTATCATCTATGTTGATATAGGCGGCGCCTATGCCATCGCATAAGTTGACATAAGCGGCGCCTAATCTATAGTCTAAGTGTGGCAATGAGCATAGGCAATGGTATAAGCGGCGCCTAACCTTTCTCCTATGTTGATATAGGTGGCGCCTATTCCATCGCCTAATTGATGTACTGAGCAGGTAATGGTATAAGCGGCACCAAAACTATCGACTATGTTAATATAGATGGCGCCTAATCCATCGCCTATGCTGACATAGGCGGCGCCTAACCTATCGCCTAACTGATGCAGTGAGCACAGGCAATGTTAGAAGCGGTGCCTAACCTATCTTCTATGTTGATATATTCGGTGCCTAACCGATCGCCTAAGTGAGGCAGTAAGCATAGGCAATGGTATAAGCGAAGCCTAACCTATCTCCTTTGTTGATATAGGCGGCGCATAAGCGATCACCTATGTTGACATAGGCGGCGCCAAACCTATCGCCTAAGTGAGTCAGTGAGCATAGGCAATGGTATAAGCATCGCCTAACTTATCGCCTATGTTTATATAGGCGGAGCCTAAGCCATCACCTATGTTGTCATTGGCGGTGCCTAAGCTATCGCCTAAGTGAGGCAAGGAGCATGGTCAATGGTATAAGAGTAGCCTAACCTATCGCCTATGTTGATATAGGCGGCTCATAAGCCATCGCCCATGTTGAAATGAGCGGCGCCTAAGTTATCGCCTAAGTGAGGCAGTGAGCATTGGCAATGGTATAAGCGGTGCCTAACCTATCGCCGATGTTGGTATAGGCAGCGCCTAAGCCATCGCCAATGTTGACATAGATGACACCCAACCTATCGTCTAAGTGAGGCTGTGAGCATAGGCAATGGTATAAGCGGCGCCTAACCTATCGCCTATGTTGATATAGGCGGCAGCAAAGCCATCGCCTATGTTGATATAGGCGGTGCCTAAGCCATCGCCTAGGTTGACAAAGGCGGCGCCTAATCTATCGCCTAAATGAGGCAGCTAGCATTGGCAATAGTATTAGCGACGCTTAACCTATCACCTATTTTGATATATGCGGCGCCTAACCTATCACCTAAGTGATGCAGTTAACATAGGAAATGGTATACGCGAAGCCTAACCTATCGTCTTTGTTGATATAGGCAGCGCCAAACATATCGCGTAAGTGAGTCAGTGAGCATAGGCAATGGTATAAGCGGTGCCTAACTTATCGCTTATGTTGATATAGGCGGCGCCTAGGCCATCGCCTATGTTGACATAGGTGGCGCCTAAGATATAGCCTAAGTGAGGCAAGGAGCACAGGCAATGGTATAAGCGTAGCCTAACCTATCGCGCATGTTTTATAGGCGGCTCATTAGCCATCGCCCATGTTGAAATGTGCGGCGCCTAAGTTATCGCCTAAGTGAGGCAGATAGCATTGGAAATGGTATAAGCGGCGCCTAACCTATCGTCGATGTTGGTATAGGCGGCGCCTAAGCCATCGCAAATGTTGACATAGACGGCACCTAACCTATCGGCTAAGTGAGGCAGTAGGCATAGGCAATCGTATAAGAGACGCCTAACCTATCGCCTATGTTGATATAGGTGGCGCCTAAGCCATCGCCTATGTTGACATAGACGACACTTAACCTATCGCCTAAGTGAGGCAATGAGCATAGGTAATGGTATAAGTGGAGCCTAAGCTATCACCTATGTTGATATAGGCGTCGCCTATATTGACAAAGGGGGCACCTAACCTATGGCCTAACTGAGGGAGTGAGCATAGGAAAATGTATTAGCTACGCCTAACCTATCGCCTATGTAGATATAGGCGGCGCCTAAGCCATCGCCTATATTGATATAGGCGGCGCCTAACCAATCGCCTATGTGAGGCAGTGAGCATAGGCAATAGTATACGCGGCGCCTAACCTATCGCCTATGTTGATATAGGTGGCGCCTAATCTATCGCCTAAGTAGGGCAGTAAATATAAGCAATGGTATAAGCTGCGCCTAACCTATCGCCTTTGTTCATATAGGCGGTGCATAAGCGATGGCCTATGTTGACATAGGCGGCACCAAACCTATCGCCTAAGTGAGTCAGTGAGCATAGGCAATTGTATAATCGACGCCTAACTTATCGACTATGTTGATATAGGCAGCGCCTAAGCCATCACCTATGTTGACATACGCGGCGCCTAAGATATCCCCTATGTGAGGCAAGGAGCATAGGTAATGGTATAAGCGTAGCCTAACCTATCGCCTATGTTGATATAGGCGGCTTATAAGCCATCGCCCATGTTGAAATGAGCGGCGCCTAAGTTATCACCTAAGTAAGGCAGTGAGCATTGGCAATGGTATAAACGGCGCCTAACCTATCGCCTATGTTTGTATAGGCGGCGCCTAAGCCATCGCCAATGTTGACATAGACGGCACCTAACCTATCGGCTAAGTGAGTCAGTAAGCATAGCCAATGGTATAAGAGGCACCTAACCTATCGCCTATGTTGATATAGGCGGCGCCTAAGCCATCGCCTACATTGACATAGGCGGCGCTTAAGCAAATGCCTAGGTGAGGCAATGAGCATATGCAATGGTATAACTGGCGCATAATCTATCGCCTATGTGGATATAGGCGGCGCCTAAGCCATCGCCTATATTGACATAGGCGACGCCTAACCTATCGCCCAAGTGAGGCAGTGAGCATAGGGAATGGTATAAGCGTAGCCTAACCTAACGCCTATGTTTATATAGGCGGTTCATAAGCCATCGCCCATGTTGAAATGGGTGGTGCCTAACTTATCACCAAAGTGAGGCAGTGAGCATTGGCAATGGTATAAGCGGAGCCTAACCTATCGACTATGTTGGTATATGCGGCGCCTAAGCCATCGCCAATGTTGACATAGACGGTGCCTAACCTATCGGCTAAGTGAGTCAGTAAGCATAGGAAATGGTATAAGCGGCCCCTAACCCATTACCTATATTGATATATGCGGCGCCTAAGCCATCTCCTATGTTGATATATGGAGCGCCTAGCCTATCGCCAAAGTGAGGCGGTAAGCATAGGCAATGGTATAAGCGGTGCCTAACCAATCGACTATGTTGATATAGGCGGTGCCTAAGCCATCGCCTATGTTGATATATGAGGCGCCTAACCTATCATCTAAGTGAGGCAGTAAGCATAGTCAATGGTATAAGCGGCGCCTAACCTATCGCCTATGTTGATATAGGCGGCGCCTAAGCCATCGCCTATGTTGAAATAGGCGGCGCTTAACCTATCGCCTAAGTGAGGCAACGAGCATAGGAATTGGTATGAGTGGCGCCTAAGCCATCGCCTATGTTGAAATAGGCGGCGCTTAACCAATCGCCTAAGTGAGGCAATGAGCATAGGCAATGGTATAAGTGGCGCCTAAGCTACCGCCTATGTTGATATAGGCGGCGCCTAAGGCATCACCTATATTGACAAAAGCGGTGCCTAACCTATCGCCTAAGTTAGGCAGTGATCATAGGCAGTGGTATAAGCGGCGCCTAACCTATCGCCTATGTTGATATAGGCGGTGCCTAATCCATCGCCTAAGTTGACATAGGCGGCGCCTAACCTATCGCCTAAGTATGGAAGCTAGCATAGGCAATAGTATAAGCGGGGCCAAACCTATCACCTATGTTGATATAGGCGGCGCCTAAGCCATCGCCTAGTTTGACATTGGCGGCGCCTAACCTATCGCCTAAGTGAGGCAACTAGCAGAGGCAATAGTATAAGCGGCGCCTAACCTATCACCTATGTGGATATAGGTGGCGCCTAACCTATCGCCTAAGTGAGGCAGTAAACATAGGAAATGGTATACGCGAAGCCTAACCTATCGCCTTTGTTGATATAGGCGGCGCCAAACCTATCGCGTAAGTGAGTCAGTGAGCATAGGCAATGGTGTAAGCGGCGCCTAAGCCATCGCCTATGTTGACATAGGCAACACCTAAGATATCACCTAAGTGAGGAAAGGAGCATAGACAATTGTATAAGCGTAGCCTAACCTATCGCATATGTTTATATAAGCGTCTCATTAGCCATCTCCCATGTTGAAATGGGCAGCACCTATGTTATCGCCTAAGTGAGGCAGTGAGCATTGGCAATGGTATAAGCGGCGCCTAACCAATCATCGCTGTTGGTATAGGCGGCGCCTAAGCCATCACAAATGTTGACATAGACGGCACCTAACCTATCGGCTAAGTGAGGCAGTGAGCATAGGCAATGGTATCAGTGGCGCCTAATATATCGCCTATGTTGATATAGGCGGTGCCTAAGCCATCGCCTATATTGACATAGGCGGCGCCTAACATATCGCCTAAGTGAGGCAGTGAGCATAGGCAATGGTATAAGCGTAGCCTAACCTATCACCTATGTTTATATAGGCGGTTCATAACCCATCGCCCATGTTGAAATGGGCGGTTCCTAACTTATCGCCTAAGTGAGGCAGTGAACATGGGCAATGGTATAAGCGGAGCCTAACCTATCGCCTATGTTGGTATAGGCGGCGCTTAAGCCATCGCCAATGTTGACATAGACGGCGCCTAACCTATCGGCTTAGTTAGTCAGTTAGCATAGGAAATGGTATAAATGCCACCTAAGCTATTACCTATGTTGATATAGGCGGCGCCTAAGCCATCTTCTATGTTGATATATGGAGCACCTAACCTATCACCTAAGTGAGGCGGTAAGCATAGCCAATGGTATAAGCGGCGCCTAACCAATCGCCTATGTTGATATAGGCGGTGCCTAAGCCATCGCCTATGTTGATATATGAGGCGCCTAACCTATCGCCTAAGTGAGGCAGTAAGCATAGTCAATGGTATAAACGGCGCCTAACCTATCGCCTATATTGATATAGGCGGCGCCTAATCCATCGCCTATGTTGAAATAGGCGGCGCTTAACCTATCGCCTAAGAGAGGAAATGAGCATAGGCAATGGTATAAGTGGCGCCTAAGCCATCGCCTATGTTGAAATAGGCGGCGCATAACCTATAGCCTAAGTGAGGCAATAAGCATAGGAAATGGTTTATGTGGCGCCTAAGCTATCTCCTATGTTGATATAGGCGGCGCCTAAGGCATCACCTATATTGACAAAGGCGGTGCCTAACCTATCGCCTAAGTGAGGCAGTGAGCCTAGGTAATGGTATAATCGGCGCCTAACCTATCGCCTATGTTGATATAGGCGGTGCCTAAGCCTTCGCCTAGGGTAACATAGGCGGCGCCTAACCTATCGCCTAAGTGAGGCAGCTAGCATAGGCAATAGTATAAGCGGCACCTAACCTATCACCTATGTTGATATAGGCGGCGCCTATGCCATCGCCTAGGTTGACATAGGCGGCTCCTAACCTATCGCCTAAGTGAGGCAGCTAGCATAGGCAATAGTATAAGTGGCTCCTAACCTATCACCTATGTTGATATAGGCGGGGCCTAACCTATCGCCTAAGTGAGGCAGTAAACATAGGAAATGGAATACGCGAAGCCTAACCTATCGCCTTTGTTGATATAGGCGGCGCCAAACCTATCGCGTAAGTGAGTCAGTAAGCATAAGCAATGGTATAAGCGGCGCCTAACTTATCGCCTATGTTGATATAGGCGGCGCCTAAGGCATCGCCTATGTTGACATAGGCGGCGCCTAAGATGTCGCCTAAGTGAGGCAAGGCGCATAGGCAATGGTATAAGCGTAGCCTAACCTATCGCCTATGTGAGGAAGTGAGCATAGAAAATTGTATAAGTGGCGCCAAACTTATCGCCTATGTTGATATGGACGGCGCTTAAGACATCCCCTATGTTGACATAGGTGGTGCCTAACCTATCACCTAACTGATGCACTGAGCATAGGCAATGGTATAAGTGGCGCCTAACCTATCGCCTATAGTGATATAAGTATGGCCTAAGACATCGCCTATGTGGACATAGGCGGTGCCTAATCTATCACCTAAGTAAGGCAGCGAGCATAGGCAATGGTATAAATGGCATATAACCGATCGCCTATGTTGATATAGGCGGCATCTAAGCCATCGCCTATGTTGATATAGGCGGAGCTTAACCTATCGCCTAAGTGAGGAAATGAGCATAGGCAATGGTATAAGCGGCGCCTAAGCTATCGCCTATGTTGAGATAGGCGGCGCATAAACCATCGCCTATATTGACATAGACGGTTCCTAACCTATCGCCTAAGTAAGGCAGTGAGCATAGGCAATGGAATAAGCGGCGCCTAACCAATCGCCTATATTTATATAGGCGGCGCCTAAGACATCGCCTATGTTGACATAGGTGGCGCCTAACCTATCGTCTAAGTGAGGAAGTGAGCATAGGCAATGGTATAAGCGGCACCTAACCTATCGCCTATGTTGATATAGGTGGCTCCTAAGACATCGCCTATGTTATCATAGGCGGCGCCTAACCTATCTTCTAAGTGAGGCATTTTGTATAGGCAATGCTATAAGCGGCGCCTAACCTATCACCTATGTTGATATAGGAGGCTCCTAAGCCATTGGCTATGTTAACATAGGAGGCGCCTACCCTATCGCCTATGTAAGGCAGTAAGCATAGGCAATGGTATAAGTGGTTCCTAACCTATCGCCTATATTGATATATGCAGCACCTAACCTATCGCCTAAGTGAGGCAATGAGCATAGGCAATGGTATAAGCGGAGCCTAACCAATCGCCTATGTTGATATAGGTGGCTCCTAAGCGATTGCCTATATTGACATAGGCGGCTCTAATCTATCGTCTAAGTGATGCAGTAAGCATAGGCAATGGTATAAACGGCACCTAAACTATCGCCTAAGATGATATAGGCGGCGCCTAAGCCATCGCCTATGTTGACATATGCGGCGCCCAACCTATCGCCTAAGTGAGGCAGTGAGCATAGGCAATGGTATAAGTTGTGCCTAACCTATCGTCTATGTTGACATAGATTGCGCCTAACCTTTCACCTACGTGAGGCAGTGAGAAAGGCAATGGTACAAGCGGCACGTAACCTATCGCCTATGTTTATATAGGCGGCGCCTATGCCATTGCCTATGTTGACATAGGTGGCGCCTAATGATAATATTTAAACTACAGCTCTCGTAAGAGTGTAAGTGGTCGTTTTCAAATATAGAACCCAACTGGGTTGGGTGTCGAATCCAACAGGGAATACTTGGTCACTAAGTAAGCAAAGATTATTAGACTTTTGCTGAAAGTTTCATAAAAAGGGGGGATTTTGTGCGTGCAAATAATGTAAACAAAATAGTAGAGTAAAAACGTAAAATAGAAGAGTAAAACACAGTACTTGGTAGGTTTTAATCAATCAGAATTAAGAGTAAGGGTTATGTCCACATTATGAGTTCTACGTATCTATTGGCTATGAGTTATGCGGAATTCAGACATGCATGTACTTATAGAGAATCGTATTCTATGGTAAATCCAGGCGTCTTTCGACCATCAAGGATTATTTCACTTTAACTTTTTCGAGATTAAAGCGTATCTAACGGTACAAATTCTTGAAGAGGTTAATCCAGTTACGACACTAACTTTTAAACAGGGGTTGGTGCCCTATTTCCTTGACATTATCTCTTTTCTAGACATGTAACTTTTCTTTCGAACAAGTTATTGCTATACTGGCGTATTCTATATGTTTGCAACCACAATAATTTAAATTAAGATGTTATAAGCAATGTTATAAGCGACTCCTAACCTATGTGAGGCAGTCACCATAGTCAATGGTATAAGCGACGCCTAACCTACCGCTTATGTTGATATAGGCGGCGCCTAACCTATCGTCTAAGTGAGGCAGTGAGCATAGGAAACGTTATAAGTGGTGTCTAACCTATAGCCTATGTTGATATAGGCGGCGCCTAACCTATCGCCTAAGTAAGGTAGTGAGCATAGGAAATGGTATAAAAGGTGCCTAACCTATCGTATATGATGATATAGGCGGCGCATAAGCCATCGCCAATGTAGACATAGGCAGCGCCTAACCTATCACCTAAGTGAGGTTGTGAGCATAGGCAATGGTATAAGCGGCGCATGACCTATCGCCTATGATGATGTAGGGGGCGCTTAAGCCATCGCCTATATTAACATAGGCAGCGCCTAACCTATCGCCTAAGTGAGGCAGTGAGTATAGTCAATGTTATAAGCGGCGCCTAACCTATCGCCTATGTTGATATAAGCGGCGCCTAAGCCATCGCCTTAGTTTACATAGGTGGCGCCTAACCTATCGCCAATGTGCGGCAGTGAGCAAAGGCGATGGTATAATCGACTCCTAACCTATCGCATATGTTGATATAGGTGGAGCCTAAGCTATCACCTATTTTGACATAGGTTGCGACTAACCTATACCCTATGATGATATAGGCGGCGCTTAAGCCATCGCCTATGTTGACATAGGCGGCGCCTAACCTATCGCCTAAGTGAGACTGTGAGCATAGTCAATGGTATAAGCGGCGCCTAAGCTATCACCTATGTTGATATAGGCGGTGCCTAAGCCATCACCTATTTTGACATAGGTGGTGCCTAACCTATCTCCTAAGTGAGGCAGTGAGCACAGGCAACGGTATAAGCGGTGCCTAACCTATAGACTATGTGGATATGAGCGATGCCTAACCTATTGCCTAAGTGAGGCAGTGAGCATAGAAAATGGTATAAAAGGCGGCTAACCTATAGCATATATTGATATAGGGGGCGCCTAATCCATCGCCTATGTAGACATAGGCGGCGCCTAACCTATCGTCTAAGTGAGGCAGTGACCATAGGCAATGGTATAAGAAGCGCCTAACGTATCGCCTATGTTGATATAGGCGGAGCCTAATCCATCTCCTATGTTGACATAGGCAGCACCTAACCTATCGCCTAAGTAAGGAAGTGAGCATAGGCAATTGTGTAAGCGGCGCCTAACCTATCGCCTATGTTGATATAGGCGACACCTAAGCGATTGCCTACGTTAACATAGGCGGCGCCTACCCTATCGCCTAAGTGAGGTAGTACGTATAGGCATTGGTATAAGCGGCGCCTAACCTATCGCCAATGTTGATTTAGGCGGCGCCAAACCTATCTCCTAAGAGAGGCAGTGATCATAGGCAATGGTCTAAGTGGTGGCTAATCTATCGCCTATATTGACATCGGCGGCGCCAAACCTATCGCCTAAGTGAGGCAGTGAGCATAGTCAATATTATAAGTGGCGCCTAACCTATCGCCTATGTTGATTTAGGCGACGCCTATGCCATCGCCTATGTTGACATAGGCGCCGCCAAACCTATCGCCTAAGAGAGGCAGTGAGCATAGGAAATGTTATAAACGGCGTCTAATCTATCACCTATTTTGATATAGGCAGCACCTAAGCCATCGCCTATGTTGACATAGGGGTCGCCTAACCTATCGCCTATGCGAGGGAGTGAGCATATGCAATAATATAAGCGGCTCCTAACCTATCGCATATGTTGATATAGGCGGCGACTAAGCCATCGCCTATTTAGACATAGGTAGCAGCTAACCTATCGCCTATGTTAGGCAGTGAGCATAGGCAATGGTATAAGCGGCGCCTAACCTATCGCCGATGTTGATATCGGCATCGCCTATGACATCCCTGATGATGACATAGGCGGTGCCTAAGCTATCGCCTAAGTTAGGCTGTGAGCACAGGAAATGGTATATGCGGCGCCTGACCTATCACCTATGATTATATAGGCGGCGTTTAAGCCATCGACTATGTTGACATAAGCAGCGCGTAACCTATCGCCTAATTGAGGCAGTGAGCATAGTCAATGATATAAGCGGCGCCTAACCTATCGCCTATGTTGATATAGGCGGCGCCTAAGCCATCGCCTATTCTTACATAAGCAGCGCCTAACCTATCCCCTATGTGAGGCAGGGAGCATAGGCAATGGTATAAGAAGCGCCTAACCTATTACCTAAGCCAAGGCCTATGTTGACATAGGCGGCTCCTAACCTATCGCCTATGTGAGGCAGTGAGATAGGCAATGGTATAAGCGGCTCCTAAGATATCGCAAAAGTTGATATAGGCGGCGCCTAGGCCATCGCCTATTTTGATATAGGCGGCGCCTAACCTATCGCCTATGTGAGGCAGTGAGCATAGGCAATGGTATTAGCGGCGCCTAACCTATCGCCTCTATTGATATAGGCATTATCTAAGCCATCACCTATATTGACATAGGCGGCGCCTAACCTATCGCCTAAGTAAGGATGTGAGCATAGAAAATGGTATATGCGGCGCCTGACCTATCCCCCAAGATGATATAGGCGGCGCTTAATCCATCGTCTTTGTTTACATAGGCGGTGCCTAACCTATCTCCTAAGTGTGGCAGTGAGCATAGTCAATGGTATAAGCGGCACCTAACCTATCGCCTATGTTGATATAGGCGGCGCCTAAGCCATCGCCTATGTTGACATAGGCGGCGCCTAACCTATTGCCTAAGTGAGGCAGTGAGCACAGGAAATGGTATAATCGGTGCCTAACGTATAGCCTATGATGATATTGGCGGCGCCTAACCTATCGCCTATGTTGATATAGGCGACACCTAAGCGATTGCCTACGTTAACATAGGCGGCGCCTACCCTATCGCCTAAGTGAGGTAGTGCGCATAGGCATTGGTATAAGCGGCGCCTAACCTATCGCCAATGTTGATTTAGGCGGCGCCAAACCTATCGTCTAAGAGCGGCAGTGAGCATAGGCAATGGTCTAAGTGGTGGCTAATCTATCGCCTATATTGACATAGGCGGCGCCAAACCTATCTCCTAAGTGAGCCAGTGAGCATAGTCAATATTATAAGTGGCGCCTAACCTATCGCCTATGTTGATTTAGGCGACGTCTAAGCCATCGCCTATGTTGACATAGGCACCGCCAAACCTATCGCCTAAGAGAGGCAGTGATCATAGGCAATGTTATAAGCGGCATCTAATCGATCACCTATTTTGATATAGGCGGCGCCTAAGCCATCGCCTATGTTGACATAGGGGTCGCCTAACCTATCGCCTATGCGAGGGAGTGAGCATAGGCAATAATATAAGCGGCTCCTAACCTATCGCATATGTTGATATAGGCGGCGACTAAGCCATCGCCTATTTAGACATAGGTAGCAGCTAACCTATCGCCTATGTTAGGCAGTGAGCATAGGCAATGGTATAAGCGGCGCCTAACCTATCGCCGATATTGATATCGGCATCGCCTATGACATCCCCGATGATGACATAGGCGGTGCCTAACCTATCGCCTAAGTTAGGCTGTGACCACAGGAAATGGTATAAGCGGCGCCTGACCTATCAACTATGATGATATAGGCGGCGTTTAAGCCATCGCCTATGTTGACATAAGCAGCGCGTAACCTATCGCCTAATTGAGGCAGTGAGCATAGTCAATGATATAAGCGGCGCCTAACCCATCTCCTAGGTTGATATAGGCGGCGCCTAAGCCATCACCTATTCTTACATAAGCAGCGCCTAACCTATCCCCTATGTGAGGCAGGGAGCATAGGCAATGGTATAAGAAGCGCCTAACCTATTACCTAAGCCATCGCCTATGTTGACATAGGCGGCTCCTAACCTATCGCCTATGTGAGGCAGTGAGCATAGGCAATGGTATAAGCGGCTCCTAACATATCGCATAAGTTGATATAGGCGGTGCCTAGGCCATCGCCTATTTTGATATAGGCGGCGCCTAACCTATCGCCTATGTGAGGCACTGAGCATAGGCAATGGTATAAGCGGCGCCTAACCTATCGCCTCTGTTGATATAGGCATCATCTAAGCCATCACCTATATTGACATAGGCGGCGCCTAACCTATCGCCTAAGTAAGGCTGTGAGCATAGGAAATGGTATAAGCGGCGCCTGACCTATCCCCTAAGATGATATAGGCGGCGCTTAAGCCATCTCCTTTGTTGACATAGGCGGCGCCTAACCTATCTCCTAAGTGTGGAAGTGAGCATAGTCAATGGTATAAGCGGCACCTAACCTATCGCCTATGTTGATATAGGCGGCGCCTAAGCCATCGCCTATGTTGACATAGGCGGCGCCTAACCTATTGCCTAAGTGAGGCAGTGAGCACAGGAAATGGTATAATCGGTGCCTAACGTATAGCCTATGATGATATTGGCGGCGCCTATCCTATCGCCTATGTTGATATAGGCGACACCTAAGCGATTGCCTACGTTAACATAGGCAGCGCCTACCCTATCGCCTATGTGAGGTAGTGCGCATAGGCATTGGTATAAGCGGCGCCTATCCTATCGCCAATGTTGATTTAAGCGGCGCCAAACCTATCGCCTAAGAGAGGCAGTGATCATAGGCAATGTTATAAGCGGCGTCTAATCGATCACCTATTTTGATATATGCGGCGCCTAAGCCATCGCCTATGTTGACATAGGGGTCGCCTAACCTATCGCCTATGCGAGGGAGTGAGCATAGGTAATAATATAAGCGGCTCCTAACCTATCGCGTATGTTGATATTGGCGGCGACTAAGCCATCGCCTATTTAGACATAGGTAGCAGCTAACCTATCGCCTATGTTAGGTAATGAGCATAGGCAATGGTATAAGCGGCGCCTAACCTATCGCCGATGTTGATATCGGCATCGCCTATCACATCCCCGATGATGACATAGGCGGCGCCTAACCTATCGCCTAAGTTAGGCTGTGAGCACAGGAAATGGTATAAGCGGCGCCTGACCTATCACCTGTGATGATATAGGCGGCGTTTAAGCCATCGCCTATGTTGACATAAGCAGCGCGTAACCTGTCGCCAAATTGAGGCAGTGAGCATTGTCAATGATATAAGCGGCGCCTAACCTATCGCCTATGTTGATATAGGCGGCGCCTAAGCCATCGCCTATTCTTACATAAGCAGCACCTAACCTATCCCCTATGTGAGGCAGGGAGCATAGGCAATGGTATAAGAAGCGCCTAACCTATTACCTAAGCCATCGCCTATGTTGACATAGGCGGCTCCTAACCTATCGCCTATGTGAGGCAGTGAGCAAAGGCAATGGTATAAGCGGCTCCTAACATATCGCATAAGTTGATATAGGCGGCGCCTAGGCCATCGCCTATTTTGATATAGGCGGCGCCTAACCTATCGCCTATGTGAGGCAGTGAGCATCGGTAAAGGTATAAGCGGCGCCTAACCTATCGCCTCTGTTGATATAGGCATCATCTAAGCCATCACCTATATTGACATAGGCGACGCCTAACCTATCGCCTAAGTAAGGCTGTGAGCATAGGAAATGGTATAAGCGGCGCCTGACCTATCCCCTAAGATGATATAGGCAGCGCTTAAGCCATCGCCTTTGTCGACATAGGCGGCGCCTAACCTATCTCCTAAGTGTGGCAGTGAGCATAGTCAATGGTATAAGCGGCACCTAACCTATCGCCTATGTTGATATAGGCGGCGCCTAAGCCATCGCCTATGTTGACATAGGCGGTGCCTAACCTATTGCCTAAGTGAGGCAGTGAGCACAGGAAATGGAATAATCGGTGCCTAACGTATAGCCTATGATGACATTGGCGGCGCCTAACCTATCGCCTATGTTGATATAGGCGACACCTAAGCGATTGCCTATGTTAAAATAGGCAGCGCCTATTCTGACATAAGCAGCGCCTAACCTATCACATCCCCGATGATGACATAGGCGGCGCCTAACCTATCGCCTAAGTTAGGCTGTGAGCACAGGAAATGGTATAAGCGGCGCCTGACCTATCACCTGTGATGATATAGGCGGCGTTTAAGCCATCGCCTATGTTGACATAAGCAGCGCGTAACCTGTCGCCTAATTGAGGCAGTGAGCATAGTCAATGATATAAGCGGCGCCTAACCTATCGCCTATGTTGATATAGGCGGCGCCTAAGCCATCGCCTATTCTGACATAAGCAGCGCCTAACCTATCCCCTATGTGAGGAAGGGAGCATAGGCAATGGTATAAGAAGCGCCTAACCTATTACCTAAGCCATCGCCTATGTTGACATAGGCGGCTCCTAACCTATCGCCTATGTGAGGCAGTGAGCATAGGCAATGGTATAAGCGGCTCCTAACATATCGCATAAGTTGATATAGGCGGCGCCTAGGCCATCGCCTATTTTGATATAGGCGGCGCCTAACCTATCGCCTATGTGAGGCAGTGAGCATCGGTAATGGTATAAGCGGCGCCTAACCTATCGCCTCTTTTGATATAGGCATCATCTAAGCCATCACCTATATTGACATAGGCGACGCCTAACCTATCGCCTAAGTAAGGCTGTGAGCATAGGAAATGGTATAAGCGGCGCCTGACCTATCCCCTAAGATGATATAGGCGGCGCTTAAGCCATCACCTTTGTCGACATAGGCGGCGCCTAACCTATCTCCTAAGTGTGGCAGTGAGCATAGTCAATGGTATAAGCGGCACCTAACCTATCGCCTATGTTGATATAGGCGGCGCCTAAGCCATCGCCTATGTTGACATAGGCGGTGCCTAACCTATTGCCTAAGTGAGGCAGTGAGCACAGGAAATGGAATAATCGGTGCCTAACGTATAGCCTATGATGATATTGGCGGCGCCTAACCTATAGCCTATGTTGATATAGGCGACACCTAAGCGATTGCCTATGTTAAAATAGGCAGCGCCTACCCTATCGCCTAAGTGAGGTAGTGCGCATAGGCATTGGTATAAGCGCCGCCTAACCTATCGCCAATGTTGATTCAGGGGGCGCCAAACCTATCGTCTAAGAGAGGCAGTGAGCATAGGCAATGGTCTAAGTGGTGGCTAATCTATCGCCTATATTGACATAGGCGGCGCCAAACCTATCGCCTAAGTGAGGCAGTGAGCATAGTCAATATTATAAGTGGCGCCTAACCTATCGCCTATGTTGATTTAGGCGAAGCCTAAGCCATCGCCTATGTTGACATAGGCGCCGCCAAACCTATCGCCTAAGAGAGGCAGTGAGCATAGGCAATGTTATAAGCGGCGTCTAATCTATCACCTATTTAGATATAGGCGGCGCCTAAGCCATCGCCTATTCTTACATAAGCAGCACCTAACCTATCCCCTATGTGAGGCAGGGAGCATAGGCAATGGTATAAGAAGCGCCTAACCTATTACCTAAGCCATCTCCTATGTTGACATAGGCGGCTCCTAACCTATCGCCTATGTGAGGCAGTGAGCATAGGCAATGGTATAAGCGGCTCCTAACATATCGCATAAGTTGATATAGGCGGCGCCTAGGCCATCGCCTATTTTGATATAGGCGGCGCCTAACCTATCGCCTATGTGAGGCAGTGAGCATAGGCAATGTTATAAGCGGCGCCTAACCTATCGCCTCTGTTGATATAGGCATCATCTAAGCCATCACCTATATTGACATAGGCGGCGCCTAACCTATCGCCTAAGTAAGGCTGGGAGCATAGGAAATGGTATAAGCGGCGCCTGACCTATCCCCTAAGATGATATAGGCGGTGCTTAAGCCATCGCCTTTGTTGACATAGGCGGCGCCTAACCTATCTCCTAACTGTGGCAGTGAGCATAGTCAATGGTATAAGCGGCACCTAACCTATCGCCTATGTTGATATAGGCGGCGCCTAAGCCATCGCCTATGTTGACATAGGCGGCGCCTAACCTATTGCCTAAGTGAGGCAGTGAGCATAGGAAATGGAATAATCGGTGCCTAACGTATAGCCTATGATGATATTGGCGGCGCCTAACCTATCGCCTATGTTGATATAGGCGACACATAAGCGATTGCCTACGTTAACATAGGAAGCGCCTACCCTATCGCCTAAGTGAGGTAGAGCGCATAGGCATTGGTATAAGCGGCGCCTAACCTATCGCCAATGTTGATTTAGGAGGCGCCAAACCTATCGCCTAAGAGAGGCAGTGATCATAGGCAATGTTATAAGCGGCGTCTAATCGATCACCTATTTTGATATAGGCGGCACCTAAGCCATCGCCTATGTTGACATAGGGGTCGCCTAACCTATCGCCTATGCGAGGGACTGAGCATAGGCAATAATATAAGCGGCTCCTAACCTATCGCATATGTTGATATAGGCGGCGACTAAGCCATCGCCTATTTAGACATAGGTAGCAGCTAACCTATCGCCTATGTTAGGCGGTGAGCATAGGCAATGGTATAAGCGGCGCCTAACCTATCGCCGATGTTGATATCGGCATCGCCTATGACATCCCCGATGATGACATAGGCGGTGCCTAACCTATCGCCTAAGTTAGGTTGTGAGCACAGGAAATGGTATAAGCGGCGCCTGACCTATCACCTATGATGATATAGGCGGCGTTTAAGCCATCGCCTATGTTGACATAAGCAGCGCGTAACCTATCGCCTAATTGAGGCAGTTAGCATAGTCAATGATATAAGCGGCGCCTAACCGATCGCCTATGTTGATATAGGCGGCGCCTAAGCCATCGCCTATTCTGACATAAGCAGCGCCTAACCTATCCCCTATGTGAGGCAGGGAGCATAGGCAATGGTATAAGAAGCGCCTAACCTATTACCTAAGCCATCGCCTATGTTGACATAGGCGGCTCCTAACCTATCGCCTATGTGAGGCAGTGAGCATAGGCAATGGTATAAGCGGCTCCTAACATATCGCATAAGTTGATATAGGCGGCGCCTAGGCCATCGCCTATTTTGATATAGGCGGCGCCTAACCTATCGCCTATGTGAGGCAGTGAGCATCGGTAATGGTATAAGCGGCGCCTAACCTATCGCCTCTGTTGATATAGGCATCATCTAAGCCATCACCTATATTGACATAGGCGGCGCCTAACCTATCGCCTAAGTAAGGCTGTGAGCATAGGAAATGGTATAAGCGGCGCCTGACCTATCCCCTAAGATGATATAGGCGGCGCTTAAGCCATCGCCTTTGTCGACATAGGCGGCGCCTAACCTATCTCCTAAGTGTGGCAGTGAGCATAGTCAATGGTATAAGCGGCACCTAACCTATCGCCTATGTTGATATAGGCGGCGCCTAAGCCATCGCCTATGTTGACATAGGCGGTGCCTAACCTATTGCCTAAGTGAGGCAGTGAGCACAGGAAATGGAATAATCGGTGCCTAACGTATAGCCTATGATGATATTGGCGGCGCCTAACCTATCGCCTATGTTGATATAGGCGACACCTAAGCGATTGCCTATGTTAACATAGGCAGCGCCTACCCTATCGCCTAAGTGAGGTAGTGCGCATAGGCATTGGTATAAGCGGCGCCTAACCTATCGCCAATGTTGATTCAGGGGGCGCCAAACCTATCGTCTAAGAGAGGCAGTGAGCATAGGCAATGTTCTAAGTGGTGGCTAATCTATCGCCTATATTGACATAGGCGGCGCCAAACCTATCGCCTAAGTGAGGCAGTGAGCATAGTCAATATTATAAGTGGCTCCTAACCTATCGCCTATGTTGATTTAGGCGAAGCCTAAGCCATCGCCTATGTTGACATAGGCGCCGCCAAACCTATCGCCTAAGAGAGGCAGTGAGCATAGGCAATGTTATAAGCGGCGTCTAATCTATCACCTATTTAGATATAGGTGGCACCTAAGCCATCGCCTATGTTGACATAGGGGTCGCTTAACCTATCGCCTATGCGAGGGAGTGAGCATAGGCAATAATATAAGCTGCTCCTAACCTATCGCATATGTTGATATAGGCGGCGACTAAGCCATCGCCTATTTAGACATAGGTAGCACCTAACCTATCGCCTATGTTAGGCAGTGAGCATAGGCAATGGTATAAGCGGCGCCTAACCTATCGCCGATGTTGATATCGGCATCGCCTAAGACATCCCCTATGTTGACATAGGCGGTGCCTAACCTATCTCCTAAGTTAGGCTGTGAGCACAGGAAATGGTATATGCGGCTCCTGACCTATCCCCTATGTGAGGCAGGGAGCATAGGCAATGGTATAAGAAGCGCCTAACCTATTACCTAAGCCATCGCCTATGTTGACATAGGCGGCTCCTAACCTATCGCCTATGTGAGGCAGTGAGCATAGGCAATGGTATCAGCGGCGCCTGACCTATCCCCTAATATGATATAGGCGGCACTTAAGCCATCGCCTATTTTGACATAGGCGGCGCCTAACCTATCTCCTAAGTGTGGCAGTGAGCATAGTCAATGGTATAAGCGGCGCCTAACCTATCGCCTATGGTGATATAGGCGGCGCCTAAGCCATCGCCTATGTTGACATAGGTTGCGCCTAACCTATTTCCTAAGTAAGGTAGTGAGCACAGGAAATGGTATAATCGGTGCCTAACGTATAGCCTATGATGATATAGGCGTAGCCTAACCTATCGCCTAAGTGAGACAGTGAGCATAGGAAATGGTATAATATGCGCCTAACCTATTGAATATGTTTATATAGAGGGCGCCTAAGCCATCGCCTATGTAGACATAGGAGGCGCCTAACCTATCGGCTTAGTGATGTAGTGACCACAGGCAATGGTATAAGCGGCGCCTAACGTATCGCCTATGTTCATATAGGCGGAGCCTAAGCCATCGCCTATGTTGACATAGGAGGCACCTTACCTATCGCCTAAGTGAGGCAGTGAGCATAGGCAATAGTATAACCGGTACCTAACCTATCGCCTATATAGATATAGGCGGCACCTAAGCCATTGCCTATGTTGACATATGCGGCGCCTAACCTATCGCTTAAGTGAGGCAGTGAGCATAGGCAATGGTATAAGTTGTGCCTAACCTATCTCCTATGTTGACCTAGGCGGCGCCTAACCTATCGCCTATGTGAGGCAGTGAGCATAGGCAATGGTATAAGCGGCGCCTAACCTATCACCTATGTTGATATAGGCATCATCTAAGCCATCACCTATATTGACATAGGCGGCGCCTAACCTATCGCCTAAGTAAGGCTGTGAGCATAGGAAATGGTTTAAGCGGCGCCTGACCTATCCCCTAAGATGATATAGGCGGCGCTTAATCCATCGCCTATGTTGACATAGGCGGCGCCTAACCTATCTCCTATGTGTGGCAGTGAGCATAGTCAATGGTATAAGCGGCGCCTAACCTATCGCCTATATTGATATAGGCAGCGCCTAGCCTATCGCCTATGTTGATATAGGCGGCGCCTAAGCCATCGCCTATGATGACATAGGTGGCGCCTAACCTATTGCCTAACTGAGGCAGTGAGCACAGGAAATGGTATAATCGGTGCCTAACGTATAGCCTATGATGATATTGGCGGCGCCTAACCTATCTCCTAAGTGAGACAGTGAGCATAGGAAATGGTATAAAATGCGCCTAACCTATAGCATATGTTGATATAGGGGGCGCCTAAGCCATCGCCTATGTAGACATAGGAGGCGCCTAACCTATCGACTTAGTAAGGCAGTGACCACAGGCAATGGTATAAGCGGCGCCTAACATATCGCCTATGTTGATATAGGCGGAGCCTAAGCCATCGCCTATGTTGACATAGGCGGCACCTTACCTATCGCCTAAGTGAGGCAGTGAGCATAGGCAATAGTATAAGCGGCACCTAACCTATCGCCTATATTGATATAGGCAGAACCTAAGCCATTGCCTATGTTGACATATGCGGCGCCTAACCTATCGCTTAAGTGAGGCAGTTAGCATAGGCAATGGTATAAGTTGTGCCTAACCTATCTCCTATGTTGAAATAGGCGGCGCCTAACCTATCGCCTATGTGAGGCAGTGAGCATAGGCAATGGTATAAGCGGCTCCCAACATATCGCATAAGTTGATATAGGCGGCGCCTAGGCCATCGCCTATTTTGATATAGGCGGCGCCTAACCTATCGCCTATGTGAGGCAGTGAGCATAGGCAATGGTATAAGCGGCACCTAACCTATCGCACATGTTGATATAGGCATCATCTAATCCATCACCTATATTGAAATAGGCGGCACCTAACCTATCGCCTAAGTAAGGCTGTGAGCATAGGAAATGGTAGAAGCGGCGCCTGACCTATCCCCTAAGATGATATAGGTGGCGCTTAAGCCATCACCTATGTTGACATAGGCGGCGCCTAACCTATCTCCTAAGTGTGGTAGTGAGCATAGTCAATGGTATAAGCGGTGCCTAACCTATCGCCTATGTTAATATAGGCGGCGTCTAAGCCATCGCCTATGTTGGCATAGGCGGCGCCTAACCTATTGCCTAAGTGAGGCAGTGAGCACAGGAAATGGTATAATCAGTGCCTAACGTATATCCTATGATGATATAGCCTATCGCCTAAGTGAGACAGTGAGCATAGGAAATGGTATAAAATACGCCTAACCTATCGCATATGTTGATTTAGGGGGCGCCTAAGCCATCGCCTATGTAGACATAGGAGGCGCCTAACCTATCGTCTAAGTGAGGCAGTGACAACAGGCAATGGTATAAGCGGCGCCTAACGTATCGCCTATGTTGATATAGGCGGAGCCTAAGCCATCGCCTATGTTGACATAGGCGGCACCATACCTATCGCCTAAGTGAGGCAGTGAGCATAGGCAATGGTATAAGCGGCACCTAACCTATCGCCTATGTTGATATAGGCGGCACCTAAGCCATTCCCTATGTTGACATATGCGGCGCCTAACCCATCGCTTAAGTGAAGCAGTGAGCATAGGCAATGGTATAAGTTGTGCCTAACCTATCTCCTATGTTGACATAGGTTATACCTAACCTTACCCCTTAGTGAGGCAGTGAGCAAAGGAAATGGTACAAGCGGCGCCTAACCTATCTCCTATGTTGAAATAGGAGGATCCTAAGCCATTGCCTATGTTGACATAGGCGGCGCCTAACCTATCGCCTAAGATAGACAGTGAGCATAGGCAATGGTATAATTGGCGCCAAACCTATCGCCTATGTTGATATGGGCGGCGTCTAAGCAATCTCCTATTTTTACATAGGCAGTGCCTAACCTATCGCCTATGTGAGGCAGTGAGCATTGTCAATGGTATAAGAAGTGCCTAACCTATCGCATATGTTGATATAGGCGGCGCCTAAGACATAGCCTATGTTGACATAGGCGGCGCCTAACCTATCGTCTAAGTGTGGCAGTGAGCATAGGCAATGGTGTAAGCGGCACCAAACCTATCCACTATGTTAATAGAGATGGCGCCTAATCCATCACCTATGCTGACATGGGCGGCACCTAACCTATCGCCTAAGTGATGCAGTGAGCACAGGCAAAGGTAGAAGGGGTGCCTAACCTATCTTCTATGTTGATATAGGCGGCGCCTAACCTATCGCCTAAGTGAGGCAGTAAACATAGGCAATTCTATAAGCGAAACCTAACCTATCGCCTTTGTTGATATAGGCGACGCATAAGCGATCGCCTATGTTGATTATTGCGGCGCCTAAGCCATCGCCTATGTGTACATCGGCGGCGCCTAAGCTATCTCCTTAGCGTGTCAAGGAGCATAGGAAATGGTATAAGCGTAGCCTAACCTATCGCCTATGTTGATATAGGCGGATCATAAGCCATCACCCATGTTGAAATGGGCGGCGCCTAAGTTATCACTTAAGTGACGCAGTGAGCATTGGCAACGTTATAAGAGGCGCCTAACCTATCGTCCATGTTGGTATAGGCGACGCCTAAGCCATCACCAATGTTGACATAGACGACACCTAACCTATCGGCTAAGTGAGGCAGTGAGCATAGGCAATGGTATAAGAGGCGCCTAACGTATCGCCTATGATTATATACGCGGCGCCTAAGCCATCGCCTATGTTGATATCTGAGGCGCCTAACCTATCGCCTAAGTAAGGCAGTAAGCATAGGCAATGGTATAAGTGGCGCCTAACCTATCGCCTATGAGAATATAGGCGGCGCCTAAGAAATCGCCTATGTTGACATAGGCGGCGCTTAACCAATAGCCTAAGTGAGGCAATGAGCATAGGCAATGGTATAAGTGGCGCCTAAGCTATCACCTATGTTGATATTGGCGTCACCTGAGCCATCACCTATATTGACAAAGGTGGTGTCTAACCTATCGCCTAAGTGAGGCAGTGAGCATAGGCAATGGTATAAGCAGTGCCTAACCTATTGCCTATGTTGATATAGGTGGCGCCTAAGCCATCGCCTATATTAACATAGGCGGCGCCTAAACTATCGCCAAAGTGAGGCAGTGAGCATAGGGAATAGTATAAGCGGAGCCTAACCTATCGCCTATGTTGACATAGGCGGCGCCTAACCTATCATCTAAGTGAGGTAGTTAGCATAGACAATGCTATAAGCGGCGCCTAACCTATCACCTATGTTGATATAGGCGGCGCCTAAGCCATTGACTATGTTTACATAGGTGGCGCCTAACCTATCGCCTAAGTGAGGCAGTGAGCATAGGCAATGGTATAAGTGGTTCCTAACCCATCGCCTATGTTGACATAGGCGGCGCCTAACCTATCCCCTATGTGAGGTAGTGAGCATAGGCAATGGTATAAGCGGCTCCTAACCTATCGCATATGTTGATATAGGCGGTGCCTAACCCATCACCTATTTTTACATAGGCGGCGCCTAACCTATCGCCTATGTGAGGCAGTGAGCGTAGGCAATGGTATAAGCGGTGCCTAACCTATCGCCTATTATGATATAGGGGGCGCCTAAACCATCGCCTATGTTGACATATGCGTCACCTAACCTATCCCCTAAATAACTAAACCATCGCCTACGTTGACATAGGCCGCGCCTAACCTATCGCCTATGTGAGGCAGTGAGCATAGGCAATGGTATAAGAGGCGCCTAACGTATCGCCTATGATTTTATACGCGGCGCCTAAGCCATCGCCTATGCTGATATCTGAGGCGCCTAACCTATCGCCTAAGTAAGGCAGTAAGCATAGGCAATGGTATAAGTGGCGCCTAACCTATCTCCTATGAGAATATAGGCGGCGCTTAAGAAATCGCCTATGTTGACATAGGCGGCGCTTAACCAATAGCCTAAGTGAGGCAATGAGCATAGGCAATGGTATAAGTGGCGCCTAAGCTATCACCTATGTTGATATTGGCGTCACCTGAGCCATCACCTATATTGACAAAGGTGGTGTCTAACCTATCGCCTAAGTGAGGCAGTGAGCATAGGCAATGGTATAAGCAGTGCCTAACCTATTGACTATGTTGATATAGGTGGCGCCTAAGCCATCGCCTATATTAACATAGGCGGCGCCTAAACTATCGCCAAAGTGAGGCAGTGAGCATAGGGAATAGTATAAGCAGAGCCTAACCTATCGCCTATGTTGACATAGGCGGCGCCTAACCTATCATCTAAGTGAGGTAGTTAGCATAGACAATGCTATAAGCGGCGCCTAACCTATCACCTATGTTGATATAGGCGGCGCCTAAGCCATTGACTATGTTTACATAGGTGGCGCCTAACCTATCGCCTAAGTGAGGCAGTGAGCATAGGCAATGGTATAAGTGGTTCCTAACCCATCGCCTATGTTGACATAGGCGGCGCCTAACCTATCCCCTATGTGAGGTAGTGAGCATAGGCAATGGTATAAGCGGCTCCTAACCTATCGCATATGTTGATATAGGCGGTGCCTAACCCATCACCTATTTTTACATAGGCGGCGCCTAACCTATCGCCTATGTGAGGCAGTGAGCGTAGGCAATGGTATAAGCGGTGCCTAACCTATCGCCTATTATGATATAGGCGGCGCCTAAACCATCGCCTATGTTGACATATGCGTCACCTAACCTATCCCCTAAATAACTAAACCATCGCCTACGTTGACATAGGCCGCGCCTAACCTATCGCCTATGTGAGGCAGTGAGCATAGGCAATGGTACAAGTGGATCCTAACCACTCACATATGTTGATATAGGCGGCACCTAAGCCATCGCCTATTTTGACATCGGTATAAGTGGCGCCTAAGCTATCTGCTATGTCTATATAGGCAACGTATAAGCCATCACCTATATTGACATAGGCGGTGCACAACCTATCGCCTATGTGAGGCTGTGAGCATAGGCAATGGTATAATAGGCGCCTGACCTATCCCCTATGATAATATAGGCAGCGCTTAAGCCATCGCCTATGTTCACATAGGCGGCGCCAACCCTATCGCCTAAGTAAGGCATTGAGCAAAGGCGATGGTATAAGCGGAGCCAAACCTATCGCCTAAGTGAGAAACAGAGTATAGTTAATGGTATAAGCGACGCCTAACAAATCGCCTATGTTGATATAGGCATAGCCTAAGCCATCGCCTAATTTGAGATAGGCGGCGCCTAACCTATCCCCTATGTGAGGCAGTGAGCATAGGAAATGGTATATGCGGCTCGTAACCTATCGCATATGTTGATATAGGTGGCGACTAAGCCATCACCAATTTAGACATAGGCGGCGCCTAACCTATCGCCTATGTGAGGCAGTGAGCATACGCAATGGTATAAGCGGCGCCTGACCTATCTCCTATGATGATATAGACGACGCTTAAGCCATCGCCTATGTTGACATAGGCGTCGCCTAACCTATATCCTATGTGTGGCAGTGAGCATAGTCAATGGTATAAGCGGCGCCTAACCTATCGCCTATGTTGATATAGGCGGCACCTAACCTATCGCCTAAGTGAGGCAGTGAACACAGGAAATGGTATAATCGGTGCCTAATCTATAGCCTATGTTGATATAGGCGACTCCTAATCTATCGCCTAAGTGAGGCAGTGAGCATAGGAAATGGTTGAAAAGGCGCCTAACCTATCGGCTATGTTGATATAGGCGGTGCCTAATCCATCGGCTTAGTTGACATAGGCGGAGTCTATCCTATGGCCTAAGGGAGGCAGTGAGCATAGGCAATGGTATATGTGGCTCCTAACCTACCGCATAAGTTGATATAGGTGGTGCCTAGGTCATCGCCTATTTTGACATATGCGGCGCCTAACCTATCGCCTATGTGAGGCAGTGAGCATAGGCAATGGTATAAGCGGCGCCTAACCTATCGTCTATGTCTATATAGGCATCGTCTAAGCCATCACCTATATTGACATAGGCGGCGCCTAACCTATGCTTAAGTAAGGCTGTGAGCATAGGCAATGGTTTAAGCGGCGCCTGACCTATCGCCTATGATGATATAGGCGGCGCTTAAGACATCGCCTATGTTGACATAGTCAGCGCCTAACCTATCTCCTAAGGTTGGCAATAAGCATAGTCAATGGTATAAGCATTGCCTAACCTATCGCCTATGTTAATATAGGCGGCGCATAAGCCATCTACAATGTTGACATAGGTGGCGCCTAAGACATCGCCTATGTTGACATAGGCGGCGCCTAACATATCGCCTAAGTGAGGCAGTGAGCACAGGAAATGGTATAATCGGCGCCTAACCTATGGCCTATGTTGATATAGGCGGCGCCTAACCTATCGCCTAAGTGAGGCAGTGAGCATAGGAAATGGTATAAAAGGCGCATAACCTATTGCATATGTTGATATAGGGGGCGCCTAAGCCATCGACTATGTAGAAATAGGAGGCGCCTAACCTATCGTCTAAGTGAGGCAGTGACCATAGGCAATGGTATAAGCGGCGCCTAACGCATTGCCTATGTTGATATAGGCGGAGCCTAAGCCATCTCATATGTTGACATAGGCGGCACCTAACCTATCTCCTAAGTGAGGCAGTGAGCATAGGCAATTGTGTAAGCGGTGCCTAACCTATCGCCTATGTTGATATATGCGGCGCCTATGCCATCCCCTATATTGACATAGGTAGTGCCTAAGTAAGGCAGTGAACATTGGAAATAGTATAAGCGGCGCTTAACCTATCGCCTATGTTGATATAGCGTCACCTAAGCCATCGCCTATGTTGACATAGGCGGCGCCTAACGTATCGCCTAAGTGAGGCAGTTAGCATAGGAAATGGTATAAGCGCCGCCTAACCTATAGCCTATGTTGATATAGGAGGCGCAAAATCCATTGCCTATGTTGACATAGGCGGTGCCTAACCTATCGCCTAAGTGAGGCAGTTAGCATAGGCAATGGTATACGCGGCGCCTAACCTATCGTCTATGTTGATATTGGCGGCGCCTAAGCCATCGCCTTTGTTGTCATAGGCGGCGCCTAACCTATCTCCTAGGTGAGGCAGTGAGCATAGGAAATGGTATAAGCGGCATCTAACCTATCGCCTATATTGATATAGGCAGCGCCTAAGCCATCGCCTATGTTGACATCGGCGTCACCTAACCTATCGCCTAAGTGAGGCAGTGAGCACATGAAACGTTATAAGCATTGTCTAACCTATCGTCTATGTTGATATAGACGGCTCCTAACCTATCACCTAAGTAAGGTAGTGAGCATAGGCAATGGTGTAAGCGGCGCCTAACCTATCGCCTATGTTGATATTTGTGGCGCCTAAGTGATTGCCTATGTTGACATAGGCTGTGCCTACACTATCACTTAAGTATGGCATTGAGCATTGGCGATGGTATAAGCGGCGCCTAACCTATCGCCTATGTTGATATAGGCGGCGCCTAATCCATCGGCTATAATTATATAGGCAGTGCGAAACCTGCCGCCTAAGTGAGGCTGAGAGCATAGGCAATGGTATAAGCGGCGCCTAACCTATCGCCTATAGTGATATATGTGGCACCTAACCCATTGCCTATGTTGACATAGGCGACGCCTAACCTATCCCCTATGTGAGGTTGTAAGCATAGGCAATGGTATAAGCGGCTCCTAACCTATCGCATATGTTGATATAGGAGGTGCCTAACCCATCACCTATTACGACATAGGCGGCGCCTAACCTATCGCCTATGTGAGGCAGTGAGCGTAGGCAATGGTGTAAGCGGCGCCTAACCTATTGCCTATGTTGATATAGGTGGCGCCTACGAGATTGGCTATGTTGACATAGGCGGCGCCTACCCTATCGCCTAAGTGAGGCAAAGAGGATAGGTAATGGTACAAGCGGCTCCTAACCTATCGCATATGTTGATATAGGTGGCGCCTAGGCCATCGCCTATTTTGACATAGGCGGTGCGTAAACTATCGCCTATGTGAGGAAGTGAGCATAGACAATGGTATAAGCGGCGTATACCCTATCGCCTATGTTGAAATAGGCATCGTCTAAGACATCATCTATATTGACATAGGCGGCGCCTAAACTATCGCCTAAGTGAGGCGGTGAGCATAGGCAATGGTATATGTGGCGCCTGACCTATCAACTATGATGATATAGGCGGCGCTTAAGCCATCGCCTATGTTGACATAGGCGGCGCTCAACCTATCGCCTAAATGAGACAGAGAGCATAGTCAACGGTATAAGCGGCGCCTAACCAATCGCCTATGTTGATATAGGCGGCGCCTAAGCCATCGCCTATGTTGACATAGGTGGTGCCTAACCTATCGCCTAAGTGAGGCAGTGAGCACAGGCAATGGTATAAGTGGTGCGTAACCTATAGACTATGTGGATATGGGTGGTGCCTAACTGAGGCAGTGAGTATAAAAAATGGTATAAAAGGCGCCTAACTTATAGCATATGTTGATGTAGGGGGCGCCTAACCTATCGCCTATATGGATTTAGGCGGCGCCAAACCTATCGCCTAAGAGAGGCAGTGAGCATAGGCAATGGTCTAAGTGGTGCCTAACCTATCGCCTAAGTGAGGAAGTGATCATAGTAAATGGTATAAGCGGCACCTAACCTATCGCCTATGTTGATATAGGAGGCGCCTAAGCCATCACCTATGTTGACATAGGCGGCGCCTAACCTATCGCCTATGTTGATTTAGTCGACGCCAAACATATCGCCTAAGAAAGGCCGTAAGCATAGGAAATGTGATAAGCGGCGCCTAATCTATCGCTTATTTTTATATAGGCGGTGCATAATCCATCGCCTATGTTGACATAGGCGTCGCCTAACCTATCGCCTATGTGAGGGAGTGAGCATAGGAAATGGTATAAGTGGCTCCTAACCTATCGCATTTGCTGATATAGGCGGAGCCTAAGCCATCTCCTATTTAGACATAGGTGACACCTAACCTATCGCCTATGTGAGGCAGTGAGCATAGGCAATGGTATAAACGGCGCCTAACCTATCGCCTATGGTGATATAGGCGTCGCCTAAGCCATCCCCTATATTGACATAGGCGGCGCCTAACGTATTGCCTAAGTGAGGCTCTGAGCATAGGAAATGGTATAAGAGGTGCCTGACCTATCGCCTAAGATGATATAGGCGGCGTTTAAGCCATCGCCTATGTTGACATAGGAAACGCCCAACCTATCGCCTAACTGAGGCAGTGAGCAAAGTCAATGGTATAAGTGGCGCCTAACCTATCGCCTATGTTGACATAGAAAACGCCCAACCTAACGCCTAACTGAGACAGTGAGCATAGTCAATGGTATAAGTGGCGCCTGACCTATCACCTATGTTGATATAGGCGGCGCCTAAGCCATCGCCTATTTTTACATAAGCAACGCCAAACCTATCCCCTATGTGAGGTAGGGAGCATAGGCTATGGTATAAGCAGCGCCTAACCTATTCCCTATGTTGATATAGGTGGTGCCTAGACCATCGCCTATATTGACATAGGCAGCGCCTAACCTATCTCCTAAGTGAGGCAGTGAGCATAGGCAATGGAATAAGCGGTTCCTAACCTATCTCATATATTGATATAGGCGGCGCCTAAGCCATTGCCAATATTGACATAGGCGGCGCCTAACCTATCGCCTATGTGAGGCAGTGAGTATAGGCAATGGTATAAGCGAAACCTAACCTATCCCCTATGTTGATATAGGCGTCGCCTAAGCCATCGCCTATGTTGACATAGGCGGTGCCTAACCTATCTCGTAAGTGAGGCTGTGAGCAAAGTCAATGGTATAAGCGGTGCCTGACCTATCGCCTATGATGATATAGGTGGCTCTTAAGCCATTGCCTATGTTGACATAGGTGGCGCCTAACCTATCGCCTAAGTGAGGCTGTGAGCATAGGCAATGGTATAAGTGGTGCCTGACTTATCGCCAATGATAATATAGGTGGCGCTTAAGCCATCACCTATGTTGACATAAGTGGCGCCTAACCTATCGCCTAAGTGAGGTAGTCACCATAGTCAATGGTATAAGCGGCGCCTAACCTATCGCCTATGTTGATATAGGCGGAACCTAACCTATCGTCTAAGTGAGGCAGTGAGCACAGGAAACATTATAAGCGGTGTCTAACCTATAGCCTATGTTGATATAGGCGGCGCCTAACCTATCGCCTAAGTAAGGTAGTGAGCATAGGAAATGGTATAAAAGGCGCCTAACCTATCGTATATGTTGATATAGGCAGCGCGTAAGCCATCGCCAATGTAGACATAGGCAGCGCCTAACCTATCGCCTAAGTGAGGTTGTGAGCATAGGCAATGGTATAAGCAGTGCCTAACCTATCGCCTATGATGATATAGGGGGCGCTAAAGCCATCGCCTATATTGACATAGGCAGCGCCTAACCTATCACCTAAGTGAGGCAGTGAGTATAGTCAATGTTATAAGCGGCGCCTAACCTATCGCCTATGTTGATATAAGCAGCCCCTAAGCCATCGCCTAAGTTGACATAGGTAGCACCTAACCTATCATTATGTGAGGAAGTGAGCAAAGGCGATAGTATAAGCGGCTCCTAACCTATCGCATATGTTGATATAGGCGGAGCCTAAGCCATCACCTATTTTGACATAGGTGGCGCCTAACCTATACCCTTTGATGATATAGGCGGCGCTTAAGCCATCGCCTATGTTGACATAGGCGGCGCCTAACCTATCGCCTAAGTGAGACTGTGAGCATAGTCAATGGTATAAGCGGCGCCTAACCTATTGCCTATGTTGATATAGGCGGTGCCTAAGCCATCGCCTATTTTGACATAGGTGGTGCCTAACCTATCTCCTAAGTGAGGCAGTGAGCACAGGCAACGGTATAAGCGGTGCCTAACCTATAGACTATGTGGATATGGGCGACGCCTAACCTATCGCCTAAGTGAGGCAGTGAGCATAGAAAATGGAATAAAAGGCGGCTAACCTATAACATATGTTATTATAGGGGGCGGCTAAGCCATCGCCTATGTAGACATAGGCGGCGCCTAACGTATCATCTAAGTGCGGCAGTTACCATAGGCAATGGTATAAGCAGTTCCTAACGTATCGCCTATGTTGATATAGGCAGCGCGTAAGCGATCTCCTATGTTGACATAGGCAGCACCTAACCTATCGCCTAAGTAAGGCAGTGAGCATAGGCAATTGTGTAAGCGGCGCCTAACCTATCGCCTATGTTGATATAGGCGACACCTAAGCGATTGCCTATGATGATATAGGTGGCTTTTAAGCCATCGCCTATGTTGACATGGGCAGCGCCCAACCTATCGCCTAGGACAGACAGTGAGCATAGTCAATGGTATAAGCGGCGCCTAACCTATCGCCTATGTTGATATAGGCGGTGCCTAAGACATCGCCTATTTTTACATAAGCAGCGCCTAACCTATCCCCGATGTGAGGCAGGGAGCATAGGCAATGGTATAAGCAGCGCCTAACCTATTACCTATGTTGATATAGGTGGTGCCTAATCTATCGCCTATATTAACATAGGCAGCGCCTAACATATCGCCTAATGAGGTAGTGAACATAGGCAATAGTATAAGCGGCTCCTAACCTATCTCATATGTTGATATAGTCGTCGCCTAATCCATTGCCTATGTTGACATAGGCGGCACCTAACCTATCGCCTAAGTGAGGCTGTGAGCATAGGCAATGGTATAAGCGGTGCCTGCCCTATTGCCTATGATGATATAGGTGGCGTTGAAGCCATCACCTATATTGACATAGGTGGCGCCTAACCTATCTCCTAAGTGAGGCAGTGAGAATAGTCAATGGTATAAGTCGCGCCTAACCTATCTCCTAAGTGAGGTAGTGAGTACAGCAAATGTTACAAGCTGTGTCTAACCTATAGCCTATGTTGATATAGGAGGCGTCTAACCTATCGCCTAAGTAAGGCAGTGAGCATAGGAAATGGTATAAAAGGCATCTAACCTATCGTATATGTTGATATAGACGGCGCGTAAGCCATTGCCAATGTAGACATAGGCAGCGCCTAACCTATCGCCTAAGTGATATAGGGGGCGCTTAAGATATCGCCTATGTTGACATAGGCAGCGCCTAACCTATCTCCTAAGTGAGGAAGTGTGTATAGTCAATGTTATAAGCGGCGCCTAACCTATCGCCTATGTTTATATAGGCGGCCCCTAACGTATCGTCTAAGTGCGGCAGTTACCATAGGCAATGGTATAAGCAGTTCCTAACGTATCGCCTATGTTGATATAGGCAGCGCGTAAGCCATCTCCTATGTTGACATAGGCAGCACCTAACCTATCGCCTAAGTAAGGTAGTGAGCATAGGCAATTGTGTAAGCGGCGCCTAACCTATCGCCTATGTTGATATAGGTGACACCTAAGCAATTGCCTACGTTAACATAGGCGGCGCCTACCCTATCGCATAAGTGAGGTAGTGCGCATAAGAATTGGTATAAGCGTCGCCTAAGCTATCGCCTATGTTGATTTAGGCGGCGCCAAACCTATCGCCTAAGAGAGAGAGTGAGCATAGGCAATAGTCTACGTGGTGGCTAATCTATCACCTATATTGACATAGCCGGCGCCAAACCTATCGCCTAAATGAGGCAGTGAGCATAGTCAATATTATATGTGGCGCCTAACCTATCGCCTATGTTGATTTAGGCAACGCCTAAGCCATCGCCTATGTTGACATAGACGCCGCCAAACCTATCGACTAAGAGAGGCAGTGAGCATAGGCAATGTTATAAGCGGCGTCTAATCTATCACCTATTTTGATATAGGCGGCACCTAAGCCATCGCCTATGTTGACATAGGGGTCGCCTAACCTATCGCCTATGCGAGGGAGTGAGCATAGGCAATAATCTAAGTGGCTCCTAATTTATCGCATATGTTGATATAGGCGGCGACTAAGCCATCACCTATTTAGACATAGGTAGCACCTAACCTATCGCCTATGTTAGGAAGTGAGCATAGGCAATGGTATAAGCGGCGCCTAACCTATCGCCGATGTTGATATCGGCATCGCCTAAGACATCCCATATGTTGACATAGGCGGTGCCTAACCTATCGCCTAAGTTAGGCTGTAAGCATAGGAAATGGTATAAGCAGCGCCTGACCTATCACCTATGATGATATAGGCGGCGTTTAAGCCATCGCCTATGTTGACATAAGCAGCGCGTAACCTATCGCCTAATTGAGGCAGTGAGCATAGTCAATGATATAAGCGGCGCCTAACCTATCGCGTATGTTTATATAGGCGGCGCCTAAGCCATCGCCTATTCTTACATAAGAAGCGCCTAGCCTATCCCCTATGTGAGGCAGGGAGCATAGGCAATGGTATAAGAAGCGCCTAACCTATTACCTTTGTTGATATAGGTGGTGCCTAGGCCATCACCTATATTGACATAGGCAGCGCCTAACCTATGGCCTAAGTGATGCAGTGAGCATTGGCAATGGAATAAGTGGCTCCTAGCCTATCTCATATGTTGATATAGGCGGCGCCTAAGCCATCGTCTATATTGACATAGGCGGCACCTAACATATCGCCTATGTGAGGCAGTGAGAATAGGCAATGGTATAAGCGACGTCTAACCTATCCCCTATGATGATATCGGCAATGCTTAATCAGTCGCCTATTATGACATAGACGGAACCTAACCTATCGCCTAAGTGAGACAGTGAGCATAGTCAATGGTATAAGCGGCGCCTAACCTATCGCCTATGTTGATATAGGCGGCACCTAATCCATCGCCTATGTTGATATAGGCGGTGCCTAACCTATCGCCTAAGTGAGGCAGTGAGCACAGGCAGCGGTATAAGCGGTGCGTAACCTATAGCCTATATGGATATGGGCGGCGCCTAACCTATCGCCTAAGTATGGAAGTGAGTATATGGAATGGTATAATAGGTGCCTAACCTATAGCATATGTTGATATAGGGTGCGCCTAAGCCATCGCCTATGTAGAAATAGGCGGCGCCTAACCTATCCTCTAAGTGAGGCAGTGACCATAGGCAATGGTTTAAGCAGCGCGTAACGTATCTCCTATGTTGATATAGGCGGAGCCTTAGCCATATCCTATGTTGACAGAGAAGGAACCTAACCTATTGCCTAAGTAAGGCAGTGAGCATAGGCAATGGTGTAAGTGGAACCTAACCTATCGTCTATGTTGATAGAGGCGGCACCTAAGAGATTGCCTATGTTAACATAGGCGGTGCCTACCCTATCTCCTAAGTGAGGCAGTGCACATAGGCAATGGTATAAGCGGCGCCTAACCTAACGCCTATATTGATTTTAGCGGTGCCAAACCAATCACCTAAGAGAGGCAGTGAGCATAGGCAATGGTATAAGTGGTGCCTAATCTATCGCCTATGTTGATATAGGTGGCGCCTAAGACATCACCTATGTTGACATAGGCGGTGCCCAACCTATTGCCTATATGAGGAAGTGAGCATGCGCAATGGTATAAGCGGCTCCTAACCACTCGCATATGTTTATATAGGCGGTGCCTAAGCCATCGCCTATTTAACATAGGTGGCGCCTTACCTATCGCCTATTTGAGGCAGTGAGCATAGGCAATGGTATAAGCGGTGCCTAACCTATCGCCTATGTTAATATAGGCGTCGTCTAAGCCATCACCTATATTGACATAGGCGGCGCTTAACATATCGCCTAAGGGAGACTGTGAGCATAGGAAATGGTATAAGCGGCGCCTGACCTATCCTTAATGATGATATAGGTGGTGCTTAAGCCATCGCCTATGTTGACATAGGCGGTGACTAACCTATCGCCTAAGTGAGGCAGTGAGCATAGTCAATGGTATAAGTGGCGCCTAACCTATCGCCTATGTTGATATAGGCGGCGCCTAATCCATCACCTATGTTGACATAGGGGGCGACTAACCTATCGCCTAAGTGATACATTGAGCATAGATAATGGTATAAGCGGCGCCTAACCTATCGCCTATGTTAATTTAGGCGGCGCCTAAGCCATCGCCTATGTTGACATAGGCGGCGCCAATCCTATCGCCTAAGAGAGACAGTGGGTATAGGCAATGGTATAAGCGGCGCCTAATCTATCGCCTATTTTGATATAGGTGGCGCCTAAGCCATCGCCTATGTTGACATAGACGGCGCCTAACCTATTGCCTATGTGAGGAAGTGAGCATAGGCAATGGTATTCGCGGCTCCTAACCACTCGCATATGTTTATGTAGGCGGTGCCTAAGCCATCGCCTATTTAACATAGGCGGTGCCTAACCTATCGCCTATTTGAGGCAGTGAGCATAGGCAATGGTATAAGCGGTTCCTAACCTATCGCCTATGTTAATATAGGCGTCGTCTAAGTCATCACCTATATTGACATAGGCGGCGCCTAACCTATCGCCTAAGAGAGACTGTGAGCATAGGAAATGGTATAAGCGGCGCCTGACCTATCCTCAATGATGATATAGGCGGTGCATAAGCCATCGCCTATGTTTACATAGGCGGCGCCTAACCTATCGCCAAAGTGAGGTAGTGAGCATAGTCAATGGTATAAGCGGTGCCTCACCTATCTCCTATGTTGAAATAGGCGGCGCCTAACCTATCGCCTATGCGAGGGAGTGAGCATTGGCAATAATATAAGTGGCTCCTAACTTATCGCATATGTTGATATAGGCGGCGACTAAGCCATCACCTATTTAGACATAGGTAGCACCTAACCTATCGCCTATGTTAGGAAGTGAGCATAGGCAATGGTATAAGCGGCGCCTAACCTATCGCCGATGTTGATATCGGCATCGCCTAAGACATCCCATATGTTGACATAGGCGGTGCCTAACCTATCGCCTAAGTTAGGCTGTGAGCATAGGAAATGGTATAAGCGGCGCCTGACCTATCACCTATGATGATATAGGCGGCGTTTAAGCCATCGCCTATGTTGACATAAGCAGCGCGTAACCTATCGCCTAATTGAGGCAGTGAGCATAGTCAATGATATAAGCGGCGCCTAACCTATCGCCTATGTTTATATAGGCGGTGCCTAAGCCATCGCCTATACTTACATAAGAAGCGCCTAGCCTATCCCCTATGTGAGGCAGGGAGCATAGGCAATGGTATAAGAAGCGCCTAACCTATTACCTTTGTTGATATAGGTGGTGCCTAGGCCATCACCTATATTGACATAGGCAGCGCCTAACCTATGGCCTAAGTGATGCAGTGAGCATTGGCAATGGAATAAGTGGCTCCTAGCCTATCTCATATGTTGATATAGGCGGCGCCTAAGCCATCGTCTATATTGACATAGGCGGCACCTAACATATCGCCTATGTGAGGCAGTGAGAATAGGCAATGGTATAAGCGACGTCTAACCTATCCCCTATGATGATATCGGCGACGCTTAATCCATCGCCTATTATGACATAGACGGAACCTAACCTATCGCCTAAGTGAGACAGTGAGCATAGTCAATGGTATAAGCGGCGCCTAACCTATCGCCTATGTTGATATAGGCGGCACCTAATCCATCTCCTATGTTGATATAGGCGGTGCCTAACCTATCGCCTAAGTGAGGCAGTGAGCACAGGCAGCGGTATAAGCGGTGCGTAACCTATAGCCTATATGGATATGGGCGGCGCCTAACCTATCGCCTAAGTATGGAAGTGAGTATATAGAATGGTATAATAGGTGCCTAACCTATAGCATATGTTGATATAGGGTGCTCCTAAGCCATCGCCTATGTAGACATAGGCGGCGCCTAACCTATCCTCTAAGTGAGGCAGTGACCATAGGCAATGGTTTAAGCAGCGCCTAACGTATCTCCTATGTTGATATAGGCGGAGCCTTAGCCATATCCAATGTTGACAGAGAAGGAACCTAACCTATTGCCTAAGTAAGGCAGTGAGCATAGGCAATGGTGTAAGTGGAACCTAACCTATCGTCTATGTTGATATAGGCGGCACCTAAGAGATTGCCTATGTTAACATAGGCGGTGCCTACCCTATCTCCTAAGTGAGGCAGTGCACATAGGCAATGGTATAAGCGGCGCCTAACCTATCGCCTATATTGATTTTGGCGGTGCCAAACCAATCGCCTAAGAGAGGCAGTGAGCATAGGCAATGGTATAAGTGGTGCCTAATCTATCGCCTATGTTGATATAGGTGGTGCCTAAGACATCACCTATGTTGACATAGGCGGCGCCCAACCTATTTCCTATGTGAGGAAGTGAGCATGCGCAATGGTATAAGCGGCTCCTAACCACTCGCATATGTTTATATAGGCGGTGCCTAAGCCATCGCCTATTTAACATAGGTGGCGCCTTACCTATCGCCTATTTGAGGCAGTGAGCATAGGCAATGGTATAAGCGGTGCCTAACCTATCGCCTATGTTAATATAGGCGTCGTCTAAGCCATCACCTATATTGACATAGGCGGCGCTTAACATATCGCCTAAGGGAGACTGTGAGCATAGGCAATGGTATAAGCGGCGCCTGACCTATCCTCAATGATGATATAGGTGGTGCTTAAGCCATCGCCTATGTTGACATAGGCGGCGACTAACCTATCGCCTAAGTGAGGCAGTGAGCATAGTCAATGGTATAAGTGGCGCCTAACCTATCGCCTATGTTGATATAGGCGGCGCCTAAGCCATCACCTATGTTGACATAGGGGGCGACTAACCTATCGCCTAAGTGATACATTGAGCATAGGTAATGGTATAAGCGGCGCCTAACCTATCGCCTATGTTAATTTAGGCGGCGCCTAAGCCATCGCCTATGTTGACATAGGCGGCGCCAATCCTATCGCCTAAGAGAGACAGTGGGTATAGGCAATGGTATAAGCGGCGCCTAATCTATCGCCTATTTTGATATAGGTGGCGCCTAAGCCATCGCCTATGTTGACATAGGCGGCGCCTAACCTATTGCCTATGTGAGGAAGTGAGCATAGGCAATGGTATGAGCGGCTCCTAACCACTCGCATATGTTTATGTAGGCGGTGCCTAAGCCATCGCCTATTTAACATAGGTGGTGCCTAACCTATCGCCTATTTGAGGCAGTGAGCATAGGCAATGGTATAAGCGGTTCCTAACCTATCGCCTATGTTAATATAGGCGTCGTCTAAGTCATCACCTATATTGACATAGGCGGCGCCTAACCTATCGCCTAAGAGAGACTGTGAGCATAGGAAATGGTATAAGCGGCGCCTGACCTATCCTCAATGATGATATAGGCGGTGCATAAGCCATCGCCTATGTTTACATAGGCGGCGCCTAACCTATCGCCAAAGTGAGGTAGTGAGCATAGTCAATGGTATAAGCGGTGCCTCACCTATCTCCTATGTTGATATAGGCGGCGCCTAACCTATCGCCTATGTTGACATAGGGGTCGCCTAACCTATCGCCTATGCGAGGGAGTGAGCATAGGCAATAATATAAGCGGCTCCTAACCTATCGCATATGTTGATATAGGCGGCGACTAAGCCATCACCTATTTAGACATAGGTAGCACCTAACCTATCGCCTATGTTAGGAAGTGAGCATAGGCAATGGTATAAGCGGTGCCTAACCTATCTCCGATGTTGATATCGGCATCGCCTAAGACATCCCATATATTGACATAGGCGGTGCCTAACCTATCGCCTAAGTTAGGCTGTGAGCATAGGAAATGGTATAAGCGGCGCCTGACCTATCACCTATGATGATATAGGCGGCGTTTAAGCCATCACCTATGTTGACATAAGCAGCGCGTAACCTATCGCCTAATTGAGGAAGTGAGCATAGTCAATGATATAAGCGGCGCCTAACCTATCGCCTATGTTTATATAGGCGGCGCCTAAGCCATCCCCTATTCTTACATAAGAAGCGCCTAGCCTATCCCCTATGTGAGGCAGGGAGCATAGGCAATGGTATATGAAGCGCCTAACCTATTACCTTTGTTGATATAGGTGGTGCCTAGGCCATCACCTATATTGACATAGGCAGCGCCTAACCTATGGCCTAAGTGATGCAGTGAGCATTGGCAATGGAATAAGTGGCTCCTAGCCTATCTCATATGTTAATATAGGCGGCGCCTAAGCCATCGTCTATATTGACATAGGCGGCACCTAACATATCGCCTATGTGAGGCAGTGAGAATAGGCAATGGTATAAGCGACGTCTAACCTATCCCCTATGATGATATCGGCGACGCTTAATCCATCGCCTATTATGACATAGACGGAACCTAACCTATCGCCTAAGTGAGACAGTGAGCATAGTCAATGGTATAAGCGGCGCCTAACCTATCGCCTATGTTGATATAGGCGGCACCTAATCCATCGCCTATGTTGATATAGGCGGTGCCTAACCTATCGCCTAAGTGAGGCAGTGAGCACAGGCAGCGGTATAAGCGGTGCGTAACCTATAGCCTATATGGATATGGGCGGCGCCTAACCTATCGCCTAAGTATGGAAGTGAGTATATAGAATGGTATAATAGGTGCCTAACCTATAGCATATGTTGATATAGGGTGCTCCTAAGCCATCGCCTATGTAGACATAGGCGGCGCCTAACCTATCCTCTAAGTGAGGCAGTGACCATAGGCAATGGTTTAAGCAGCGCCTAACGTATCTCCTATGTTGATATAGGCGGAGCCTTAGCCATATCCAATGTTGACAGAGAAGGAACCTAACCTATTGCCTAAGTAAGGCAGTGAGCATAGGCAATGGTGTAAGTGGAACCTAACCTATCGTCTATGTTGATATAGGCGGCACCTAAGAGATTGCCTATGTTAACATAGGCGGTGCCTACCCTATCTCCTAAGTGAGGCAGTGCACATAGGCAATGGTATAAGCGGCGCCTAACCTATCGCCTATATTGATTTTGGCGGTGCCAAACCAATCGCCTAAGAGAGGCAGTGAGCATAGGCAATGGTATAAGTGGTGCCTAATCTATCGCCTATGTTGATATAGGTGGCGCCTAAGACATCACCTATGTTGACATAGGCGGCGCCCAACCTATTTCCTATGTGAGGAAGTGAGCATGCGCAATGGTATAAGCGGCTCCTAACCACTCGCATATGTTTATATAGGCGGTGCCTAAGCCATCGCCTATTTAACATAGGGGGCGCCTTACCTATCGCCTATTTGAGGCAGTGAGCATAGGCAATGGTATAAGCGGTTCCTAACCTATCGCCTATGTTAATATAGGCGTCGTCTAAGCCATCACCTATATTGACATAGGCGGCGCTTAACATATCGCCTAAGGGAGACTGTGAGCATAGGCAATGGTATAAGCGGCGCCTGACCTATCCTCAATGATGATATAGGTGGTGCTTAAGCCATCGCCTATGTTGACATAGGCGGCGACTAACCTATCGCCTAAGTGAGGCAGTGAGCATAGTCAATGGTATAAGTGGCGCCTAACCTATCGCCTATGTTGATATAGGCGGCGCCTAAGCCATCACCTATGTTGACATAGGGGGCGACTAACCTATCGCCTAAGTGATACATTGAGCATAGGTAATGGTATAAGCGGCGCCTAACCTATCGCCTATGTTAATTTAGGCGGCGCCTAAGCCATCGCCTATGTTGACATAGGCGGCGCCAATCCTATTGCCTAAGAGAGACAGTGGGTATAGGCAATGGTATAAGCGGCGCCTAATCTATTGCCTATTTTGATATAGGTGGCGCCTAAGCCATCGCCTATGTTGACATAGGCGGCGCCTAACCTATTGCCTATGTGAGGAAGTGATCATAGGCAATGGTATTAGCGGCTCCTAACCACTCGCATATGTTTATGTAGGCGGTGCCTAAGCCATCGCCTATTTAACATAGGTGGTGCCTAACCTATCGCCTATTTGAGGCAGTGAGCATAGGCAATGGTATAAGCGGTGCCTAACCTATCGCCTATGTTAATATAGGAGTCGTCTAAGTCATCACCTATATTGACATAGGCGGCGCCTAACCTATCGCCTAAGAGAGACTGTGAGCATAGGCAATGGTATAAGCGGCGCCTGACCTATCCTCAATGATGATATAGGCGGTGCATAAGCCATCGCCTATGTTTACATAGGCGGCGCCTAACCTATCGTCTAAGTGAGGTAGTGAGCATAGTCAATGGTATAAGTGGTGCCTCACGTATCTCCTATGTTGATATAGGCGGCGCCTAAGCCATCGCCTATGCTGACATAGGCGGCGCCTAACCTATCGCCTATGTGAGGCAGTGAGCATAGGCAATGGTATAAGCAACCTATCGCCTATGTTAATTTAGGCGTCGCCTAAGCGATCGCCTATGTTGACATTGGCGGAGCCAAACCTATCGCCTAAGAGAGACAGTGGGCATAGGCAATAGTATAAGTGGCGCCTAATCTATCGCCTATTTTGATATAGGCGGCGCCTAAGCCATCGCCTATGTTGACATAGGCGGCGCCTAACCTATCGCCTATGTGAGGCAGTGAGCATACACAATGGTATAAATGGCTCCTAACCTATCACATATGTTGATATAGGTGGAGCCTAAGACATCACCTATTTAGACATACTCGGTGCCTAACCTATTGCCTATATGAGTAAGTGAGCATAGGCAATGGTATAAGAGGCGCCTAACCTATCGCCTATGTTGATATAGGCGTCGCCTAAGACATCCCCTATGATGACATAGGCGGTGCTTAGCCTATCGCCGAAGTGAGGTTGTGAGCATAGGAAATGGTATAAGCGGCGCCTGACCTATCGCCTTTGATGATATAGGTGGCGTTTAAGCCATCGCCTATGTTGACATGGGCAGCGCCCAACCTATCGCCTAGGAGAGACAGTGAGCATAGTCAATGGTATAAGCGGCGCCTAACCTATCGCCTATGTTGATATAGGCGGTGCCTAAGACATCACCTATTTTGACATAAGCAGCGCCTAACCTATCCCTGATGTGAGGCAGGGAGCATAGGCAATGGTATAAGCAGCGCCTAACTTATTACCTATGTTGATATAGGTGGTGCCTAATCTATCGCCTATATTGACATAGGCAGCGCCTAACATATCGCCTAATGAGGTAGTGAACATAGGCAGTAGTATAAGTGGCTCCTAACCTATCTCATATGTTGATATAGTCGTCGCCTAATACATTGCCTATGTTGATATAGGCAGCGCCTAACCTATCGCCTAAGTGAGGCTGTGAGCATAGGCAATGGTATAAGTGGTGCCTGCCCTATTGTCTATGATGATATAGGTGGCGTTGAAGCCATCACCTATACTGACATAGGTGGCGCCTAACCTATATCCTAAGTGAGGCAGTGAGAATAGTCAATGGTATACGTCGCGCCTAACCTATCTCCTAAGTGAGGTAGTGAGTACAGCAAACATTACAAGTTGTGTCTAACCTATAGCCTATGTTGATATAGGAGGCGTCTAACCTATCACCTAAGTAAGGCAGTGAGCATAGGAAATGGTATAAAAGGCATCTAACCTATCGTATATGTTGATATAGGCGGCGCGTAAGCCATTGCCAATGTAGACATAGGCAGCGCCTAACCTATCGCCTAAGTGATATAGGGGGCGCTTAAGATATCGCCTATGTTGACATAGGCAGCGCCTAACCTATCGCCTAAGTGAGGAAGTGTGTATAGTCAATGTTATAAGCGGCGCCTAACCTATCGCCTATGTTTATATAGGCGGCGCCTAAGCTAATGCCTAAGTTGACATAGGTGGCGCCTAACCTATCGCCTATGTAAGGAAGTGAGCATAGGCAATGGTATAAGCGGCTCCTAACCTATAGCTTATGTTGTTATAGGAGGTGCCTAAGCCATCACCTATTTTGACATAGGCGGCGCCTAACCTATAACCTATGTGAGGCAATGAGCAGAGGCAATGGTATAAGCGACGCCTAACCTATTGCCTATGTTCATATAGGCGTCGCCTAAGCCATCGCCTATGTTGACATAGGCGGTGCCTAACCTATCACCTAAGTGAGGCTGTGAGCATAGGCAATGGTATAACGGGCGCCTGACCTATCGCCTACGATGATATAGACAGCGCTTAAACATCGCCTATGTTGACATAGGCGGCGCCTAACGTATCGCCTAAGTTAGGCAGTGAGCATAGTCAATGCTATAACCGCCGCCTAACCTATCGCCTATGTTGATATCGGCGGCGCCTAAGCCATCGCCTATGTTGACATAGGCGGCGTCTAACCTATCACCCAAGTGAGGCAGTGAGCACAGGAAACAGTATAAGAGGTGCCTAACCTATAGCTTATGTTGATATAGGCGGCGCCTAACCTATCGCCTAAGTGAGCCAGCTAGCATAGGAAATGTTATAAAAGGCGCCTAGCCTATCACATATGTTGATATAGGTGGCTCCTAAGCCATCGCCTATGTAGACATTAGCGGCGCCTAACCTATCGCCTAAGTGAGGAAGATGACCATAGGCAATGGTATAAGTGGCGCCTAACCTATCGCCTATGTTGATATAGGAGGCTCCTAAACAATCGCCTATGTTGACATAGGCGGCACCTAACCTATTGCCTAAGTATCATAGTGAGCATAGGCAATGTTGTACGCGGCGCCTAACCTATCGCCTATGTTGATATAGGCGGCGCCTAAGCGATAGCCTATGTTGATATAGGCGGCTCCTACCCTATCGCCTAAGTGAGGCAGTGAGCATTGGCAATGTTATAAGCAGAGCCTAACCTATCGCCTATGTTGATATAGGCGGCGCCTAAGCCATCGCCTATATTGACATAGGCAGCGCCAAACCTATCACCTAAGTTAAGCAGTGAGCATTGGCAATGGTATAAGTGGTGCCTAACCTATCGCCTATGTTGATATAGGCAACGCCTAATTCATCGCCTATGTTGACATTGATGGCGCCTAACCTATCTCCTATGTGAGGCAGTGGGCATAAGCAATAGTATAAGCGGATCCTACCCTACCGCATATATTCATATTGGCGGCGTCTAAGCCATCGCCTATTTTGACATAGGCGTCGCCTAACCTATCGTCTATGTGAGACAGTGAGCATAGGAAATGGTATAAGCGGTGCCTAGCCTATCACCTATGTTGATATAGGCGTCGCCTTATCCATCGCATATTAAGACATAGGAGGTGCCTAACCTATCACCTAAGTGAGGCAGTAACCATATGCAATGGTATAAGTGGTGCCTAACCTATCGCCTATGTTGATATAGGCGGAACCTAAGCCATCGTCTATGCTGACATTGGCGGCGCCTAACCTATCGCCTAACTGAGGCAGTGAGCATAAGCAATGGTATAAGCGGAGCCCAACCTATCACCTATGTTGATATATCCAGCGCCTAAGCGATTTCCTATATTGACATAGGCGGCACCTAACCTATCACCTAAGTGAGTAAGTGAGCATAGGCAATGGTATAAGCGGTGCCTAACCTATCGCCTATGTTGATATAGGCGTTGCCTAAGCGATCGCCTATGTTGACATAGGCGGCTCCTAACCTATCGCCTATGTTAGGCAGTGAGCATAAGTAATGGTATTAGCGGCGCCCAACCTATCACCTATGTTGATATAGGCAGCGCCTAAGCGATCGCCTATATTGACGTAGGCGGAACCTAACCTATCGCCTAAGTGAGGCAGTTCGCATAGGCAATGGTATAAGCGGCTCCTGACCTATCGCCTATGATGATATAGGCGGCGCTAAAGTCATCGCCTATGTTGACATAGGCGGCGCCTAACCTATCGCCTAAGTGAGGCAGTGAGCATAGTCAATGGTATAAGCGGCGCCTAACCTATCGCCTATGTTGATATCGGCAGCGCCTAAGCCATCGCCTATGTTGACATAGGTGGCGCCGAACCTATCGCCCAAGTGAGGCAGTGAGCACAGGAAATGGTATAAGAGGTGCCTAACCTATTGCCTATGTTGATATAGTCGGCGCCTAACCTATCGCCTAAGTGAGGCAGTAAGCATAGGAAATGTTATAAAAGGCGCCTAATCTATCACATATGTTGATATAGGTGGCGCCTAAGCCATCGCCTATGTAGACATTGGCGGCGCCTAACCAATCGCCTAGGTGAGACAGTGACCATAGGCAATGGTATAAGAGGTGCCTAACCTATCTCCTATGTTGATATATGAGGCTCCTAAACTATAGCCTATGTTAACATAGGCGGCACCTAACCTATCGCCTAAGTAAGACAGTGAGCATAGGCAATGGTGTAAGCGGCGCCAAACCTATCGCCTATGATGATATAGGCAGCGCCTAAGAGATTGCCTATGTTGACATAGGCAGCTCCTACCCTATCGCCTAAGTGAGGTAGTGAGCTTAGGCAATGGTATAAGTGCAGCCTAACCTATCGCCTATGTTGACATAGGCAACACCTAATTTATCGCCTCAGTGAGGAAGTGACCATAGGCAATTGTATAAGCGGCGCCTATACAAACGCATATGTTGATATAGGCGGCGCCAAAGCCATCGCCTATGTAGACATAGGAGGTTCCTAACCTATTACCAAAGTGAGGTAGTAACCATATGCAATGGTATAAGCGGTGCCTCACCTATCGCCTATGTTGACATAGGCGGAGACTAATCTATTGCAAAAGTGAGGCAGTGAGAATAGACAATGGTATAAGCGGCGCCTAACCTATCGCCTATGTTGATATAGGTGGCTCCTAATCCATCGCATATCTTGACACAGGCGGCGCTTATCCTATCGTCTATGTGAGGCAGTGAGCATAGGATATGGTATAAGCGGCGCCTAGCCTATTGTCTATGTTGATATAGGCGTCGGCTAAGCCAATGCCTATGTTGACATAGGCGGCGCCTAATCTATCGCATAAGTGAGGAAGTGACCATAGGCAATGGTATAAGTGGCACCTAAACTATCGCATATATTGATATAGGCGGCGCCTAAGCCATCGCCCATGTAGAAATAGGAGGTGCCTAACCTATCACCTAAGTGAGGCAGTAACCATAGGCAATGGTTTAAGCAGTGCCTAACCTATCGCCTATGTTGATATAGGCAGAACCTAAGCCATCGCCTATGTTGACATAGGCGACGACTAATTTATTGCCAAAGTGAGGCAGTGAGAATAGACAATGGTATAAGCGCCGCCTAACCTATCGCCTATGTTGATATAGGTGGAACCTAAGCCATCGCCTATGTTGACACAGGAGGCGCCTAACCTATCGTCTATGTGTGGCAGTGAGCATAGGAAATGGTATAAGCGGCGCCTAGCCTATCGCCTATGTTGATATAGGCATCGGCTAAGCCATCGCCTATGTGGACATAGGCAGCGTCTAATCTATCGCCTATGTGAGGAAGTGACCATAGGCAATGGTATAAGTGTCGCCTAACCTATCACATATGTTGATATAGGCGGCGCCTAAGCCATCGCCTATTTTGACATAGGCGGCGCCTAACCTATCGTCTAGGTTAGGCAGTGAGCATAGTAAATGGTATAAGCGACGCCTACCCTATCGCCTATGTTTATATAGGCGTCGGCTAAGCCATCGCCTATGTTGACATAGGGGGTGCCTAATCTATCACATAAGTGAGGAAGTGAGCATAGGTAATGGTATAAGTGGCGCCTAACCTATCGCATATGTTGATAAAGGTGGCTCCTAAGCCATCTCCTATGTAGACATAGGAGGTGCCTAACCTATCACCTAAGTGAGGCAGTAACCATAGGCAATGGTATAAGCGGTGCCTAACCTATCGCCTATGTTGATATAGGCAGAACCTAAGCCATCACCTATGTTGACATAGGAGCCGACTAATCTATTGCCAAAGTGAGGCAGTGAGAATAGACAATAGTATAAGCGGTGCCTAACCTATCGCCTATGTTGTTATAGGTGGCTCCTAAGCCATCGCCTATGTTGACACAGGCGGCGCCTAACCTATCGTCTATGTGAGGCAGTGAGCATAGGAAATGGTATAAGCGGCGCCTAGACTATCACCTATGTTGATATAGGCGTCGGCTAATCCATCGCCTATGTTGACTTAGGCGGCGCCTATTCTATCGCCTAAGTGAGGAAGTGACCATAGGCAATGGTATAAGTGGCGCCTAACCTATCGCATATGTTTGTATAAGTGGTGCCTAAGCCATCGCCTATGTAGACATAGGAGGTGCCTAACCTATCACCTAAGTTAGGCAGTAACCATAGGCAATGGTATAAGCGGTGCCTAACCTATCGCCCTTTGTTGATATAGGCGGAACCAAAGCCATCACCTCTGTTGACATAGTCGGCGACTAATCTATTGCCAAAGTGAGGCAGTGAGAAAAGACAATGGTATAAGCGGTGCCTAACCTATCGCCTATGTTGATATAGGTGGCGCCTAAGCCATCGCCTATGTTGACACAGGCGGCGCCTAACCTATCGACTAAGTGAGGCAGTGAGCATAAGAAATGGTAAAAGCGGCGCCCAACCTATCACCTATGTTGATATAGGCAGCGCCTAAGCGATCGCCTATATTGACATAGGCGACACTTAACCTATCGCCTAAGTGAGGCAGTTTGCATAGGCAATGGTATAAGCGGCGCCTAACCTATCGCCTATGTTGATATAGGAAGTGCCTAAGCCATCGTCTATGTAGACATAGGCGGCGCCTAACCTATTGCCTAAGTCAGGCAATGATTACAGGAAATGGTATACGTGGCGCCTAACCTATCGCCTATGTTGATATAGGCGTTGCCTAAGCGATCGCCTATGTTAAACATAGGCGGCGCCTAACCTATCGCCTATGTGAGGCAGTAAGCATAGGAAATGGTATAAGCGGCGCCTAACCTATAGCATATGTTGATATAGGCGGCGCCTAAGCCATAGCCTATGTTGACATTGGCGGCGCCAAATTATTTCCTAAGTGAATCAGTGATCATAGGAAATGGTATAACTGGAGCCTAACCAATTGTCGATGTTGATATAGGCGGCGCCTAAGCCATCGCCTATGTTGACATAGGCGGTGCCTATCCTATCACCTATGTGAGGCAGTGAGCATAGGCAATGGTATAAGCGGCGCCTCACCTATCGCATATGTTGATATAGGAATCGCCTAAGCCATCTCCTATTTTTACATAGGCGTTGCCTATCCTATCACCTATGTGAGGCAGTGAGCATAGGAAATGGTATAAGCAGCGCCTAACCTATCGCATATGTTGATATAGGCAGCGCCTAAGTCATCGCGTATGTAGATATAGGAGGTGCCTAACCTATCACCTAAGTGAGGTAGTAACCACAGGCAATGGTATAAGCGGTGCCTAACCTATCGCCTATGATGATATAGGAAGCACCTAAGCCATCGTCTATGTAGACATAGGCGGCGCCTAACCTATTGCCTAAGTCAGGCAATGAGCACAGGAAATGGTATACGTGGCGCCTAACCTATCGCCTATGTTGATATAGGCGGTGCCTAAGCCATCGCCTATGTTGACACAGGCGGCGCCTAACCTATCGACTAAGTGAGGCAGTGAGCATAAGAAATGGTATAAGCGGCGCCCAACCTATCACCTATGTTGATATAGGTAGCGCCTAAGCGATCGCCTATATTGAAATAGGCGACACTTAACCTATCGCCTAAGTGAGGCATTTTGCATAGGCAATGGTGTAAGCGGCGCCTAACCTATCGCCTATGTTGATATAGGAAGCGCCTAAGCCATCGTCTATGTAGACATAGGCGGCGCCAAACCTATTGCCTAAGTCAGGCAATGAGCACAGGAAATGGTATACGTGGCGCCTAACCTATCGCCTATGTTGATATAGGCGGCGCCTAAGCCATCGCCTATGTTGACATAGGCGGGGCATAACCTATCGCCAATGTTGATATAGACGGCTCGTTATATATCACCTAAGTGATACAGTGAGCATAGGCAATGGTATAAGCGGTGCCTAACCTATCGCCTATGTTGATATAGGCGTTGCCTAAGCGATCGCCTATGTTAAACATAGGCGGCGCCTAACCTATTGCCTATGTGAGGCAGTGAGCATAGGAAATGGTATAAGCGGCGCCTAACCTATAGCATATGTTGATATAGGCGGCGCCTAAGCCATAGCCTATGTTGACATTGGCGGCGCCAAATTATTTCCTAAGTGAAGCAGTGATCATAGGAAATGGTATAACTGGAGCCTAACCAATCGTCGATGTTGATATAGGCGGCGCCTAAGCCATCGCCTATGTTGACATAGGCGGTGCCTAACCTATCACCTATGTGAGGCAGTGAGCATAGGCAATGGTATAAGCGGCGCCTCACCTATCACATATGTTGATATAGGAATCGCCTAAGCCATCTCCTATTTTGACATAGGCGTTGCCTATCCTATCACCTATGTGAGGCAGTGAGCATAGGAAATGGTATAAACAGCGCCTAACCTATCGCATATGTTGATATAGGCGGCGCCTAAGTCATCGCGTATGTAGATATAGGAGGTGCCTAACCTATCACCTAAGTGAGGTAGTAACCACAGGCAATGGTATAAGCGGTGCCTAACCTATCGCCTATGATTATATAGGAAGCACCTAAGCCATCGTCTATGTAGACATAGGCGGCGCCTAACCTATTGCCTAAGTCAGGCAATGAGCACAGGAAATGGTATACGTGGCGCCTAACCTATCGCCTATGTTGATATAGGCGGTGCCTAAGCCATCGCCTATGTTGACACAGGCGGCGCCTAACCTATAGACTTAGTGAGGCAGTGAGCATAAGAAATGGTATAAGCAGCGCCCAACCTATCACCTATGTTGATATAGGTAGCGCCTAAGCGATTGCCTATATTGAAATAGGCGGCACATAACCTATCGCCTAAGTGAGGCATTTTGCATAGGCAATGGTGTAAGCGGCGCCTAACCTATCGCCTATGTTGATATAGGAAGCGCCTAAGCCATCGTCTATGTAGACATAGGCGGCGCCTAACCTATTGCCTAAGTCAGGCAATGAGCACAGGAAATGGTATACGTGGCGCCTAACCTATCGCCTATGTTGATATAGGCGGCGCCTAAGCCATCGCCTATGTTGACATAGGCGGGGCATAACCTATCTCCAATGTTGATATAGACGGCTTCTAATATATCACCTAAGTGATACAGTGAGCATAGGCAATGGTATAAGCGGTGCCTAACCTATCGCCTATGTTGATATAGGCGTTGCCTAAGCGATCGCCTATGTTAAACATAGGCGGCGCCTAACCTATCGCCTATGTGAGGCAGTGAGCATAGGCAATGGTATAAGAAGCGCCTAACCTATAGCATATGTTGATATAGGCGGCGCCTAAGCCATAGCCTATGTTGACATTGGCGGCGCCAAATTATTTTCTAAGTGAGGCAGTGATCATAGGAAATGGTATAACTGGAGCCTAACCTATCGCCGATGTTGATATAGGCGGCGCCTAAGCCATCGCCTATGTTGACATAGGCGGTGCCTAACCTATCACCTATGTGAGGCAGTGAGCATAGGCAATGGTATAAGCGGCGCCTCACCTATCGCATATGTTGGTATAGGCATCGCCTAAGCCATCTCCTATTTTGACATAGGCGGTGCCTATCCTATCACCTATGTGAGGCAGTGAGCATAGGAAATGGTATAAGCAGCTCCTAACCTATCGCATATGTTGATATAGACGGTGCCTAAGTCATCGCGTATGTAGATATAGGAGGTGCCTAACCTATCACCTAAGTGAGGTAGTAACCATAGGCAGTGGTATAAGCGGTGCCTAACCTATCGCCTATGTTGATATAGGAAGTGCCTAAGCCATCGTCTATATAGACATAGGCGGCGCCTAACCTATTGCCTAAGTCAGGCAATGAGCACAGGAAATGGTATACGTGGCGCCTAACCTATCGCCTATGTTGATATAGGCGGCTCCTAAGCCATCGCCTATGTTGACATAGGCGGGGCATAACCTATCGCCAATGTTGTTACAGACGGCTCCTAACATATCACCTAAGTGATACAGTGAGCATAGGCAATGATATAAGCGGTGCCTAACCTATCGCCTATGTTGATATAGGCGTTGCCTAAGCGATCGCCTATGTGAAACATAGGCGGCGCCTAACCTATCTCCTATGTGAGGCAGTGAGCATAGGCAATGTTATAAGCGGCGCCTAACCTATAGCATATGTTGATATAGGCGGCGCCTAAGCCATAGCCTATGTTGACATTGGCGGCGCCAAATTATTTCCTAAGTGAGGCAGTGATCATAGGAAATGGTATAACTGGAGCCTAACCTATCGCCGATGTTGATATAGGCGGCGCCTAAGCCATCGCCTATGTTGAGATAGGCGGTGCCTAACCTATCACCTATGTGAGGCAGTGAGCATAGGCAATGGTATAAGCGGCGCCTCACCTATCGCATATGTTGATATAGGCATCGCCTAAGCCATCTCCTATTTTGACATAGGTGGTGTCTATCCTATCACCTATGTGAGGCAGTGAGCATAGGAAATGGTATAAGCAGCGCCTAACCTATCGCATATGTTGATATAGGCGGCGCCTAAGTCATCGCCTATGTAGATATAAGAGGTGCCTATCCTATCACCTATGTGAGGTAGTAACCATAGGAAATGGTATAAACGGTGCCTAACCTATCGCCTATGTTGATATAGGCGGAACCTAAGCCATCGCCTATGTTCACATAGGCGGCAACTATTCTATTGCCAAAGTGAGGCAGTGAGAAATGACAATGGTATAAGCGGCGCCTAACCTATATCCTATGTTGATATAGGTGGCTCCTAATCCATCTCCTATGATGACACAGGCGGCGCGTAACCTATCGTCTATGTGAGGCAATGAGCTTAGGAAATAGTATAAGCGGCGCCTAGCCTATCGCCTATGTTGATATAGGCGTCGGCTAAGCCATCGCCTATGTTGACATAGGTGGCACCTAATATATCGCCTAAGTGAGGAAGCGACCATAGGCAATGGTATAAGTGGCTCCTAACCTATCCCATATGTTGATATATGCGGCGCCTAAGCCATCGCCTATGTAGTCATAGGAGGTGCCTAACCTATTTCCTAAGTGAGGCAGTAACCATAGGAAATGGTATAAGCGGTGCCTAACCTATCGCCCTTTGTTGATATAGGCGGAACCTAAGCCATCACCTATGTTGACATAGGCGGCGACTAATCTATTGCCAAAGTGAGGCAGTGAGAATAGACAATGGTATAAGCGGTGCCTAACCTATCGCCTATGTTGATATAGGTGGCGCCAAAGCCATCGCCTATGTTGACACAGGCGGCGCCTAACCTATCGACTAAGTGAGGCAGTGAGCATAAGAAATGGTATAAGCGGCGCCCAACCTATCACCTATGTTGATATAGGCAGTGCTTAAGCGATCGCCTATATTGACATAGGCTACACTTAACCTATCGCCTAAGTGAGGCAGTTTGCATAGGCAATGGTGTAAGCGGCGCCTAACCTATCTCCTATGTTGATATAGGGAGCGCCTAAGCCATCGTCTATGTAGACATTGGCGGCGCCTAACCTATTGCCTAAGTCAGGCAATGAGCACAGGAAATGGTATACGTGGCGCCTAACCTATCGCCTATGTTGATATAGGCGGTGCCTAAGCCATCGCCTATGTTGACATAGGCAGGGCATAACCTATCGCCAAAGATGATATAGGCGGCTCCTAACATATCACCTAAGTAAGACAGTGAGCATAGGCAATGGTATAAGCGGTGCCTAACCTATCGCCTATGTTGATATAGGCGTTGCCTAAGCGGTCGCCTATGTTAAACATAGGCGGCGCCTAACCTATCACCTATGTGAGGTAGTGAGCATAGGAAATGGTATAAGCGGCGCCTAACCTATAGCATATGTTGATATAGGCGGCGCCTAAGCCATAGCCTATGTTGACATTGGCGGCGCCAAACCTATTTTCTATGTGAGACAGTGATCATAGGAAATGGTATAACTGGAGACTAACCAATCGCCGATGTTAATATAGGCGGCGCCTAAGCCATCGCCTATGTTGACATAGGCGGTGCCTAACCTATAACCTATGTGAGGCAGTGAGCATAGGCAATGGTATAAGCGGCGCCTCACCTATCGCATATGTTGATATAGGCATCACCTAAGCCATCTCCTATTTTGACATAGGCGGTGCCTATCCTATCACCTATGTGAGGCAGTGATCATAGGCAATGGTATAAGTGGCGCCTAACCTATCGCATATGTTGATATAGGCGGCGCCTAAGCCATCGCCTATGTAGACATAGGAGGTGCCTAACCTATCACCTAAGTGAGGCAGTAACCATAGGAAATGGTATAAGCGGTGCCTAACCTATCGCCCATTGTTGATATAGGTGGAACCTAAGCCATCACCTATGTTGACATAGGCGGCGACTAATCTATTGCCAAAGTGAGGCAGTGAGAATCGACAATGGTATAAGCGGTGCCTAACCTATCGCCTATGTTGATATAGGTGGCACCTAAGCCATCACCTATGTTGATACAGGTGGCGCCTAACCTATTGACTAAGTGAGACAGTGAGCATAAGAAATGGTATAAGCGGCGCCCAACCAATCACCTATGTTGATATAGGCAGCGCCTAAGCGATCGCCTATATTGACATAGGCGGCACCTAACCTATCGCCTAAGTGAGGCAGTTTGCATAGGCAATGGTGTAAGCGGCGCCTAACCTATCGCCTATGTTGATATAGGAAGCGCCTAACCCATCGTCTATGTAGACATAGGCGACGCCTAGCCTATTGCCTAAGTCAGGCAATAGGCACAGGAAATGGTATACGTGGCGCCTAACCTATCGCCTATGTTGATATAGGCGGCGCCTAAGCCATCGCCTATGTTAACATAGGTGGAGCATAACCTATCGCCAATGTTGATATATGCGGCTCCTAACATATCACCTAAGTGAGACAGTGAGCATAGGAAATGGTATAAGCGGTGCCTAACCTATCGCCTATGTTGATATATGCGTTGCCTAAGTGATCGCCTATGTTGACATAGGAGGCGCCTAACCTATCGCCTATGTGAGGCAGTGAGCATAGGCAATGGTATAAGAGGCGCCTAACCTATAGCATATGTTGATATAGGCGGCGCCTAAGCCATAGCCTATGTTGACATTGGCGGCGCCAAACCTATTGCCTATGTGAGGCAGTGATCATAGGCAATGGTATAACTGGAGCATAACCTATCGCCTATGTTGATATAGGCGGCGCCTAAGCCATCGCCTATGTTGATAGAGGCGGTGCCTAACCTATCACCTATGTGAGGCAGTGAGCATAGGCAATGGTATAAGCGGTGCCTCACCTATCGCATATGTTGATATAGGAATCGCCTAAGCCATCTCCTAGTTTGACATAGGCGGTGCCTATCCTATCACCTATGTGAGGCAGTGAGCATACGAAATGGTATAAGCAGCACCTAACCTATCGGATATGTTGATATAGGCGGCGCCTAAGTCATCGCGTATGTAGATATAGGAGTTGCCTAACCTATCACCTAAGTGAGGTAGTAACCATAGGCAATGGTATAAGCGGTGCCTAACCTATCACATATGTTGTTATAGGCGGAACCTAAGCCATCGCCCATGTTCACATAGGCGGCAATTAATCTATTGCCAATGTTAGGCAGTGAGAATAGACAATGGTATAAGCGGCGTCTAACCTATCGCCTATGTTGATATAGGTGGCTCCTAAGCAATCGCCTATGTTGACACAGGCGGCGCGTAACCTATCGTCTATGTGAGGCAGTGAGCATAGGAAATGGTATAAGCGGCGCCTAGCCTATAGTCTATGTTGATATATGTGTCGGCTAGGCCATCGCCTATGTTGAAATAGGCGGCGCCTAATCTATCTCCTAAGTGAGGCAGTGACCATAGGCGGCGCCTAACCTATCACCTAAGTGAGTAAGTGAGCATAGGCAATGGTATAAGCGGTGCCTAACCTATCGCCTATGTTGATATAGGCGTTGCCTAAGCGATCGCCTATGTTGACATAGGCGGCGCCTAACCTATCGCCTATGTCAGGAAGTGAGCATAAGTAATGGTATTAGCGGTGCCCAACCTATCACCTATGTTGATATAGGCAGCGCCTAAGCGATCGCCTATATTGACATAGGCAGAACCTAACCTATCGCCTAAGTAAGGCAGTTCGCATAGGCAATGGTATAAGCGGCTCCTGACCTATCGCCTATGATGATATAGGCGGCGCTAAAGTCATCGCCTATGTTGACATAGGCGGCGCCTAACCTATCGCCTAAGTGAGGCAGTGAGCATAGTCAATGGTATTCGCGGCGCCTGACCTATCGCCTATGTTGATATCGGCAGCGCCTAAGCCATCGCCTATGTTGACATAGGTGGCGCCGAACCTATCGCCCAAGTGAGGCAGTGAGCACAGGAAATGGTATAAGAGGTGCCTAACCTATTGCCTATGTTGATATAGTCGGCGCCTAACCTATCGCCTAAGTGAGGCAGTAAGCATAGGAAATGTTATAAAAGGCACCTAATCTATCACATATGTTGATATAGGTGGCGCCCAAGCCATCGCCTATGTAGACATTGGCGGCGCCTAACCAATCGCCTAGGTGAGATAGTGACCATAGGCAATGGTATAAGCGGTGCCTAACCTATCTCCTATGTTGATATAGGAGGCTCCTAAACTATTGCCTATGTTAACATAGGCGGCACCTAACCTATCGCCTAAGTAAGACAGTGAGCATAGGCAATGGTGTAAGCGGCGCCAAACCTATCGCCTATGATGATATAGGCAGCGCCTAAGAGATTGCCTATGTTGACATAGGCGGCTCCTACCCTATCGCCTAAGTGAGGCAGTGAGCTTAGGCAATGGTATAAGCGCAGCCTAACCTATCGCCTATGTTGACATAGGCGGCACCTAATTTATCGCCTCAGTGAGGAAGTGACCATAGGCAATTGTATAAGCGGCGCCTATACAAATGCATATGTTGATATAGGCGACGCCAAAGCCATCGCCTATGTAGACATAGGAGGTTCCTAACCTATTACCAAAGTGAGGTAGTAACCATATGCAATGGTATAAGCGGTGCCTCACCTATCGCTTATGTTGACATAGGCGGAGACTAATCTATTGCCAAAGTGAGGCAGTGAGAATAGACAATGGTATAAGCGGCGCCTAACCTATCGCCTATGTTGATATAGGTGGCTCCTAAGCCATCGCATATCTTGACACAGGCGGTGCTTATCCTATCGTCTATGTGAGGCAGTGAGCATAGGATATGGTATAAGCGGCGCCTAGCCTATTGTCTATGTTGATATAGGCGTCGGCTAAGCCAATGCCTATGTTGACATAGGCGGCGCCTAATCTATCGCATAAGTGAGGAAGTGACCATAGGCAATGGTATAAGTGGCGCCTAACCTATCGCATATATTGATATAGGCGGCGCCTAAGCCATCGCCCATGTAGAAATAGGAGGTGCCTAACCTATCACCTAAGTGAGGCAGTAACAATAGGCAATGGTTTAAGAAGTGCCTAACCTATCGCCTATGTTGATATAGGAGGAACCTAAGCCATCGCCTATGTTGACATAGGCGACGACTAATTTATTGCCAAAGTGAGGCAGTGAGAATAGACAATGGTATAAGCGCCGCCTAACCTATCGCCTATGTTGATATAGGTGGAACCTAAGGCATCGCCTATGTTGACACAGGAGGCGCCTAACCTATCGTCTATGTGTGGCAGTGAGCATAGGAAATGGTATAAGCGGCGCCTAGCCTATCGCCTATGTTGATATAGGCGTCGGCTAAGCCATCGCCTATGTGGACATAGGCGGCGTCTAATCTATCGCCTATGTGAGGAAGTGACCATAGGCAATGGTATAAGTGTCGCCTAACCTATCACATATGTTGATATAGGCGGCGCCTAAGCCATCGCCTATTTTGACATAGGCGGCGCCTAACCTATCGTCTAGGTTAGGCAGTGAGCATAGGAAATGGTATAAGCGACGCCTACCCTATCGCCTATGTTTATATAGGCGTCGGCTAAGCCATCGCCTATGTTGACATAGGGGGTGCCTAATCTATCACATAAGTGAGGAAGTGAGCATAGGTAATGGTATAAGTGGCGCCTAACCTATCGCATATGTTGATAAAGGTGGCTCCTAAGCCATCTCCGATGTAGACATAGGAGGTGCCTAACCTATCACCTAAGTGAGGCAGTAACCATAGGCAATGGTATAAGGGGTGCCTAACCTATCGCCTATGTTGATATAGGCAGAACCTAAGCCATCGCCTATGTTGAAATAGGAGCCGACTAATCTATTGCCAAAGTGAGGCAGTGAGAATAGACAATGGTATAAGCGGCGCCTAACCTATCGCCTATGTTGTTATAGGTGGCTCCTAAGTCATCGCCTATGTTGACACAGGCGGCGCCTAACCTATCGTCTATGTGACGCAGTGAGCATAGGAAATGGTATAAGCGGCGCCTAGACTATCACCTATGTTGATATAGGCGTCAGCTAATCCATCGCCTATGTTGACTTAGGCGGCGCCTAATCTATCGCCTAAGTGAGGAAGTGACCATAGGCAATGGTATAAGTGGCGCCTAACCTATCGCATATGTTTGTATAAGTGGTGCCTAAGCCATCGCCTATGTAGACATAGGAGGTGCCTAACCTATCACCTAAGTTAGGCAGTAACCATAGGCAATGGTATAAGCGGTGCCTAACCTATCGCCCTTTGTTGATATAGGCGGAACCAAAGCCATCACCTATGTTTACATAGGCGGCGACTAATCTATTGCCAAAGTGAGGCAGTGAGAAAAGACAATGGTATAAGCGGTGCCTAACCTATCGCCTATGTTGATATAGGTGGCGCCTAAGCCATCGCCTATGTTGACACAGGCGGCGCCTAACCTATCGACTAAGGGAGGCAGTGAGCATAAGAAATGGTAAAAGCGGCGCCCAACCTATCACCTATGTTGATATAGGCAGCGCCTAAGCGATCGCCTATATTGACATAGGCGGCACTTAACCTATCGCCTAAGTGAGGCAGTTTGCATAGGCAATGGTGTAAGCGGCGCCTAACCTATCGCCTATAGTGATATAGGAAGTGCCTAAGCCATCATCTATGTAGACATAGGCGGCACCTAACCTATTGCCTAAGTCAGGCAATGAGCACAGGAAATGGTATACGTGGCGCCTAACCTATCGCCTATGTTGATATAGGCGGCTCCTAAGCCATCACCTATATTGACATAGGCGGGGCATAACCTATCGCCAATGTTGATATAGACGGCTCCTAACATATCACCTAAGTGATACAGTGAGTATAGGCAATGGTATAAGCGGTGCCTAACCTATCGCCTATGTTGATATAGGCGTTGCCTAAGCGATCGCCTATGTTAAACATAGGCGGCGCCTAACCTATCGCCTATGTGAGGCAGTGAGCATAGGCAATGGTATAAGCGGCGCCTAACCTATAGCATATGTTGATATAGGCGGTGCCTAACCCATAGCCTATGTTGACATTGGCGGCGCCAAATTATTTCCTAAGTGAGGCAGTGATCATAGGAAATGGTATAAATGGAGCCTAACCTGTCGCCGATGTTGATATAGGCGGCGCCTAAGCCATCGCCTGTGTTGACATAGGCGGTGCCTAACCTATCACCTATGTGAGGCAGTGAGCATAGGCAATGGTATAAGCGGCGCCTCACCTATCGCATATGTTGATATAGGCGTTGCCTAAGCGATCGCCTATGTTAAACATAGGCGGCGCCTAACCTATCGCCTATGTGAGGCAGTGAGCATAGGCAATGGTATAAGCGGCGCCTAACCTATAGCATATGTCGATATAGGCGGTGCCTAACCCATAGCCTATGTTGACATTGGCGGCGCGAAATTATTTCCTAAGTGAGGCAGTGATCATAGGAAATGGTATAAATGGAGCCTAACCTGTCGCCGATGTTGATATAGGCGGCGCCTAAGCCATCGCCTATGTTGACATAGGCGGTGCCTAACCTATCACCTATGTGAGGCAGTGAGCATAGGCAATGGTATAAGCGGCGCCTCACCTATCGCATATGTTGATATAGGAATCGCCTAAGCCATCTCCTATTTTGACATAGGCGGTGCCTATCCTATCACCTATGCGAGACAGTGAGCATAGGAAATGGTATAAGCAGCGCCTAACCTATCGCATATGTTGATATAGTCGGCGCCTAAGTCATCGCGTATGTAGATATAGGAGGTGCCTAACCTATCACCTAAGTGAGGTAGTAACCATAGGCAATGGTATAAGCGGTGCCTAACCTATCGCCTATGTTGATATAGGAAGCACCTAAGCCATCGTCTATGTAGACATAGGCGGCGCCTAACCTATTGCCTAAGTCAGGCAATGAGCACAGGAAATGGTATACGTGGCGCCTAACCTATCGCCTATGTTGATATAGGCGGTGCCTAAGCCATCGCCTATGTTGACACAGGCGGCGCCTAACCTATCGACTAAGTGAGGCAGTGAGCATAAGAAATGGTATAAGCGGCGCCCAACCTATCACCTATGTTGATATAGGTAGCGCCTAAGCGATGGCCTATATTGAAATAGGCGGCACTTAACCTATCGCCTAAGTGAGGCATTTTGCATAGGCAATGGTGTAAGCGGCGCCTAACCTATCGCCTATGTTGATATAGGAAGCACCTAAGCCATCGTCTATGTAGACATAGGCGGCGCCTAACCTATTGCCTAAGTCAGGCAATGAGCACAGGAAATGGTATACGTGGCGCCTAACCTATCGCCTATGTTGATATAGGCGGCGCCTAAGCTATCGCCTATGTTGACATAGGCGGGGCATAACCTATCGCCAATGTTGATATAGACGGCTCCTAATATATCACCTAAGTGATACAGTGAGCATTGGCAATGGTATAAGCGGTGCCTAACCTATCGCCTATGTTGATATAGGCGTTGCCTAAGCGATCGCCTATGTTAAACATAGGCGGCGCCTAACCTATCGCCTATGTGAGGCAGTGAGCATAGGCAATGGTATAAGCGGCGCCTAACCTATAGCATATGTCGATATAGGCGGCGCCTAAGCCATAGCCTATGTTGACATTGGCGGCGCCAAATTATTTCCTAAGTGAAGCAGTGATCATAGGAAATGGTATAACTGGAGCCTAACCAATCGTCGATGTTGATATAGGCGGCGCCTAAGCCATCGCCTATGTTTACATAGGCGGTGCCTAACCTATCACCTATGTGAGGCAGTGAGCATAGGCAATGGTATAAGCGGCGCCTCACCTATCGCATATGTTGATATAGGAATCGCCTAAGCCATCTCCTATTTTGACATAGGCGTTGCCTGTCCTATCACCTATGTGAGGCAGTGAGCATAGGAAATGGTATAAGCAGCGCCTAACCTATCGCATATGTTGATATAGGCGGCGCCTAAGTCATCGCGTATGTAGATATAGGAGGTGCCTAACCTATCACCTAAGTGAGGTAGTAACCATAGGCAATGGTATAAGCGGTGCCTAACCTATCGCCTATGATGATATAGGAAGCACCTAAGCCATCGTCTATGTAGACATAGGCGGCGCCTAACCTATTGCCTAAGTCAGGCAATGAGCACAGGAAATGGTATACGTGGCGCCTAACCTATCGCCTATGTTGATATAGGCGGTTCCTAATCCATCGCCTATGTTGACACAGGCGGCTCCTAACCTATAGACTAAGTGAGGCAGTGAGCATAAGAAATGGTATAAGCGGCGCCCAACCTATCACCTATGTTGATATAGGTAGCGCCTAAGCGATTGCCTATATTGAAATAGGCAGCACTTAACCTATCGCCTAAGTGAGGCATTTTGCATAGGCAATGGTGTAAGCGGCGCCTAACCTATCGCCTATGTTGATATAGGAAGCGCCTAAGCCATCGTCTATGTAGACATAGGCGGCGCCTAACCTATTGCCTAAGTCAGGCAATGAGCACAGAAAATGGTATAGGTGGCGCCTAACCTATCGCCTATGTTTATATAGGCGGCGCCTAAGCCATCGCCTATGTTGACATAGGCGGGGCATAACCTATCTCCAATGTTGATATAGACGGCTCCTAATATATCACCTAAGTGATACAGTGAGCATAGGCAATGGTATAAGGGGTGCCTAACCTATCGCCTATGTTGATATAGGCGTTGCCTAAGCGATCGCCTATGTTAAACATAGGCGGCGCCTAACCTATCGCCTATGTGAGGCAGTGAGCATAGGCAATGGTATAAGCAGCGCCTAAGCTATAGCATATGTTGATATAGGCGGCGCCTAAGCCATAGCCTATGTTGACATTGGCGGCGCGAAATTATTTCCTAAGTGAGGCAGTGATCATAGGAAATGGTATAACTGGAGCCTAACCTATCGCCGATGTTGATATAGGCAGCGCCTAAGCCATCGCCTATGTTGACATAGGCGGTGCCTAACCTATCACCTATGTGAGGCAGTGATCATAGGCAATGGTATAAGCGGTGCCTCACCTATCGCATATGTTGGTATAGGCATAGCCTAAGCCATCTCCTATTTTGACATAGGCGGTGCCTATCCTATCACCTATGTGAGGCAGTGAGCATAGGAAATGGTATAAGCAGCGCCTAACCTATCGCATATGTTGATATAGGCGGCGCCTAAGTCATCGCGTATGTAGATATAGGAGGTGCCTAACCTATCACTTAAGTGAGGTAGTAACCATAGGCAGTGGTATAAGCGGTGCCTAACCTATCGCCTATGTTGATATAGGAAGTGCCTAAGCCATCGTCTATATAGACATAGGCGGCGCCTAACCTATCACCAATGTTGATATAGACGGCTCCTAACATATCACCTAAGTGATACAGTGAGCATAGGCAATGGTATAAGCGGTGCCTAACCTATCGCCTATGTTGATATAGGCGTTGCCTAAGCGATCGCCTATGTGAAACATAGGCGGCGCCTAACCTATCTCCTACGTGAGGCAGTGAGCATAGGCAATGGTATAAGCGGCCCCTAACCTATAGCATATGTTGATATAGGCGGCGCCTAACCCATAGCCTATGTTGACATTGACGGCGCCAAATTATTTCCTAAGTGAGGCAGTGATCATAGGAAATGGTACAACTGGAGCCTAACCTATCGCCGATGTTGATATAGGCGGCGCCTAAGCCATCGCCTATGTTGAGATAGGCGGTGCCTAACCTATCACCTATGTGAGGCAGTGAGCATAGGCAATGGTATAAGCGGCGCCTCACCTATCGCATATGTTGATATAGGCATCGCCTAAGCCATCTCCTATTTTGACATAGGTGGTGTCTATCCTATCACCTATGTGAGGCAGTGAGCATAGGAAATGGTATAAGCAGCGCCTAACCTATCGCATATGTTGATATAGGCGGCGCCTAAGTCATCGCGTATGTAGATATAGGAGGTGCCTATCCTATCACCTATGTGAGGTAGTAACCATAGGAAATGGTATAAACGGTGCCTAACCTATCGCCTATGTTGATATAGGCGGAACCTAAGCCATTGCCTATGTTCACATAGGCGGCAACTATTCTATTGCCAAAGTGAGGCAGTGAGAAATGACAATGGTATAAGCGGCGCCTAACCTATCGCCTATGTTGATATAGGTGGCTCCTAATCCATCTTCTATGATGACACAGGCGGCGCGTAACCTATCGTCTATGTGAGGCTATGAGCTTATGAAATAGTATAAGCGGCGCCTAGCCTATCGCCTATGTTGATATAGGCGTCGGCTAAGCCATCGCCTATGTTGACATAGGTGGCGCCTAATATATCGCCTAAGTGAGGAAGTGACCATAGGCAATGGTATAAGTGGCGCCTAACCTATCGCATATGTTGATATAGGCGGCACCTAAGCCATCGCCTATGTAGTCATAGGAGGTGCCTAACCTATTTCCTAAGTGAGGCAGTAACCATAGGAAATGGTATAAGCGGTGCCTAACCTATCGCCCTTTGTTGATATAGGCGGAACCTAAGACATCACCTATGTTGACATAGGCGGCGACTAATCTATTGCCAAAGTGAGGCAGTGAGAATAGACAATGGTATAAGCGGTGCCTAACCTATCGCCTATGTTGATATAGGTGGCGCCTAAGCCATCGCCTATGTTGACACAGGCGGCGCCTAACCTATCGACTAAGTGAGGCAGTGAGCATAAGAAATGGTATAAGCGGCGCCCAACCTATCACCTCTGTTGATATAGGCAGTGCTTAAGCGATCGCCTATATTGACATAGGTGGCACTTAACCTATCGCCTAAGTGAGGCAGTTTGCATAGGCAATGGTGTAAGCGGCGCCTAACCTATCGCCTATGTTGATATAGGGAGAGCCTAAGCCATCGTCTATGTAGACATTGGCGGCGCCTAACCTATTGCCTAAGTCAGGCAATGAGCACAGGAAATGGTATACGTGGCGCCTAACCTATCGCCTATGTTGATATAGGCGGTGCCTAAGCCATCGCCTATGTTGACATAGGCAGGGCAATCCCTATCGCCAAAGATGATATAGGCGGCTCCTAACATATCACCTAAGTGAGACAGTGAGCATAGGCAATGGTATAAGCGGTGCCTAACCTATCGCCTATGTTGATATAGGCGTTGCCTAAGCGGTCGCCTATGTTAAACATAGGCGGCGCCTAACCTATCGCCTATGTGAGGCAGTGAGCATAGGAAATGGTATAAGCGGCGCCTAACCTATAGCATATGTTGATATAGGCGGCGCCTAAGCCATAGCCTATGTTGACATTGGCGGCGCCAAACCTATTTCCTATGTGAGACAGTGATCATAGGCAATGGTATAACTGGAGCCTAACCTATCGCCGATGTTAATATAGGCGGCGCCTAAGCCATCGCCTATGTTGACATAGGCGGTGCCTAACCTATCACCTATGTGAGGCAGTGAGCATAGGCAATGGTATAAGCGGCGCCTCACCTATCGCATATGTTGATATAGGCATCGCCTAAGCCATCTCTTATTTTGACATAGGCGGTGCCTATCCTATCACCTATGTGAGGCAGTGAGCATAGGCAATGGTATAAGTGGCACCTAACCTATCGCATATGTTGATATAGGCGGCGCCTAAGCCATCGCCTATGTAGACATAGGAGGTGCCTAACCTATCACCTAAGTGAGGCAGTAACCATAGGAAATGGTATAAGCGGTGCCTAACCTATCGCCCTTTGTTGATATAGGTGGAACCTAAGCCATCACCTATGTTGACATAGGCGGCGACTAATCTATTGCCAAAGTGAGGCAGTGAGAATCGACAATGGTATAAGCGGCGCCTAACCTATCGCCTATGTTGATATAGGTGGCACCTAAGCCATCGCCTATGTTGACACAGGTGGCGCCTAACCTATCGACTAAGTGAGACAGTGAGCATAAGAAATGGTATAAGCGGCGCCCAACCAATCACCTATGTTGATATGGGCAGCGCCTAAGCGATCGCCTATATTGACATAGGCGGCACCTAACCTATCGCCTAAGTGAGGAAGTTTGCATAGGCAATGGTGTAAGCGGCGCCTAACCTATCGCCTATGTTGATATAGGAAGCGCCTAACCCATCGTCTATGTATACATAGGCGGCGCCTAGCCTATTGCCTAAGTCAGGAAATAGGCACAGGAAATGGTATACGTGGCGCCTAACCTATCGCCTATGTTGATATAGGCGGCGCCTAAGCCATCACCTATGTTAACATAGGTGGGGCATAACCAATCGCCAATGTTGATATATGCGGCTCCTAACATATCACCTAAGTGAGACAGTGAGCATAGGCAATGGTATAAGCGGTGCCTAACCTATCGCCTATGTTGATATATGCGTTGCCTAAGTGATCGCCTATGTTGACATAGGCGGCGCCTAACCTATCGCCTATGTGAGGCAGTGAGCATAGGCAATGGTATAAGAGGTGCCTAACCTATAGAATATGTTGATATAGGCGGCGCCTAAGCCATAGCCTATGTTGACATTGGCGGCGCCAAACCTATTGCCTAAGTGAGGCAGTGATCATAGGCAATGGTATAACTGGAGCATAACCTATCGCCTATGTTGATATAGGCGGCGCCTAAGCCATCGCCTATGTTGATAGAGGCGGTGCCTAACCTATCACCTATGTGAGGCAGTGAGCATAGGCAATGGTATAAGCGGTGCCTCACCTATTGCATATGTTGATATAGGAATCGCCTAAGCCATCTCATATTTTGACATAGGCGGTGCCTATCCTATCACCTATGTGAGGCAGTGAGCATACGAAATGGTATAAGCAGCGCCTAACCTATCGGATATGTTGATATAGGCGGCGCCTAAGTCATCACGTATGTAGATATAGGAGTTGCCTAACCTATCACCTAAGTGAGGTAGTAACCATAGGCAATGGTATAAGCGGTGCCTAACCTATCACATATGTTGTTATAGGCGGAACCTAAGCCATCGCCTATGTTCACATAGGCGGCAACTAATCTATTGCCAATGTTAGGCAGTGAGAATAGACAATGGTATAAGCGGCGCCTAACCTATCGCCTATGTTGATATATGTGGCTCCTAAGCCATCGCCTATGTTGACACAGGCGGCGCGTAACCTATCGTCTATGTGAGGCAGTGAGCATAGGAAATGGTATAAGCGGCGCCTAGCCTATAGTCTATGCTTATATAGGTGTCGGCTAAGCCATCGCCTATGTTGAAATAGGCGGCGCCTAATCTATCTCCTAAGTGAGGAAGTGACCATAGGTAATGGTATATGTGGCGCCTAACCTATCGCATATGTTGATATAGGTTGCGCCTAAGCCATCGCCTATGTAGACATAGGAGGTGCCAAACCTATCACCTAAGTGAGGCAGTAACCATAGGCAATGGTATAAGCGGTGCCTAACCTATCGCCTATGTTCATATAGGCGGAACCTAAGCCATCGCGTATGTTGACATAGGCGGTGACTAATCTATTGCCAAAGTGAGGCAGTGAGAATAGAAAATGGTATAAGCGGCGCCTAACCTATCGCCTATGTTGATATAGGTAGTGCCTAAGACATCGCCTATGTTGACACAGGCGGCGCCTAACCTATCGCCTAAGTGAGGTAGTGAGCATAAGAAATGGTATAAGCGGCGCCCAACCTATCACCTATGTTGATAGGGGAAGCGCCTAAGCGATCGCCTATATTGACATAGGCGACACCTATCATATCGCCTAAGTGAGGCAGTTTGCATAGGCAATGGTGTAAGCGGCGCCTAACCTATCGCCTATGTTGATATAGGCAGCGCCTAAGCCATCGTCTATGTAGACATAGGCGGCGCCTAACCTATTGCCTAAGTCAGGCAATGAGCACAGGAAATGGTATACGTGGTGCCTAGCCTATCGCCTATGTTGATATAGGCGGCGCCTAAGACATCGCCTATGTTGACATAGGCGGCGCATAACCTATCGCCAATGATGATATAGGCGGCTCCTAACATATCACCTATGTGAGGCAGTGAGCATAGGCAATGGTATATGTTGTACCTAACCTATCGCCTTTGTTGACATAGGTTGCGCCTAACCTTTTCCCTAAGTGAGGCAGTGAGCAAAGGAAATGGTACAAGCAGCGCCTAACCTATCGCCTATCTTGATATAGGCAGTGCCTAAGCCATTGCCTATGTGGAAATAGGCGGCACCTAACCTATCGCCTAAGTGAGATAGTGAGCATAGGAAATTGTATAAGTGGCGCCTAACCTATCGCCTATGTTGATATGGGCGGCGCCTAAGCCATCGCCTATGTTGACATAAGTGATGCCTAACCTATAATCTAAGTGATGCAGTGATCATAAACAATGGTATAAGCGGCGCATAACCTATCGCCTATATTGATATAGGTGTGGCCTAAGCCATCGCCTATGTTGACATAGGCGGCGCCTAACCTATCACCTAAGTAAGGCAGTGAGCATAGGCAATGGTATAAATGGCGCCTAACCTATCTACTATGTTCATATAGGCGGTGCCTAAGCCATCGCCTATGTCGACATAGGTGGCGCTTAACCTATAGCCTAAGTGAGGCAATAAGCATAGGCAATGGTATAAACGACGCCTAAGCTATCGCCTATATTGAGATAGGCGGCGCCTAAGCCATCGCCTATATTGACATTGACGATGCCTAACCTATCGCCTATGTGAGTTAGTGAGCATAGGCATTAGTATAAGCGGCGCCTAACCAATAGCCTATATTGATATAGGCGGCGCCTAAACCATCGCCTATGTTGACATAGGAGGCGCCTAACCTATCGCCTAAGTAAGTAAATGATCATAGGCAATGGTATAAGCGGCACCTAACCTATCGCCTATGTTGATATAGGTGGTGCCTAAGACATCGCCTATGTTGACATAGGAGGCGCCTAACCTATCGTCTAAGTGAGGCGGATAACATAGGCAATGCTATATGCGACGCCTAACCTATCACCTATGTTGATATAGGAGGCTCCTAAGATATTGGCTATGTTTACATAGGCGGCGCCTAACCTATCGCCTAAGTGAAGCAGTAAGCATAGCCAATGGTATATGCGGTTCCTAATCTATCGCCTATATTGATATATGTGGCACCTAACCTATAGCCTAAGTGAGGAACTGAGCATAGGCAATGGTATAAGCGGCGTCTAACCTATCGCCTATGTTGATATAGGCGACGCCTTAGCGATTGCCTATATTGACATAGGCGGCTCTAATCTATCGTCTAAGTGATGCAGTAAGCATAGGCAATGGTATAAGCGGCGCCTAAACTATCGCCTAAGATGATATAGGCGGTGCCTAAGCCATCGCCTATGTTGACAGATACGGCGCCCAACCTATCGCCTAAGTGAGGCAGTGAGCATAGGCAATGGTATAAGTTGTGCCTAACCTATCGCCTATGTTGACATAGGTTGCGCCTAACCTTTCGCCTAAGTGAGGCAGTGAGCAAAGGAAATGTTACAAGCGGCACGTAACAACTAAAAGTAAAATACGAGAATCTTTGACCAAAGGGTCTAGTAACTATCACAAACATAGTTGACAACTGTATTCCCCGGCAACGACGCCAAAATTTGATAACGCTCAAACTACAGCTCTCGTAACAGTGTAAGCGGTCGTTGTCAAATATAGAATCCAACTGGGTTGGGTGTCGAATCCCACAGGGAATACTTGGTCACTAAGTAAGCAAAGATTATTAGACTTTTGGTGAAAGTTTCATAAAAAGGGGGGATTTTGTGCGTGCAAATAATGTAAACAAAATAGTAGAGTAAAAACGTAAAATAGAAGAGTAAAACGGAGTACTTGGTAGGTTTTAATCAATGAGAATTGAGAGTTAGGGTTATGTCCACCTTATGAGTTCTACGTATCTATTGGCTATTAGTTATGCGGAATTCAGACATGCATGTGTTTATAGAGAATCGTATTCTATGGTAAATCCAGGCGTCTTTCGACCATCAAGGATTATATCACTTTAACTCTTTCGAGCTTAAAGCGTATCTAACGGTACAAAATCTCCAAGAGGTTAATCCAGTTATGTCACTAACTTTTAAACAGGGGTTAGTGCCCTATTTCCTTGACATTATCTCTTTTCCAGACATGCAACTTTTCTTTCGAACAAGTTAATGCTATACTGGCGTATTCTATATGTTTGCAACCACAAGAATTTAAATTAAGATGAAGAGAAGAATGATATAAGCAGCACACGTGTCAAGAATTCACAAACTCATAGCAATAGATAGTATCTGATAAGGCTTCCATAACCCTAACAGAGAAGTTTAGCTACTCATGAGTGCAACAGAAAACACAATAGACATTATCATCATAAAAATATCACGTGAATTCCTTGCAAATAGCGTTTCTCTTTTTGAAAAAATTAAAAGTCCAATAGACGAAAAATAATGTCAACAATGAATTTGTGATGAAAAGGGGAAGGATCGAATAGGGATGAGGGTGGTGGATAATTGTTTTGAAGGATGGATGGGATTAATAAAAATCTCCAGCAAGATAGGGTATTTATCACACCCATATCCTATTCCTACTAGGCTACTGCGTACTTATCCTAATCCTACTAGGTTACTGCATCCTTATCATAGTCCTACTAAGTTACTGCTGATCCCCAAAGTCTTTAGAAATGCTGTTTTTGCCCGGGACAAGTTATCCATGCATCACTTTCAGTCCATAGGCGTCCAAACGTTGCTTTCCTTCTTTCGTGAAGCTTCTTTGGGCGTCAAGTTATCCATAAAGTGCTGGAATCTTCATCGTTTATACCTGAAAACTTGCTAATCATGTTTTTTAGCTTACTTACAGGAAAAAAGACTAAAAGTGCATGAATTATATATTTTGTTCTCAAAACATAGCTAAAATATGGGTAAATTAAGGTGTTGTAGGCGTGTAAATACGCCTATCATCAACACCCCACACATAAAGCTTTGTTCGTCCTCGAACAATATATCATGTCCATATAAACATCTACTTAGGGTTTCACAGTAACAACACAAAATATTCATCAAGACAAGCACAACAATTATTAACAAAGAGTAGTTTTCTAATCACTTCTACACACAATTCAACCTCAAACATAGACTCGTGATGATGGTTAATTTGTATTGAAAAGTTAAGGCACAAAGAATCATACAAGACTACCCAAAACTCATCAACAATGTGTGTCTCACAATATATCACCCATAATTACTCAAAAGTATTTCATTTTTCAAAACATGGGTATAAGATTATCCTTGCTCTCACTCTCACAAAGAATTCATATGTTGCAAATGATGACCATAGGCTTTCCCTTAGTGTAATGCTCTACTAATATCAGAATGTTAAGCTTAGGATCAATTAGGTCTTTTACAGGTTGTAATGTAGGATAAGGGACGGGTAGGACAATTTTGGCCAGAAATAGTGACTATGTTCCTAAGCGCTTTAATACATCACATTATGCCATTAAGACTCTCTTTTAATCAACCCTGCTACCTTTCTTTCATCTATCACCCTTTTTTACCTAATTTGCCATTCAAGCATAACTATTTTTTTAATTAATCATAAACACAATTTATCTTTTTGTTTTTCTATTTCTTTTTTTTTTTATAACACACCTCTATGATAGCCACTCTTTTTTTTTCATAACAAATTCAAGTACCAATTCACTTTAAGGCATCACTCTCACACAATTTACTCTTATTTTGTCACATGACTTCACAATTTAAAGCACTTAGGAATTTGGATCAAATTATGATCTTGAAAAAAAATGGATTAGGCTTACATATGAGGCTGTCAAAGAAAATGGCTTAAAGACTCAAAAGGGTTGACTAGAATAATGTCCACGGGTAGGTAAACATAAGGTAAACAATCACAGGCTGCCAAAGAAATGCCTAAATCATCTCCTAAACTCACATTCTTTATTTCGCTTCACACACACACCAGGCAAGTGGTAGCATCACCCACAATCACAGAATATACTATAACCTCACACGCACAAGGCACATGGTCAACTTTATTGGGAGTATTATAGACTCTTGACCCTAACAGATGAATGAATTAAACCACACAATTATCACACAGTGAGTCACACGTAGAGCCTAAATGTTTCAATAGTAATGATTCTAGCACAAATTCTTGTCATAACACCATGTCTCCTATCAGAACAATTTCATGCATCAAAATCTAAAAAATATCTACGACTAATTAAAACAAACAAAAAATATGACAATAAATGTAGGCAAAGATGTACAACATACGAATACCAGCACCCCACACTTAGACGGGACACACTGCCCTCAGTGGAAAATAAATACAGAAAACCTGATTAGTCCGACTCCTCTTCTATGTCTGGGGTCATACCCCCTGCGTCGGAATCATCATCAGAGTCGTCATCCTCAGAGATTCCTCAAATTGTACCCCACTTGATCCAAAAGTGCGTTGAGGTATTTGTAGCGAGGAGGATTCAACTTGCTCTTCTCTTCCGCTTTCCTAACCTTTCTGTGAGGTGGATACTTTTTTTTTTTCTTGTCGTCCTTTTAAGGCCATTCTACCTGAGATCCTAATAGAGTTATGTTAGCATCATCTCAGAAGATTCAATTGATAAACAAACAATAATGGCACCACCCCACACTTAAGTTGTTGGCACAGACTAATTAAGTGAGTGATGTCGACTACTCAGACTTCATCGTCATACATTTGGGCGATATGTTCCAACAATATGTTCAGCAGAGTCATACTTTCATGTCGTCTTAACTATCCTTTCCAACTCTATTTTATGTAATCTTGATCATACTCTGATGTTTGGATTAATGCACTTTTTTGAACAAGACTACTGCATAGAGATTGTATCAAGTTATGGTATAGAAATAATCACAACATCTCATGCTTGTATTCAATTATGAGCTTTATCTTGATGGATGAGTCATTCAAATATTCAAGAATTTTATTTTGAAGATTATGCACTTAACTTCACCATGTCGACTCCGCAAAAGTATGACAGTGTATAACAATCAAATATAAGTCGGAACCAAATCAAGAGCATCATTACGTATTCTTTCACTCACTTAGTTGTATCACAACAAATCAACCATATTCAAATAACCAATACTACTTCAAGATTTAACAATTTATTATAGGCGTAGTAGTGTAGTACTTATGGAATATAAAAAAAGAACAAAGAAGTACTTACTTGGTTGATGGCCTCGGAAGATGTTCTTGCAAACTAAAAGAGCAAAAGGAAAATTTTTGAGAGATTTTGGAGAGGTAGGCGGCGCCTAGGTTGAGGTTGCAATGCATTTTTGTTCTAATACTAAGTTTCTATTTATAGGACAAGCTTGAGTCGGGTTTTGACCCATTTGGAATCGGATTTGGAGACCAAAAATGACCATAGGAGGCGCCTTTTGCAAAGCCTTGTTGAGCATAGGCGGAGCCTATGCTATTGCATTGTTAGGCATAGGCGCCGCCTATTCCATGGCATACTAGATTCAGAGACGAAAGGCTTTTGCATAGGCGGCGCCTATGCTATGGCATTGTTGAGCATAGGCGGCGCCTATGCCATGGAATTGTAGAATCTGAGAGCTTAGGCCATAGCATAGGCCTTTCCTTGTTCGTGGCCTAGATTTACATAGGCCTTTCCTTGTTCTTTGCCTATATTTTCATAGGAAATGCCTAACCCATAACCTTTTCCTTCTTCATTCCTAACTTACCGCCTTCAACATGCAATACTTCCAAATCAAAATTTCAAACCAATCTCCTCTTGTACACCTCTTGCACCTACATTTACTCAAAAACAACAAAAACGATTAGAACGATGGGTTGCCTCCCATCAAGCGCCTTAGTTTTGGTCGTGGCTCGACAAAATCTTAAGAAAATAAAACAATTAAAAACGATGGGTTGCATCCCACCAAGCGCTTGATTTATTGTCGCGGAACGACATAGCTATCTCGATTACTTAGACTTCATCGAGATAGATGGGGCATCGTTTTCTGAATGGATTCAGACAACGCTGATGCTTACTTGTAGACATGAAATCTCCATCGAGATGAATCTTTTGCGTACATATCCCAAGAGGGATACCAATTATATCATCAATAGACCAACCCATAGCTCTCTTGTGCCTCTTCAGAGCAGAGATGAGAGACTCTACGTGCAGTTCACTTAGATCATCCGCAACACTCACCGGAAGTGTATTTTCATTTCCCAAGAATGCATACCTGCTGAGCTCTTTCGATTCTGGCACTGGTGGCTCTTCAATGGAAGTCTTCGCTGTTGGTGACGGTTGATTCTTAAGATCAAGGTCCGGCTGCTTAGGAGTATGAGAATAGGACCCTATTTTTGTTAGAGCACACATAGTTTCTTTATAATCTTCATCATCCTCATGCTCAATATTCAGCAGCGCAGTAAACAATGGCTCAACAGTAAGTTGTTTCTCTACAGATAATGCTTTCTTATCCTCATAATGAACATCAGCTACGGAGAACACATTCATATCACTGGGCTGCATCATTGTTTTTCATATATCAAAGCGGACCACTTCGTCATTCAACCGAAATAAAAGCTCATTAGCTCTCATGTCAATAAGCACACTTCCTATTACAAGGAAAGGACGTCCCAAGATTATGGGAACTTCAGAATCCACCTCGTAATCCAAAATCACAAAGTCTGCAGGAAAATGAAAGTAGACACCTTCACCAACACATCATTCAAGATACCCACAGGTCGTTTTACCAACCTATCGGCCATCACGAGCCGCATATTGGTTGGTGTAGGGTCGCCCATCCCCAACTTTCTGTAGACAGATAGTGGCATCAAATTGATGCTAGCTCCCAAATCGCATAATTCCTTAGCAAAATTCATAGATCCAACCGTGCAAGGAATAGTGAAAGCACCAGGGTCTGCCTTCTTCTGTACTAAGGACCTTGTGGCAATTGCACTGCAATAATGAATATTATCTACCGGATCATAGCTTACTGCCCGCTTCTTTGTTAAAAGATCCTTCATAAATTTTGCGTACCCAGGCATTTGCTCTAGCGCCTCCACCAAAGCGACATTAATAGTCAGCTGTTTCAACATCATCATGAATTTACTGAACCTTGTATCATCCGCCTTCTTCTTCAGTCTCTGTGGAAAAGGTCGTGGTGGAAGGGGAATAGTTTTCTCCACCATTTTTTTTGCGACGGGCTTCCGTTGATTAACCTTTTCTGGCTGTGGATGTTTCGGGGTGACGTCATTACCACGTTGTTCGTTTTTTTCAGCTTCATTGACGTCTTCTGGTTTTGCCTTACCCAATATATCATCGTCCACTTCCTTGCTTTGGGAAGAGTTTTCCAGCACCTTACCACTCCTGGTAGTAATAGCCATGCATGATCCGTCATTCCTTGGGTTTTGCACCATATCGCTGCGTAGTGTTCCAGCCTTTCTTTGGTTGAATGCCACAGATAATTAACTCAATTGTTGCTCCATCTATTTTATTGAAGTGGAATGCGAGTCAACCAATTGCTTCATTGAGGATCGATCATTTATTACCTCAGTTACTCCTGTGTTGGTTGCCTCTACTCCATTCAGTAGCTTAGCCATCATATCTTCCATGGACATATTTCCAGAGCCAGATGCCACAGCCTCATGGTTTCCAGGAGGAACATACAAACCACTTCTATCAGTCTTATTCTTCCAACCACCTTGATCGCGGTCCTTGTATCCAGATTTATCATAATAGTTCCGACCTTGGTTTCCTTGGGCATTTTCTTGGAAACCCCCCTGATTATTCAAGTAGTTTGCTTCTTCCTCATAGTCAGATTCATCTCTTCCCTGTGATACAACGGCCTTAACCTTTTCGGTCTTCCCTAATATTAAGTGCTTGGTAAGAAGATCCATCTGCGTTTTCATGTGAGCCATATCTTGGTCACGTTTCTCTTGTCTATGTCTCTGCTCTGCAGTCAAGCCAATAGATACGGTAGAGCTTGCTACCTCAGAATCCCTGGTATTCCAAGATCTACTCTGCTTTGTCATACGATCTAGCATATCACTTGCCTCAAGAAAAGTAAGGTCCATGAATGACCCACCTGCAGCGTTATCAACCACTGGCTTTGTCACTGAGTTCAAAGCCCTGTATAATATCTCCATCAAGTGGATATTCGTCATCTGATGGTTTGGTCACCGAATAAGCTTCTTCTTGAACCTCTCCCATGTTTCGTGGAGAGCTTCAGTTCGAAGCGGTCGAAAATTGCTGATCTCATCCCGTAATTGGGCTCTCTTGGATGGTGGAAAGCGTCTTTAAGTTCCCTCCAATTAGTAATAGAATCAGGAGTTATCCCATTCAACCATAGAGTTGCCTCCCCAGATAGAGACAATAGAAATAATCGTAGCCGAATTGCATTTTGTCCAATGCTTGCATTGTCGAATGACTTGCATGTAGAGATAAAGTTGACCAGATGCATATTCGAATCATCACCTGCAAGTCCACCAAATAGTCCCTTGAGCTGCAATAACTGAATCATGGTGCTAGTGATATTGAACTTAGCTCCAGGTGCCAAGGGTGGAGGAATAATAGCCCCTGTGGCACTAGCTCCATCAAGATCATCATCATCATCATTAAAAGGGGCCTGCACAGCTCGGCGGTCAGGTCTCATTCTAGCTTGACGATCTCTCCTGTTCATTGGTGCTGCCACCTCATCTGCACGCCGTGGATTAACTAACTCCTCGTCACCCAGGTCATCATCATCAGGACTTCTTGCCCGACCTGGGTTATCATTATTCTGTTGATGCATTTGAGCAGCTGCCAGTGCCGCTAGTCTAGCTTGCTCCTGTTGAGCCGCCCTTCTGTCAATGTCACATTGTGCATCCATTCTGCCAATAAGTTGAGGTTCAGGATTGATAGGTAATAGCGGTTGACCTGAACTTAGAGTGATTGGCATGAACTCAAGATAACCTGAATAAAACAAAAACAACAACTAAAAGTAAAATACGAGAATCTTTGACCAAAGGGTCTAATAACTATCACAAACTTAGTTGACAACTGTATTCCCCGTCAACGACGCCAAAATTTGATAACGCTCAAACTACAGCTCTCGTAAGAGTGTAAGCGGTCGTTGTCAAATATAGAACCCAACTGGGTTGGGTGTCGAATCCCACAGGGAATACTTGGTCACTAAGTAAGCAAAGATTATTAGACTTTTGGTGAAAGTTTCATAAAAAAGGGGGATTTTGTGCGTAGAAATAATGTAAACAAAATAGTAGAGTAAAAACGTAAAATAGAAGAGTAAAATGGAGTACTTGGTAGGTTTTAATCAATGAGAATTGAGAGTTAGGGTTATGTCCACCTTATGAGTTCTACGTATCTATTGGCTATGAGTTATGCGGTATTCAGACATACATGTGCTTATAGAGAATCGTATTCTATGGTAAATCGAGGCGTCTTTCGACCATCAAGGATTATTTTACATTGACTCATTCGATCTTAAAGCTTATATAACGGTATAAATTCTCCAAGAGGTTAATCCAGTTATGGCACTAACTTTTAAACAGGGGTTGGTGCCCTATTTCCTTGACATTATGTCTTTTCCAGACATGTAACTTTTCTTTCGAACAAGTTAATGCTATACTGGCGTATTCTATATGTTTGCAACCACAAGAATTTAAATTAAGATGAAGATAAAAATTATATAAGCAGCACACGTGTCAAGAATTCACAAACTCATAGCAATAGATAGTATCTCATAAGGCTTCCATAACCCTAACAGAGAAGTTTAGCTACTCATGAGTGCAACAGAAAACACAATAGACATTATCATCATAAAAATCTCACGTGAATTCCTTGCAAATAGCGTTTCTCTTATTGTAAAAATTAAAAGTAGAATAGATGAAAAATAATGTCAACAATGAATTTGTGAAGAAAAGGCGAAGGATAAAATAGGGATGAGGGTGGAGGAGAATTGTTTTGATGGATGGATGGATGGTGGATGGATGGGAATAAAAAAATCTCCAGCAAAATACGGTATTTATAACACCCATATCCTATTCCTACAAGGCTACTGCGTACTTATCCTAATCCTACTAGGTTACTGCATCCTTATCCTAATCCTACTAAGTTACTGCTGATCCTCAAAGTCTTTAGAAATGCTGTTTTTGCTTAGGACAAGTTATCCATGCATCACTTTCAGTCCATAGGCGCCCAAATGCTGCTTTCCTTCTTTTGTGAAGATTCCTTGGGCGTCAAGTTATCCATAAAGTGCTGGAATCATCATCGTTTATACCTGAAACCTTTCTAATCACGTTTGTTAGCTCACTTATAGGAAAAAGGACTAAAAATGCATGAATTATATATTTCGTTCTCAAAACATAGCTAAAATATGGGTAAATTAAGGTGCTTTAGGCGTGTAAATACGCCTATCATCACCTAACCTATCGCTAAAGTGAGGCAGTGAGCATAGGCAATAGTATAAGGGGCGCATAACCTATTGCCTATGTTGATATGGGCGACGCCTAAGCCATCGCCTATGTTGACATAGGCGGCGCCTAACCAATCGCCAAAGTGAGGCCGTGAGTATAGGCAATGGTATATGCGGCGCCTAACCTATCGCCTATGTTGATATAGGCGGCGCCTAAGCCATTGCCTATGTTGACATAGGCGGTGCCTAACCTATCGCCTAAGTGAGGCAGTGAGCATAGGCAATAGTATAAGTGGTGCCTAACCTATTGCCTATGTTGATATGGGCGGCGCCTAAGCCATCACCTATGTTGACATAGGTGGTGCGTAACCTATCGCCAAAGTGAGGCCGTGAGCATAGGCAATGGTATATGCGGCGCCTAACCAATCGCCTATGTTGATATAGGTGGCACCTAAGCCATTGCCTATGTTGACATAGGCGGCGCCTAACTTATCGTCTAAGTAAGGTAGTGATCATAGGCAATAGTATATGTGGTGCCTAACCTATCGCCTATGTTGATATGGGCAGCGCCTAAGCCATCGCCTATGTTGACATAGGCGGCGCCTAACCTATCTCCTATGTGAGGTAGTGAGCATAGGCAATGGAATAAGAGGCGCCTAACCTATTTCCAATGTTGATATAGGGGGCGCCTAAGCCATAGCCTATGTTGACATAAGCGGCGCATAACCTATCGCCTAAGTAAGGCAGTGAGCGTAGGCAATGGTATAAGCGGCGCCTAACCTATAGGCTATGTTGATATAGGCGGCGCCTAAGCCATTGCCTATGTTGACATAGGTGGCGCTTAACCTATCGCCTAAGTGTGGCAATGAGCATACGCAATGGTGTAAGCGGCGCCTAACCAATCGCGTATATTGATATAGGCGGCACCTAAGCCGTCGCCTATGTTGACATAGAAGGCGCCTAACCTGTCGCCTAAGTGAGGAAGTGAGCATAGATAATGGTATAAGTGCCACCTAACCTATCGCCTATGTTGATATAGGTGGCGCCTAAGACATCGCCTATGTGGACATAGGCGGCGCCTAAACTATCGTCTAAGTTAGACAGTTAGCATAGGCAATGCTATATGTGGCGCCTAACCTATCACCTATGTTCATATAGGTAGCGCCTAAGCCATTGACTATGTTTACATAGGCGGCGCCTAACCTATGACCTAAGTGAGGCAGTAAGCATAAGCAATGGTATAAGCGGTGCCAAACCTATATTGATATAGGCGGCACCTAACCTATCGCCTAAGTGTGGCAGTGAGCATTGGCAATGGTATAAGCGGTGCCAAACCTATCGCCTATGTTTATATAGGCAGCGCCTAAGCCATTGACTATGTTGACATAGGCGGTGCCTAACCTATCGCCTAAGTGAGGCCGTGAGTATAGGCAATAGTATAAGTGGCGCCTAACCTATTGCCTATGTTCATATAGGCGGCGCCTAAACCATCGCCTATGTTGACATAGGAGGCGTGTAACCTATCGCAAAAGTGAGGCCGTGAGCATAGGCAATGGTATATGTGGTGCCTAACCTATCGCCTATGTCGATATAGGCGGCACCTAAGCCATTGCCTATGTTGACATAGGCGGCACCTAACCTATCGCCTAAGTGAGGTAGTGAGCATTGGCAATAGTATAAGGGGCGCCTAACCTATCTCCTAAGTGAGGCAGTGAGTATAGGTAATGGTATAAACGTAGCCTAACCTATCACCTTTGTTGATATAGACGGCTCATAATCCATCGCCCATGTTGAAATGGGCGGCGCCTAAAATATCGCCTAAGTGAGGCAGTGAGCATTGGCAATGGTATAAGCGGAGCCTAACCTATCGCCTATATTGGTATAGGCGGCACCTAAGACATCGCCAATGTTGACATAGACGGCTCCTAACCTATCGGCTAAGTGAGGTAGTGAGCATAGGCAATGATATAAGCGGCGCCTAACCTATCTACTATGTTGGTATAGGCGGCGCCTAAGCCATCTTCTATGTTGATATATGCATTGCCTAACCTATCGCCTATGTGAGGCGGTAAGCACAGGCAATGGTATAAGCGGGCCCTAACCATTCGCCAATGTTGATATAGGCGGCGCCTAATCCATCGCCTATGTTGACATAGGTGGCGCCTAACCTATCGCCTAAGTGAGGCAGTGAGCATAGGCAATGGTATAGGCGGGGCCTAACCTATGACCTATGTTGATGTAGGTTGCGCCTAAGACATCGCATATATTGACATAGGCGGCTCCTAACCTATCATCTAAGTGAGCCAGTTAGCATAGGCAATGCTATAAGCGGCGTCTAACCAATCGCCAATGTTGATATAGGCGGCGCTTAAGCCATTGACTATGTTTACATAGGCGGCACCTAACCTATCGCCTGAGTGAGGCAGTGAGAATAGGCAATGGTATAAGCAGTGCCTAACCTATCGCCTATGTTGATATAGACGGCACCTAACCTATCGCCTAAGTGAGGCAGTGAAAATTGGAAATGGTATAAGCGGCGCCTAACCTATCGCCTATTTTGATATAGGCGGCGCCTAAGCGATGGCCTATGTTGACATAGGCAGCCCTAATCTATTTTCTAAGTGAAGTAGTATGTATAGGAAATTGTATAAGCGGCGCCTAAGCCATTGCCGATGTTGACATATGCGGTGCCTAACCTATCGCCTATGATGACATAGATTGCGCCTAACTTTTCACCTAAGTGAGGCAGTATGCAAAGACAATGGTACAAGCGCCGCCTAACCTATCAGCTATGCTGATATAGGCGGCGCCTAAGACATTGCCTATGTTGACATAGGCGACGCCTAACCTATCGCCGAAGTGTGGCAGTGAGCATAGGCAATAGTATAATTGGCGCCTAACATATCGCCTATGTTTTTATGGGCGGCGCCTGAGCCATCGCCTATGTTGATATAGGCGGCTCCTAACCTATCGCCAAAGTGAGGCCGTGAGGATAGGCAATGGTATATGCAGAGCCTAACCTATTGCCTATGTTGATATAGGCAGCGCCTAAGCCATTGCCTATGTTAACATAGGCGGCACCTAACCTAGCGTCTAAGTGTGGCAGTGAGTATAGGCAATAGTATAAGTGGCGCCTAACCTATCGCCTATGTTGATATGGGCGACGCCTAAGCCATCGCCTATGTTGACATAAGCGGGGCCTAACCTATCGCCTATGTGAGGCAGTGAGCATAGGCAATGGTATAAGCGTAGCCTTACCTATCGCCTATGTTCATATAGGCGGCTCATAAGCCATCGCCCATGTTGAAATGGGAGGCGCCTAAATTATCGCCTAAGTGAGGCAGTGAGCATTGGCAATGGTATAAGCGGAGCCTAACCTATCTCCTATGTTTATATAGGCGGCGCCTAATCCATCACCAATGTTGACATAGACCGCACCTAACCTATCGTCTAAGTGAGGGAGTGAGCATAGGCAATGGTATAAGCGGCGCCTAACCTATCCCCTATGTTGGTATAGGCGGCGCCTAAGCCATATCCTATGTTGATATATGCAGCGCCTAACCAATCTCCTAAGTGAGGTAGTAAGCATAGGCAATGGTATAAGCGGTGCCTAACCAATCGCCAATGTTGATATAGGCGGCGCCTAAGCCATCTCCTATGTTGATATATGCAGCGCCAAACCTATCGACTAAGTGAGGCAGTAAGCATTGGCAATGGTATAAGCAGAGCCTAACCAATCGCCAATGTTGATATAGGCGGAGCCTAAGCCATCTCCTATGTTGACATAGGTGGTGCCTAACGTATCACCTAAGTGAGGCACTGAGCATAGGCAATGGTATAAGCGTAGCCTAGCCTATCGCCTATATTTGTATAGGCGGCGCCTAAGCCATCACCAATGTTGACATAGACGGCGCCTAACCTATCGTCTAAGTGAGTAAGTGATCATAGGCAGTGGTATAAGCGGCGCCTAACCTATCGCCAATGTTCGTATAGGCGGTGCCTAAGCCATATCCTATGTTGATATATGCAGCGCCTAACCTATCGCCTAAGTGAGGCAGTAAGCATAGGCAATGGTATAAGCAGCGCCTAACCAATCGCCAATGTTGATATAAGCGGCGCGTAAGCCATCTCCTATGTTGACATAGGTGACGCCTAACCTATAGCCTAAGTGAGGCAGTAAGCATAGGCAATAGTATAAGTGGCGCCTAACCTATCGCCTATGTTGATATGGACGGCGCCTAAGAGATCACCTCTGTTGATATAGGAAGCTCCTAACCTATTGCCAAAGTAAGGCCGTGAGCATAGGAAATGGTATATGCGGCGCCTAACCTATCGCCTATATTGATATAGGCGGTGCCTCAGCCATTGCCTATGATGACATAGGCGGCGCCTAACCTATCGCCAAAGTGAGGCAGTGATCATAGGCAATGGTCTATGCGGCGCATAACCTATCACCTATGTTGATATAGGCGGCTCCTAAGACATCGCCTATGTTGACATAGGCGGGGCCTAACCTATCGCCAAAGTGAGGCCGTGAGCATAGGCAATGGTATATGCGGCGCCCAACCAATCTCTTATGTTGATATAAGCAGTTGTTAAGCCATCGCCTATGTTGACATAGGCGGCGCCTAAGCTATCGCCTAAGTGAGGCAGTAAGCATAGGCAATGGTATAAGCGGCACCTAACCTATCGCCTATGTTGGTATAGGCGGCGCCTAAGCCCTCTCCTATGTTTATATATGCAGCTCCTTACCTATCTCCTATGTGAGGCGGTAAGCATAAGCAATGGTAATAGCGGTGCCTAACAAATTGCCAATGTTGATATAGGCGGCGCCTAACCCATCGCCTATGTTGACATAAGTGGCGCCTAACCTATCATCTAAGTGAGGCAGTGAGCATAGGCAATGATATAAGCGGCGCCTAACCTATCGCCTATGTTGATATAGGTGGCGCCCAGGACATCGCCTATGTTGACATAGGCGGCGCCTAACCTATCGTCTAAGTGAGGCAGTTAGCATAGGCAATGCTATAAGCGGCGCCTAACCTATTACCTATGTTGATATAGGCGGCGCCTAAGCCATTGACTATGTTTACATAGGCTGCGTATAACCTATCTCCTAACTGAGGTAGTAAGCATAGGCAATGGTATAAGTAGTGCCTAACCTATCGCCTATGTTGATATAGACGACACCTAACCTATAGCCTAAGTGAGGCAGTAAGCATAGGCAATGGTATAAGCGGTGCCTAACCTATCGCCTATGTTAATATAGGCGGCGCCTAAGCGATTGCCTATGTTGAGATAGGCGACCCTAATCTATCGTCTAAGTGAGGTAGTAAGCATTGGAAATGGTATAAGCGGCGCCTAATCCATCATTTATGTTGACATATGCGGTGCCTGACCAATCGCCAAAGTGAGCATAGGCAATGGTATAAGTTGTGCCTAACCTATCGACTATGTTGACATAGATTGCGCCTAACCTTTCGCCTAAGTGAGGCAGTAAGCAAAGTCAATGTTACAAGCGGAGCCTAACCTATCACCTAGGTTTATATAGGCGGCGCCTAAGCCATTGCCTATGTTGACATAGGCGGCGCCTAACCAATCACCTAAGTGAGGCAGTGAGCATAGCCAATAGTATAAGTTGCGCCTAACCTATCGCCTATGTTGATATAGGCGGCGCCTAAGACATCGCCAATGTTGACATACGCAGCGCCTAACCTATCGCCAAAGTGAGGCCGTGAGCATACATAATGGTATATGCGGCGCCTAACCAATTGCCTATGTTGTTATAGGCGGCTCTTATGCCATCGCCTATGTTGACATAGGCGGCACCTAAGCTATCGCCTATGTGAGGCAGTGAGCATAGGAAGCGGTATTAGCGGCGCCTAACCTATCGCCTATGTTGAAATAGGTGGTGCCTAAGACATCGCCTATGTTGATATTGGCAGCACCTAACCTATCATCTAAGTGAGGCAGTTTTCATAGGCAATGCTATAAGCGGCGCCTAACCTATCACCTATTTTTATATAGGCAGTGAGCATAGGAAATAGTATAAGCAGTGCCTAACCTATCACCTTTGTTGATATAGACGGTACCTAACCTATCGCCTAAGTGAGGCAGTGAGGATAGGCAATGGTATAAGCGGCGCCTAACCTATCGCCTATGTGGATATAGGCGGCACCTAAGCGATTCCCTATGTTGACATAGGCGGCCCTAATCTTTCGTCTAAGTAAGGCAGTAAGCATAGGCAATGGTATAAGCGGCGCATAAGTCATCCCCTATGTTGACATATGCGGAGCCTAACCTATCGCCTAAGTAAGGCAGTGACCATAGGCAATGGTATAAGTTGTGCCTAAACTATCGCCTATGTTGACATAGATAGCGCCTAACCTTTCGCCTAAGTGAGGCAGTATGCAAAGTCAATGGTACAAGAGGCACCTAACCTATCAGCTATGTTGATATAGGCTGCGCCTAAGCCATTGCCTATGTTGACATAGGCGGCTCCTAACCTACCGCCTAAGTGAAGCAGTGAGAATAGGAAATAGTATTAGTGGCGCCTAACCTATCGCCTATGTTGATATGGGAGGCGCCTAAGCCATCGCCTATGTTGATATAGGCGGCTCCTAACATATCCCCAAACTGAGGCCGTGAGCATAGGCAATGGTATATGCGGAGCCTAACCTATCGCCTATGTTGATATAGGCGGCGCCTAAGCCATTGCCTATGTTAACATAGGCGGCACCTAACCTATCGTCTAAGTGAGGCAGTGAGCATAGGCAATAGTATAAGTGGCTCCTAACCTAGCGCCTATGTTAATATGGGTGGCGCCTAAGCCATCTCCTATGTTGACATAGGCGGCACCTAACCTATCGCCTAAGTGAGGCAGTGAGCATAGGAAATAGTATAAGCGTAGCCTAACCTATCGCCTATGTTCATATAGGCGACTCATAAGCCATCGCCCATGTTGAAATGGGCGGCGCCTAACTTATCGCCTAAGTGAGGCAGTGAGCATTGCGAATGGTATAAGCGGAGCCTAACCTATCGCCTATGTTGATATAGCTGGCGCCTAAGACATCTCCTATGTTCACATAAGCGGCGCCTAACCTATCATCTAAGTGAGGCAGTTAGCATAGACAATGCTATAAGCGGCCCCTAACCTATCACCTATGTTGATATAGGCGGTGCCTAAGCCATTGACTATGTATACGTAGGCAGCGCCTAACCTATCGCCTATGTGAGGCAGTGAGCATAGGCAATGGAATAAGTAGTGCCTAACGTATCGCCTATGTTGATATAGACGGCACCTAGCCTATCGCCTAAGTGAGGCAGTGAGCATAGGCAATGGTATAAGCGGCGCCTAACATATCACCTATGTTAATATAGGCGGCGCCTAAGAGATTCCCTATGTTGACATAGGAGGCCCTAATCTATCGTCTAAGTGAGGTAGTAAGCATAGGAAATGGTATAAGCGGCGCCTAAGCCATCGCCTATGTTGACATATGCGGTGCCTGACCTATCGCCTAAGTGAGGCAGTGAGCATAGGCAATGGTATAAGTTGTGCCTAACCTATCGCCTATGTTAACATAGATGGCGCCTAACCTTTCACCTAAGTGAGGCAGTAAGCAAAGTCAATGGTACAAGCGGCGCCTAACCTATCACTTATGTTTATATAGGTGGCGCTTAAGCCATTGCCTATGTTGATATAGGCGGCGCCTAACCTATTGCCTAACAGAGGCAGTGAGCATAGGCAATAGTATAAGTGGCACCTAACCTATCACCTATTTTGATATGGGCGGCGCAAAAGCCATCGCCTATGTTGACATAGGCGGCTCCTAGCATATCGCCAAATTGAGGCCGTGAGCATAGGAAACGGTATATGCGGCGCCTAACCTATCGCCTATGTTTATATAGGCGGCGCCTAAGCCATTGCCTATGTTGACATAGGCGGTACCTAACCTATCGTCTATGTGAGGCAAAGAGCATAGGCAATAGCATAAGTGGCGCCTAACCTATCGCCTATGTTGATATTGGAGACGCCTAAGCCATCTCCTATTTAGACATAGACGGCTCCTAACCTATCGCCAAAGTAAGGCCGTGAGCATACGAAATGGTATATGCGGCGCCTAACCAATCGCCTATGTGGATATAGGCAACTCCTATGACATCGCCTATGTTGACATAGGCGGCACCTGACCTATCACCTATGTTGATATAGGCGGCGCCTAAGCCACTGACTATGTTTACGTAGGCGATGCCTAACCCATTGCATAAGTGAGGAAGTGAGAATAGACAATGGTATAAGTAGTGCCTAACCTATCGCCTATGTTGACATAGACGGCACCTAGCCTATCGCCTAAGTGAGGCAGTGAGCACAGGCAATGGTATAAGCGGCGCCTAACATATCGCCTATGTTAATATAGGCGGCGCCTAAGTGATTGCCTATGTTGACATAGGAGTCCCTAATCTATCATCTAAGTGAGGTAGTAAGCATAGGAAATGGTATAAGCGGCGCCTAAGCCATCGCCTATGCTGACATATGTGGTGCCTGACCTATCTCCTAAGTGAGGAAGTGAGCATAGGCAATGGTATAAATTGTGCCTAACCTATCGCCTATCTTGACATAGATTGCGGATAATCTTTCGCCTAAGTGAGGCAGTAAGCAGAGTCAATGGTACAAGCGGCGCCTAACCTATCACTTATGTTGATATAGGCTGTGCCTAAGCCATTGCCTATGTTGACATAGGCGGCGCCTAACCTATCTCCTAACAGAGGCAGTGAGGATAGGCAATAGTATAAGTGGCGCCTAACCTATCGCCTATGTTGATATGGGCGGCGCCTAAGCCATCGCCTATGTTGACATAGGCAGCTCCTAACATATCGCCAAAGTGAGGCCGTGAGCATAGGAAATGGTATATGCGGCGCCTAACCTATCGCCTATGTTGATATAGGTGGCGCCTAAGCCATTGCCTATGTTGACATAGGCGGCACCTAACCTATCATCTAAGTGAGGCAGTGAGCATAGGCAATAGTATAAGTGGCTCCTAACCTAGCGCCTATGTTAATATGGGCGGCACCTAAGCCATCTCCTATGTTGACATAGGCGGCGCCTAACCTATCGCCTAAGTGAGGCAGTAAGCATAAGCAATGGTATAAGCGTAGCCTAACCTATCACCTATGTTCATATAGGCGACTCATAAGCCATCGCCCATGTTATTATGGGCGGCGCCTAACTTATCGCCTAAGTGAGGCAGTGAGCATTGGCAATGGTATAATCGGAGCCAAACCTATCGCCTAGGTTGATATAGTTGGGGCCTAAGACATCTCCTATGTTTACGTAGGCGGCGCCTAACCTATCGCCTAAGTGAGGCAGTGAGCATAGGCAATGGTATAAGTAGTGCCTAACCAATCGACTATGTTGACATAGACGGCACCTAGCCTATCGCCTAAGTGAGGCAGTGAGCATAGGCAACGGTATAAGCGGCGCCTAACATATCGCCTATGTTAATATTGGCGGCGCCTAAGCGATTGCCTATGTTGACATAAGAGGCCCTAATCTATCGTCTAAGTGAGGTATTAAGCATACGAAACGGTATAAGCGGCGCCTAAGCCATCGCCTATGTTGACATATGCTGTGCCTGACCTATCGCCTAAGTGAGGCAGTGAGCATTGGCAATGGTATAAGTTGTGCCTAACCTATCGCCTATTATGACATAGATTGCGCCTAACCTTTCGCCTAAGTGAGGCAGTAAGCGGAGTCAATGGTACAAGCGGCGCCTAACCTATCACCTATGTTGATATAGGCGGTGCCGAAGCCATTGCCTATGTTGACATAGGCGGCGCCTAACCTATCGCCTCACAGAGGCAGTGAGGATAGGCAATAGTATAAGTGGCGCCTAACCTTTTGCCTATGTTGATATGGGCGGCGCCTAAGCCATCGCCTATGTTGAAATAGGCGGCTCCTAACATATCGCCAAAATGAGGCCGTGAGCATTGGAAATGGTATATGCGACGCCTAACCTATCGCCTATGTTGATATAGGCGGCGCCTAAGCCATTGCCTATGTTGACATAGGCGGCACCTAACCTATCATCTAAGTGAGGCAGTGAGCATAGGCAATAGTATAAGTGGCTCCTAACCTAGCGCCTATGTTAATATGGACGGCGCCTAAGCCATCTCCTATGTTGACATAGGTGGCGCCTAACCTATCGCCTAAGTGACGCAGTGAGCATAGGCAATGGTATAAGCGTAGCCTAACCTATCTCCTATTTAGATATAGGCGGCTCTTATGCCATCGCCTATGTTGACATAGGTGGCACCTGAGCTATCGCCTAAGTGAGGCAGTGAGCATAGGCAATGGTATAAGCGGCACCTAACCTATTGCCTATGTTGATATAGGTGGCCCCTAAGACATCGCCTATGTTGACATAGGCGGCGCCTAACCTATCACCTATGTTGATATATGCGGCGCCTAAGCCATTGACTATGTCTACATAGACGGCGCCTAACCTATCGCCCAAGTGAGGCAGTGAGCATAGGCAATGGTATAAGCAATTCCTAACCTATCGCCTTTGTTTATATAGACGGCACCTAACCTATCGCCTAAGTGAGGCATTGAGGATAGGAAATGGTATAAGCGGCGCAAAACCTATCGCCTATATTGATATAGGCAGTGCCTAAGCGATTCCCTATGTTGACATAGGCGACCCTAATCTATCGTCTAAGTAAGGCAGTAAGCATAGGAAAAGGTATAATCGGTGCATAAGTCATCGCCTATGTTGACATATGCGGCGCCTAACCTATCGCCTAAGTGAGACAATGAGCATAGGTAATGGTATAAGTTGTGCCTAACCTATCGCCTATGTTGACATAGATTACGCCTAACCTTTCGCCTAAGTGAGGCAGTAAGCAAAGTCAATGGAACAAGCGGCGCCTAACCTTTCAGCTATGTTGATATAGGCGGCGTCTAAGCCATTGCCTATGTGGACATAGGCGGCGCCTAACCTATCTCCTAAGTGAGGCAGTGAGCATAGGCAATAGTAAAAGTGGCACCTTACCTATCGCCTATGTTGATATGGGCGGCGCCTATGACATCGCCTATGTTGATATAGGCGGCTCCTAACCTATCACCAATGTGAGGTCGTACGCATAGGCAATGGTATATGCGGCGCCTAACCTATCGCCTATATTGATATAGGCGGCGCCTAAGCCATTGCCTATGTTGACATAGGCGGCACCTAACCTATCATCTAAGTGAGGCAGTGAGCATAGGCAATAGTATAAGTGGCTCCTAACCTATCGCCTATGTTGATATTGGCGACGCCTAATCCATCGCCTATGTTGACATAGGCGGCGCCTAACCTATCGCCTAAGTGAGGTAGTGAGCATAGGCAATGGTATAAGCTGCGCATAACCTATCACCTATGTTTATATAGGCGGCGCCTAAGACATAGCCTATGTTGACATAGGCGGTGCCTAACCTATCGCCAAAGTGAGGCCGTGAGCATACGCAATGGTATATGTGGCGCCTAACCAATCGCCTATGTTGATATAGGCGTCTCTTATGCCATCGCCTATGTTTACATAGGCGGCACCTAAGCTATCGCCTAAGTGAGGCAGCGAGAATAGGCAATGGTATAAGCGGAGCCTAACCTATCGCCTATGTTCATAAAGGTGGCGCCTAAAACATCTCCTATGTTGACATAGGCGGCACCTAACCTATCATCTAAGTGAGGCAGTGAGCATAGGCAATAGTATAAGTGGCGCCTAACCTATCGCCTATGTTGATATGGGCGGCGCCTAAGCCATCCCCTATGTTGACATAGGCGGCGCGTAGCCTATCGCCTAGGTGAGGCAGTTAGCATAGGTAATGGTATAAGCGTATCCTAACCTATCGCCTATGTTCATATAGGAGGCTCATAAGCCATCGCCCATGTTGAAAAGGGCGGCGCCTAACTTATCGCCTAAGTGAGGCAGTGCGCATTGGCAATGGATTAAGCGGAGCCTAACCTATCTCCTATGTTGATATAGGTGGCGCCTAAGATATCACCTATGTTGACATAGGCGACGCTAAACCTATCGTCTAAGTGAGGAAGTTAGCATAGGCAATGTTGGAAGCGGCGCCTAACCTATCACCTATGTTTATATAGGCGTCGCCTAAGCCATTGACTATGTTTACATAGGCGTCGCCTAACCTATCGCCTAAGTGAGGTAGTGAGCATAAGCAATGGTATAAGTAGTTCCTAACCTATCTCCTATGTTGATATAGACGACACCTAAACTATCTCCTAAGTGAGGCAGTGAGCATAGGCAATGGTATAAGCGGCGCCTAGCCTATCGCCTATGTTAATATAGGCGGCGCCTAAACGATTGCCTATGTTGACATAGGCGGCCCTAATCTATCGTCTAAGTGAGGTAGTAAGCATAGGAAATGGTATAAGCGGTGCTTTAGCCATCCCCTATGTTGACATATGCGGTGCCTGACCTATTGCCTAAGTGAGGCAGTGAGCATAGGCAGTGGTATAAGTTGTGCCTAACCTATCGCCTATTTTGACATAGATTGCGCCTAACCTTTCGCCTAAATGAGGCAGTAAGCAAAGTCAATGGTACAAGCTGCGCCTAATCAATCGCCTATATTGATATAAGCGGCTCTTATGCCATCGCCTATGTTGACATAGGCGGCACCTAAGCTATCTCCTAAGTGATGCAGCGAGCATTGGCAATGGTATAAGCGGCGCCTAACCTATCGCCTATGTTGATATAGGTGGCGCCTAAAACATCGCTTATGTTGACATAGGCGGCACCTAACCTATCATCTAAGTGAGGCAGTGAGCATAGGAAAGAGTATAAGTGGCGATTAACCTATTGCCTATGTTGATATAGGCGGTGCCTAAGCCATCCCCTATGTTGACATAGGCGGCGCGTAACCTATCGTCTAAGTGAGGCAGTGAGCATAGGGAATAGTATAAGTGGCGTCTAACCTATCGCCTATGTTGATATTGGCGACGCCTAAGCCATCGCCTATGTTGATATAGGCGGCGCCTAACCTATCGCCTAAGTGAGGCAGTGAGCATAGGCAATGGTATAAGCGGCGCATAACCTATCACCTATGTTTATATAGGCGGCGCCTAAGACATTGCCTATGTTGACATAGGCGGCGCCTAACCTATAGCCTATGTTGAAATGGGCGACGCCTAAGCCATCGCCTATGTTGACATAGGCGGCTCCTAACATATCGCCAAAGTGAGGTCATGAGCATAGTCAATGGTATATGCTACGCCTAACCTATCGCCTCTGTTGATATTGGCGGCGCCTAAGCCATTGTCTATGTTGACCTAGGCGGCACCTAAGCTATCGTCTAAGTGAGGCAGTGAGCATAGGCAATAGGATAAGTGGCGTCTAACCTATCGCCTATGTTTATATTGGCGACGCCTAAGCCATCGTCTATGTTGACATAGACGGCGCCTAACCTATCGCCTAAGTGAGTCAGTGAGCATAGGCAATGGATTAAGCAGCGCATAACCTATCACCTATGTTTATATAGGCGGCGCCTTGGACATCGCCTATGTTGACATAGGCGGCGCCTAACCTATCTTCAAAGTGAGGCCGTGACGATACGCAATGGTATATGCGGCGCCTAACCAATCGCCTAAGTTGATATAGGCGGCTCTTGTGCCATCCCCGATGTTGTCATACGCGGCACCTAAGCTATCTCCTAAGTTAGGCAGTGAGCATAGGCAATGGTATAAGCGGCGCCAAACCTATCCCCTATGTTGATATAGGTGGCGCCTAAGACATCGCCTATGTTGACATAGGCAGCACCTAACCTATCGTCTAAGTGACGCAGTTTTCATAGGCAATGCTATAAGCGGTGCCTAACCTATCACCTATGTTGATATAGGCGGAGCCTAATCCATTGACAATGATTACATACGCAGCGCCTAACCTATCACCTTTGTTGATATAGAAGGCACCTAACCTATCGCCTAAGTGAGGCAGTGAGGATAGGCAATGGTATAAGCGGCGCCTAACCTATCGCCTATGTTGATATAGAAGGCACCTAACCTATCGCCTAAGTGAGGCAGTGAGGATAGGAAATGGTATAAGCGGCGCCTATCCTATCGCCTATGTTGATATAGGCGGCACCTAAGCGATTCCCTATGTTGACATAGGTGGCCATTATCTATCGTCTAAGTAAGGCAGTAAGCATAGGCAAAGGAATAAGCGGTGCATAAGTCATCGCCTATGTTGACATATGCAGAACCTAACCTATCGCCTAAGTGAAACAGTGAGCATAGGCAATGGTATAAGTTGTGCCTAACCTATCGCCTATGTTGACATAGATTGCGCCTAACCTTTTGCCTATGTGAGGTAGTAAGCAAAGTCAATGGTACAAGCGGCGCCTAACCTATTTTCTATGTATATATAGGCAGCGTCTAATCCATTACCTATGTTGACATAGGCGGCCCCTAACCTATCGCCTAAGTGAGGCAGTGAGCATAGGCAATAGTATATGTGGCACCTAACCTATCAACTATGTTGATATGGGCGGCGTCTAAGACATCGCCTATGTTGATATAGGTGGCTCCTAACCTATTGCCAAAGTGAGGTCGTACGCATAGGTAGTGGTATATGCGGCGCCTAACCTATCGCCTATGTTGATATAGGCAGCGCCTAAGCCATTGCTTATGTTGACATAGGAGGCACCTAACCTATCATCTAAGTGAGGCAGTGAGCATAGGCAATAGTATAAGTGGCGCCTAGCCTATCGCCTATGTTGATATTGGCGATGCCTAAGCCATCGCCTATGTTGACATAGGCGGAGCCTAACCTATCGACTAAGTGAGGCAGTGAGTATAGGCAATGGTATAAGAGGCGCATAACCGATCACCTATGTTGATATAGGCGGCGCCTAAGACATCACCTATGTTGACATAGGCGGCGCCTAACCTATTGCCAAAGTGAGGCCGTGAGCAAACGCACTGGTATATACGGCGCCTAACCAATCGCCTATGTTGATATAGGCGGATCTTATGCCATCGCCTATGTTGACATAGGCGGCACCTAAGCTATCGCCTAAGTGAGGCAGCGAGCATAGGCAATGGTATAAGCGGCGCCTAACCTATCGCCTATGTTGATATAGGTGGCGCCTAAAACATCGCCTATGTTGACAAAGGCGGCACCTAACCTATCATCTAAGTGAGGCAGTGAGCATAGGAAATAGTATAAGTGGCGCCTTAGCTATCGCCTATGTTGATATGGGCGCCGCCTAAGCCATCCCCTATGTTAACATAGGCGGCGCGTAACCTATCGCCTAGGTAAGGCAGTTAGCATAGGCAATGGTATAAGCGTATCCTAACCTATCGCCTATGTTCATATAGGCGGCTTATAAGCCATCGCCCATGTTGAAATGGGCGGCACCTAACTTATCGCCTAAGTGAGGCAGTGAGCATTGGCAATGGTTTAAGCGGAACCTAACCTATCGCCTATGTTGATATAGGTGGCGCCTAAGACATCGCCTATATTGACATAGGCGACGCCTAACCTATCGTCTAAGTGAGGCAGTTAGGAAAGGCAATGCTGTAAGCGGCGCCTAACCTATCACCTATGTTGATATAGGCTGCGCCTAAGCCATTGACTATGTTTACATAGGCGCTGCCTAACCTATCACCTAAGTGAGGCAGTGAGCATAGGCAATAGTATAAGTAGTTCCTAACCTATCGCCTATGTTGATATAGACGGCACCTAAACTATCGCCTAAGTAAGGTAGTGAGCATAGGCAATGGTATAAGCGGCGCCTAACCAATCGCCTATGTTAATATAGGCGGCGCCTAAGCGATTGCCTATGTTGACATAGGCGGCCCTAATCTATCGTCTAAGTGAGACAGTAAGCATAGGAAATGGCATAAGCGGTGCTTAAGCCATCGCCTATGTTGACATATGCGGTGCCTGACCTATCGCCTAAGTGAGGCATTGAGCATAGGCAGTGGTATAAGTTGTGCCTAACCTATCGCCTATGTTAAAATAGATTGCGCCTAACCTTTTGCCTAAGTGAGGCAGTAAGCAAAGTAAATGGTACAAGCAGCGCCTAACCTATCACCAATGTTTATATAGGCGGCGCCCAAGCCATTGCCTATGTTGACATAGGCAGCGCCTAACCTATCACCTAAGTGAGGCACTGAGCATAGGCAATAGTATAAGTGGCGCCTAACCTATCTCCTATGTTGATATGGGCGGCGCCTAAGAGATCGCCTATGATGACATAGGCGGCTCCTAACATATCGCCATAGTGAGGTCATGAGCATAGGCAATGGTATATGCGGCGCCTAACCTATCGCCTATATTGATATAGGCGGTGCCTTAGCCATTGCCTATGTTAACCTAGACGGCACCTAACCTATCGTCTAAGTGAGCTAGTGAGCATAGGCAATATTATAAGCGGCGCCTAACCTATCGCCTATGTTGATATTGGCGACGCCTAAGCCATCGTCTATGTTGACATAGGCGTCGCCTAACCTATCGCCAAAGTGAGGCAGTGAGCATAGGCAATGGTATAAGCGGCGCGTAACCTATCACCTATGTTGATATATGCGGCGCCTATGACATCGCCTATGTTGACATTGGCAGCGCCTAACCAATCGCCAAAGTGAGGCCGTTAGCATACGCAATGGTATATGCTGCGCCTAATCAATCGCCTATGTTGATATAGGCGGCTCTTGTGCCATCCCCGATGTTGACCTAGGCGGCACCTAAGCTATCTCCTAAATTAGGCAGTGAGCATAGGCAATGGTATAAGCGGCGCCAAACTTATCACCTATGTTGATATAGGTGGCACCTAAGACATCGCCTATGTTGACATAGGCGGCACCTAATCTATCGTCAATGATAGGCAGTTTTCATAGGCAATGCTATAAGCGGCTCCTAACCTATTACCTATGTTGATATAGGCGGAGCCTCAGCCATTGACAATGTCAACATAGGCAATAGTATAAGTGGCGCCTAACCTATCGCCTATGTTGATATGGGCGGCGCCTAGGCCATTGCCGATGTTGACATAGGCGGCTCCTAACGTAACGCCAATGTGAGGTCATGAGCATAGGCAATGGTATATGCGGCGCCTAACCTATCGCCTATGTTGATATAGGCGGCGCCTAAGCCATTGCCTATGTTGACCTAAGCGGCACCTAACCTATCGTCTAAGTGAGGTAGTGAGCATAGGCAATAGTATAAGTGGCGCCTAACCTATCGCCTATGTTGATATTGGCGACGCCTAAGCCATCGCCTATGTTGACATAGGCGGCGCCTAACCTATCGCCTAAGTGAGGCAGTGAGCATAGGCAATGGTATAAGCGGCGCGTAACCTATCACCTATGTTGATATAGGCGGCGCCTATGACATCGCCTATGTTGACATAGGCGGCGCCTAACCTATCGCCTAAGTGAGGCAGTGAGCATAAACAATAGTATAAGTGGCACCTAACCTATCGCCTATGTTGATCTGGGCGGTGCCTAAGACATCCCTTATGTTGATATAGGTGGCTCCGAACCTATTGCGAAAGTGAGGTCATACGCATAGGCAATGGTATATGCGGCGCCTAACCTATCGCCTATGTTGATATAGACAGTGCCTAAGCCATTGCCTATGTTGACATAGGCGGAACCTAACCTATCATCTAACTGAGGACGTGAGCATAGGCAATAGCATAAGTGGCGCCTAACCTATCGCCTATGTTGATATTGGCTACGTCTAAGCCATCGCCTATGTTGAAATAGGCGGCGCCTAACCTATCGACTAAGTGAGGCTGTGAGCATAGGCAATGGTATAAGCGGCGCGTAACCTATCACCTATGTTGATATAGGCGGCGCCTAACACATCGCCTATGTTGACATAGGCGGCGCCTAACCTATTGCCAAAGTGAGGCTGTGAGCATACGCAATGGTATATGCGGTGCCTAACCAATCGCCTATGTTGATAGAGGCGGCTCTTATGCCATCGCCTATGTTGACATAGGCAGCACCTAAGCTATCACCTAAGTGAGGCAGCGAGCATAGGCAATGGTATAAGCGGCGCCTAACCTATCGCCTATGTTGATACAGGTGGCACCTAAAACATCGCCTATGTAGACATAGGTGGCACCTAACCTATCATCTAAGTGAGGCAGTGAGCATAGGCAATAGTATAAGTGGCGCCTAACCTATCGCCTATGTTGATATGGGCGGCGCCTAAGCCACCCCCTATGTTGACATAGGCGGCGCGTAACCTATCGCCTAGGTGAGGCAGTGACCATAGGCAATGGTATAAGCGTATCCTAACCTATCACCTATGTTCATATAGGCGGCTCATAAGCCATCACCCATGTTGAAATGGGCGGCGCTTAACTTATCGCCTAAGTGAGTCAGTGAACATTGGCAACGGCTTTAGCAGAGCCTAACCTATCGCCTATGTTGATATAGGTGGCGCCTAAAACATCGCCTATGTTTACATAGGCAGCGCCTAACCTATCATCTATGTGAGGCAGTTAGAATAGGCAATGCTATAAACGGCGCCTAACCTATCACCAATGTTGATATATGCGGCGACTAAGACATTGACTATGTTTACATAGGCGGCGCCTAAGATATCGCCTAAGTGAGGCAGTGAGCATAGGCAATGGTATAAGCGACGCCTAACCTATCGCCTATGTTAATATAGGCGACGCCTAAGCGATTGCCTATGTTGACATAGACGGCCCTAATCTATTGTCTAAGTGAGATAGTAAGCATAGGAAATGGTATAAGTGGTGCTTAAGCCATCGCCTATGTTGACATATGCGGTGCCTGACCTATCGCCTAAGTGAGGCAGTGAGCATAGGCAGTGGTATAAGTTGTGCCTAACCTATCGCCTATGTTAAAATAGATTGCACCTAACCTTTTGTCTATGTGAGGCAGTAAGCAAAGTCAATGGTACAAGCGGCGCCTAACCTATCACCAATGTTGATATAGGCGGCGCCTAAGGCATTGCCTATGTTGACATAGGCGGCGCCTAACCTATCGCCTAAGTGAGGAAGTGAGCATAGGCAATTGTATAAGTGGCTCATAACCTATCGCCTATGTTGATATGGGCGGCGCCTAAGCCATCACCTACGTTGACATAGGAGGCTCCTAACATATCGCCAAAGTGAGGTCATGAGCATAGGCAATGGTATATGCGGCGCCTAACCTATCGCCAATGTTCATATAGGCGGCGCCTAAGCCATTGCCTATGTTGACCTAAGCGGCACCTAACCTATCGTCTAAGTGAGGCAGTGAGCATAGGCAATAGTATAAGTGGCGCCTAACCTATCGCCTATGTTGATATTGGCGACGCCTAAGCCATCGCCTATGTTGACATAGGCGGTGCCTAACCTATCGCCTAAGTGAGGCAGTGAGCATAGGCAATGGTATAAGAGGCGCGTAACCTATCACCTATGTTGATATAGGGGGCGCCTATGACATCGCCTATATTGACATAGGCGGCGCCTAACCTATCGCCAAAGTGAGGCCGTGAGCATACGCAATGGTATATGCGGCGCCTAATCAATCGCCTATGTTGATATAGGCAGCTCTTGTGCCATCCTCGATGTTAACATAGGCGGCACCTAAGCTATCTCCTAAGTTAAGCAGCGAGCATAGGAAATGGTATAAGCGGTGCCAAACCTATCGCCTATGTTGATATAGGTGGCGCCTAAGACATCGCCTATGTTGACATAGGCGGCACCTAATCTATCGTCTAAGTTAGGCAGTTTTCATAGGTAATGCTATAAGCAGTGCCTAACCTATCACCTATGTTGATATAGGCGGAGCCTAAGCCATTGACAATGTTTACATACGCAGCGCCTAACCTATTGCCTTTGTTGATATAGAAGGCACCTAACCTATCACCTAAGTGAGGCAGAGAGGATAGGCAATGGTATAAGCGGCGCCTAACGTATCGCCTATGTTGATATAGGCGGCGCCTAAGCGATTTCCTATGTTGACATAGGCAGCCCTAATCTATCATCCAAGTAAGGCAATAAGGATAGGCAATGGTATAAGCGGCGCATAAGTCATCGTCTCTGTTGACATATGCGGCGCCTGACCTATCGCCTAAGTGAGGCAGTGAGCATAGGCAATGGTATAAGTTGTGCCTAACCGATCGCCTATGTTGACATAGTTTGCGCCTAACCTTTCGCCTAAGTGAGGCAGTAAGCAAAGTCAATGGTACAAGCGGCGCCTAACCTATCAACTATGTTGATATATGCGGCGCCTAAGCCATTGCCTGTGTTGACATAGGTGGAGCCTAACCTATCACCTAAGTGAGGCAGTGAGCATAGGCAATAGTATAAGTGGTGCCTAACCTATCGCCTATGTTTATATGGGCAGCGCCTAATCCATCGCCTATGATGATATAGGCGGTTCCTAACCTATTTCCAAAGTGTGGCCGTGAGCATAGGCAATGGTATATGTGGAGCCTAACCTATCGCCTATGTTGATATATGCGGCGCCTAAGCCATTGCCTATGTTAACATAGGCGACACCTAACCTATCGTCTAAGTAAGGCAGTAAGAATAGGCAATAGTATAAGTGGCGCCTAACCTATCCCCTATGTTGATATGGGCGGCGCCAAAGCAATCGCCTATGCTGACATAGGCGACGCCTAACCTATCGCCTAAGTGAGGCAGTGAGCATAGGAAATGGTATAAGCGTAGCCTAACCTATCGCCTATGTTCATATAGGCGGCTCATAAGCCATCTCCCATGTTGAAATGGGCGGCGACTAACTTATCACCTAAGTGAGGCAGTGAGCATTCGCAATGGTATAAACGGATCCTAACCTATCGCCTATGTTGGTATAGGCGGCGCCTAAGCCATCACCAATGTTGACATAGACGGTGCCTAACCTATCGCCTAAGTGACGCATTGAGCATAGGCAATAGTACAAGTGGTGCCTAACCTATCTCCTATGTTGATATGGGCGGCACCTAAGCCATCTCCCGTGTTTACATAGGCGGCGCGTAACCTATCCCCAAAGTGAGGCCGTGAGCATAGGCAATGGTATATACGGTGCCTAACCCATCGCCTATATTGATATAGGCGGCGCCTAAGCCATCGCCTATGTTGACATAGGCGGCTCCTAACGAATCTCCTAAGGGAGGCAGTGAGAATAGGAAATGGTATAAGCGGCGCCTAACATATCGCCTATGTTGATATAAGAGGCACCTAAGCCATCACCTAAGTAGACATAGGCGGCGCCTAACCTATCTCCTAAATGAGGCAGTGAGTATAGGCAATGTTATAAGCGGTGCCTAACCTATAACCTATGTTGATATAGGCGGCGCCTAAGCCATCGCCTATGTCGACATAGGCGGTGCCAAACCTATCGCATAAGTGAGGTAGTGATCATTGCCAATGGTATGAGTGACGCCTAACCTATCACCTATGTTGATATAAGCGGTGCCTAAGCAATCGCCTATGTTGACATAGGCGACCCTAATCAATCGCCTTAGTGAGGCAGTGAGCATAGGAAATGGTATAAGCGATGCCTAACCTATCGCCTATGTTTATATAGGAGACGCCTAATCCATCGCCTATGTTCACATAGGCGGCGCAAAACCTATCGTATAAGTGAGGTAGTGATCATAGGCAATGGTATAAGCGTCTCCTAACCTATCACCTATGATGATATAGGCGGTGGCTAAACGATCACCTATGTTGACATATGTGGCACCTAACCTATCGCCTAAGTGAGGCAGTGAGCATAGGCAATGGTATATGTTGTGCCTAACCTATCGCCTATGTTGACATAGGTTGCGCCTAACCTTTCACCTAAGTGAGGCAGTGAGCAAAGGCAATGGTAAAAGCAGCACCTAACCTATAGCCTATGTTGATATAGGGGGCGCCTAAACCATTGCCAATGGTGACATAGGCAGCACCTAACCTATTGCCTAAGTGAGGTAGTGAGGATAGGCAATAGTATAAGTGGAGCCTAACCTATCGCCAATGTTTATATGGGCGGCGCCTAAGCCATCGCCTATGTTGACTTAGGCGGCGACTAACCTATCGCCAATGTGAGGCCGTGATCATAGGTAATGGTATATGCGGCTCATAACCTATCGCCAATGTTGATATAGGTGGCACCTAAGCCATTGCCTATATTTACATAGACGGCGCCTAACCTATTGCCTAAGTGAGGCAGTGAGCATAGGAAATAGTATAAGTGGCGCCTAACCTATCTCCTATGTTGAGATGGGCGGCGCCTAAACCATCTCCTATGTCGACATAGGCGGTGCGTAACCTATCGCCTAAGTGAGTAAGTGAGCATAGGCAATGGTATATGTGGCGCCTAACCTATCGCCTATGTTGATATGGGCGTCGCCTAAGCCATCGCTTAGGTTGACATAGGCGGCGCCTAACCTATCGCCTAAGTGAGGAAGTGAGCATAGGCAATGGTATAACCGCCGCGTAACCTATCACATATGTTGGTATAGTTGGCGCCTAAGACATCGCCTATGTTGACATAGGCAACGCCTAAACTATCGCCAAAGTGATGCCGTGAGCATAGGCAATGGTATATGCGGCGCCTAACCAATCGACTATTTTGATCTAGACGGAACTTACGCCATCGCCTATGTTGACATAGGCAGCGTCTAAGTTGACATAGGCGGCGCCTAAGCTATCGCCTAAGTGAGGCAGTAAGCATAGACAATGGTAAAAGCGGCGCCTAACCTATCGCCTATGTTGGTATAGGCGGCGCCTAAGCCATCTCCTATGATGATATATGAAGCGCCTAACCTATAGCCTAAGTGAGGCGGTAAGCATAGGCAGTGGTATAAGCGGCGCCTAACCAATCGCCAATGTTGTTATAGGCGGCGCCTAAGCCATCGCCTATGTTGACATAGGTGGCGCGTAACCTATCGCCTAAGTGAGAAAGTGAGCATGGTCAATGGTATAAGCGGCGCCTAACCTATCACCTATGTTGATATAGGTGGCACCTAAGACATCACCAGTGTTGACATAGGCGGCTCCTAACCTATCGCCTAAGTGAGAATGTGAGCAAAGGCAATGCAATAAGTGGCGCCTAACCTATCACCTATGTTGATATTGGCGGCACCTAAGCCATTGACTATGTAGACATAGGCGGCACCTAAGCTCTCACCTATGTTGATATAGGCGGCACCTAAGCCTTTGACTTTGTAGACATAGGCGGCTCCTAACCTATCGCCACAGTGAGGCCGTGAGCATAGGTAATGGAATATGCGGTGCCTAACCTATCGCCTATGTTGATATAGGCGGCGCCTTAGCCATTGCCTATGTTGACATAGGCGACACCTAACCTATCATCTAAGTCAGGCAGTGAGCATAGGCAATTGTATAAGTGGCACCTAACCTATCGCCTGTGTTGATATTGGCGACGCCTAAGCCATCGCCTATGTTGACATAGGCGGCGCCTAACCTATCGCCTAAGTGAGGCAGTGAGCATAGGCAATGGTATAAGCGGCGCCTAACCTATCACCTATTTTGATATGGGCGGCGCCTAAGACATCACCTATGTTGACATAGGCGGCGCCTAACCTATCGCCAAAGTGAGGCCGTGGGCATAGGCAATGGTATATGCGGCGCCTAACCAATTGCCTATGTTGATATAGGCGGCTCTTATGCCATCACCTATGTTGACATAGGCGGCACCTAAGCTATCGCCTAAGTGAGGCAGTGAGCATAGGGAATGGTATAAGCGGCGCCTAACATATCACCTATGTTGATATAGGTTGCGCCTAATACATCACCTATGTTGACATAGGCGGCACCTAACTTATCGTCTAAGTGAGGCAGTTTGCATAGGCAATGCTATAAGCGGTGCCTAACCTATCACCTATGTTGATATATGTAGCGGCTAAGCTATTGAGTATGTTTACATAGGCAGAGCCTAACCTATCGCCTAAGTGAGGCAGTGAGTATAGGCAATGGTATAAGAAGTGCCTAACCTATCGCCTTTGTTGATATAGACTGCACCTAACCTATCTCCTAAGTGAGGCAGTGAGGATAGGCAATGGTATAAGTGGCGCCTAACCTATCGCCTATGTTGATATGGGCGGCGCCTAAGCCATCGCCTATTTTGACATAGGCGGCGACTAACCAATCGCCAAAGTTGATATATGCGGCACCTAAACCATTGCCTATGTTTACATAGGCGGCGCCTATCTATCGCCAAAGTGAGGAAGTGAGCATAGGAATTAGTATATGTGGCGCCTAACCTATCCCCTATGTTGATATTGGCGGATCCTAATCAATCTCCTATGTTGACATAGGTGGCGCCTAACCTATCACCTAAGTGAGGCCGTGAGCATAGGCAATGGTTGAAGCGGCACCTAACCGATCGCCTACGTTGATATAGGCGGCGCCTAAGCTATCGCCAATGTTGATATAGGCAGCGCCTAAGACATCGCGTATGTTGACATAGGCGGCGCCTAACCTATCGCATAAGGGAGGCAATGAGAATAGGAAATCATATAAGCGGCGCCTAACCTATCACCTATGTTGCTATAATAGGCACCTAAGCCATCGCCTATGTAGACATAGGTGACGCACAACCTATCGCCTAAGTGAGGCAGTGAGCATAAGAAAAGGTATAAGCATCGCCTAACCTATCGCCTCTGTTGATATAGGCGGCGCCTAAGCCATCTCTTGTGTTTACATAGGCGGAGCCTAACCTATCGCCAAAGTGAGGCCGTGAGCATAGTCAATGGTATATTCGGCGCCTAACCTATCGCCTATGTTGATATCCGAGGCGCCTAAGCCATCATCTATGTAGACATAGGCGGCACCTAACCTATCGCCTAAGTGAGCCAGTGAGTATAGGAAATGGTATAAGCAGCGCCTAACCTATCGCCTATGTTGATATAGGCGGCGCCTAAGCCATCGCCTATGTTGACATATACGGCACCTAATCTATCGCCTAAGTGAGGGAGTGAGCATAGGAAATGGTATAAGCAGCGCCTAACGTCTCGCCTATATTGATATAGGAGGCGCCTAAGCCATCGCCAATGTTGACATAGGTGGCGCCTAACCTGTCGCCTAAGTGAGGCAGTGAGCATAGACAATGGTATAAGTGGCGCCTAACCTATCACCTATGTTGACATAGGCAGCGCCAAACCTATCGCCTATGTGAGGCAGTGAGTATAGGTAATGGTATATGCGGTGCGTAACCAATCGCCTATGTTGATATAGGCGGCGCCTAAGCCATCGGCTATGTTGACATCGGCGGTGCCTAACCTATCGCCTAAGTGAGGCAGTGAGCATAGGCAATAGTATAAGTGCCTTACATATCTCCTATGTTGATATAAGAGGCGCCTAAGAGATCACCCATGTCGACATAGGCGGCCCTAATAAATCGCCTAAGGGAGGCAGTGAGCATAGGCAATGGTATAAGCGACGCCTAACCTATCGCCTATGTTGATATAGGCGGCTCCTATGCCATCGCCTATGTTGACATAGGCGGCGCCAAACCTATAGCATAAGTGAGGTAGTGATCATAGGCAATGGTATAAGCGGCGCCTAAGGGATCGCCTATGATAACATAGGCGACCCTAATCAATCACCTAAGGGAGGCAGTGAGCATAAAGAATGGTATAAGTGGCGCCAAACCAATCGCCTATGTTGATATAGGCAGCGCCTAAGACATCGCCTATTTTGACATAGGCGGCGACTAACCTATCGCCAAAGTGAGGCCGTGAGCATAGGCAATGGTATATGCGGCGCCTAACCTATCGCCAATAATTATATAGGCGGCACCTAAGCCATTGCCTATGATGACATAGGCGGCAGCTATCTATCGCCTAAGTGAGGCAGTTTGCATAGGCAATAGTATATGTGGCGCCTAACCTATTACCTATGTTGATATGGGCGGCGCCTAAGCCATCTCCTATGTTGACATAGGCGACGCCTAACCTATCGCCTAAGTGAGGTAGTGAGCATAGGAAAAGGTATAAGCGGCGCCTAACCTATTGCCTACGTTGATATAGGCGGCGCCTAAGCCATCGCCTATGTTTACATAGGCGGCGCCTAACCTATCGCCAAAGTGAGGATGTGAGCATAGGCAATGGTATATGCGGCGCCTAACCTATCGCCTATGTTGATATAGGCAGTGCCTAAGCCATCGCGTATGTTGACATAGGCGGTGCCTAACCTATCGCATAAGGGAGTCAGTGAGAATAGGAAATGGTATAAGCGCCGCCTAACCTATCACCTTTGTTGCTATAAGAGGCGCCTAAGCTATCGCCTATGTAGACATAGGCGGCGCCTAACCTATCGCCTAAGTGAGGCAGTGAGCATAAGAAATGGTATAAGAAACGCCTAACCTATCGCCTATGTTGATATAGGCGACGCCTAATCCATCTCCTGTGTTTACATAGGCGGCGCCTAACCTATCGCCAAAGTGAGGCCGTGAGAATAGGCAATGGTATATGCGGTGCCTAACCTATCTCCTATGTTGATATAGGTGGCGCCGAACCTATCACGTATGTTGACATAGGCGGCGCCTAACCTATCGCCTAAGTGAGGCAGTGAGCATAGGAAATGGTATAAGCAGCGCCTAACCTATCGCCTATGTTGATATAGGCGGCGCGTAAGCCATCGCCAATGTTAACATAGGTGGCGCCTAACCTATCACCTAAGTGAGGCAGTGAGCATAGACAATGGTATAAGTGGCACCTAACCTATCGCCTATGATGATATAGGCAGCGCCTAAGCCATAGCCAATATTGACATAGGCAGCGCCAAACCTATCGCCTAAGTGAGGCAGTGATATAGGTAATGGTATAAGCGGTGCGTAACCTATCGCCTATGTTGATATAGGCGGCCCCTAAGCCATCGCCTATGTTGACATAGGAGGTGCCTAACCTATCGCCTATGTGCGGCAGTGAGCATTGGCACTAGTATAACTGCCTTACATATCTCCTATGGTGATATAAGCGGCGCCTAAGCGATCACCTATGTCGACAAAGGCGGACCTAATAAATTGCCTAAGGGAGGCAGTGAGCATAGGCAATGGTATTAGCGGCGCCTAACCTATCGCCTATGTCGATATAGGTGGCTCCTAAGCCATCGCCTATATTGACATAGGCGGCGCCAAACCTATGGCATAAGTGAAGTAGTGATCATAGGCAATGGTATGAGTGGCGCCTAACCTATCACCTCTGTTGATATTTGCGGCGCCTAAGCGATGGCCTATGTTAACATAGGCGACCCTAATCAATCGCCTAAGGAAGGCAGTGAGCATAGAGAATGGTATAAGTGGCACCTAACATATCGCCTATGATGATATAGGCGGCGCCTAAGCCATCGACAATGTTGACATAGGTGGCGCCTAACCTATCACCTAAGTGACGCAGTGAGCATAGACAATGGTATATGTGGCGCCTAACCTATCTCCTATGATTATATAGGCAGCGCCTAAGCCATAGCCTATGTTGATATAGGCGGCGCCATGCCTATCGCCTAAGTGAGGCAGTAAGTATAGGCAATGGTTTAAGCGGCGCTTAACCTATTGCCTATGTTGAGATAGGCGGCGCCTAAGACATCACCTATGTTTACATTGGCGGCACCTAACCTATCGCCAAAGTGAGGCCGCGAGCAAAGACAATGGTATATGCGGCGCCTAACCTATCTCCTATGTTGATATAGGAGGTGCCTAAGCCATCACGTATGTTGACATAGGCGGCGCCTAACCTATCGCATCAGGGAGGAAGTGAGAATAGGAAATAGTATAAACGGCTCCTAACCTATCACCTATGTTTCTATAAGAGGCGCCTAAGCCATCGCCTATATAGACATAGGAGGCGCCTAACCTATTGCCTAAGTGAGGCAGTTAGCATAAGAAATAGTAAAAGCAGCGCCTAAACTATCGCCTATGTTGATATAGGCGGCGCCTAAGCCATCTCCTGTGTTTACATAGGCGGCGCCTAACCTATCACCAAAGTGAGGTCGTGGGCATAGGCAGTGGTAAATGCGGCACCTAACCTATCTCCTATGTTGATATAGGCGGCGCCTAAGCTATCGCATATGTTGACATAGGCGGCGCCTAACCTATCGCCTAAGTAAGGTAGTGAGCATAGGAAATGGTATAAGCAGCACCTAACCTATCGCCTATGTTGATATAGGCGGCGCCTAAGACATCGCCTATGTTGACATATGCGGCACCTAACCTATCGCCTAAGTGAGGGAATGAGCATAGGAAATGGTATAAGCGGCGCCGAACCTATCGCCTATGTTTATATAGGAGGCGCCTAAGCCATCGCCAATGTTGACATAGGTGGCGCCTAACCTATCGCCTAAGTGAGGCAGTGAGCAAAGACAATGGTATAAGTGGCGCCTAACCTATCGCCTATGATGATATAGGTAGCGCCTAAGCCATATCCTATGTTGACATAGGCGGCGCCAAACCTATCGCCTAAGTGAGGCAGTGAGTATAGGCAATGGTATAAGCGGGGCTTAACCTATCGCCTACATTGATATAGGCGGAACCTAAGACATTGCCTATATTTACATAGGTGGCGCCTAACCTATCGCCAAAGTGAGGCCGTGAGCATAGGCAATGGTATATGCGGCTCGTAACCTATCGCCTATGTTTATATAGGCGGTGCCTAAGCCATCGCGTATGTTGACATAGGCAGCACCTAACCTATCGCATAAGGGAGGCAGTGAGAATAGGAAATGGTATAAGCGGCGCCTAACCTATCACCTATGTTGCTATAAGAGGCGCCTAAGCAATCGTCTATGTAGACATAGGAGGCACCTAACCAATCGCCTATGTGAGGCAGTGAGCATAAGAAATGGTATAAGCAGCGCCTAACCTATCGCCTATGCTGATATAGGCAGCGCCTAAGCCATCTCCTATGTTTACATACCGGTGCCTAACATATCGCCAAAGTGAGGCCGTGAACATAGGCAATGGTATATACGGTCCCTAAACTATCGCCTATGTTGGTATAGGCGGCGCCTAAGCTATCGCGTATGTTGCATAGGCGGTGCCTAACCTATTGCCTAAGGGAGGCAGTGAGAATAGCAAATGGTATAAGTGACGCCTAACCTATCGCCTATGTTGATATGAGAGGCCCCTAAGCCATCATCTATGTTGACATAGGCAGCGTCTAACCTATCGCATAAGTGAGGCAGTGAGCATAGGAAATAGTATCAACAGCGCCTAACCTATCGCCTATGTTGATATAGGCGGCGCCTAAGCCATCACCTATGTTGACATATGCGGAACCTAACCTATCGCCTAAGTGAGGGAGTTAGCATAGGAAATGGTATAAGCGGTGCCTAACCTATCGCCTATGTTGAGATAGGAGGGGCCTAAGCCATCAACAATATTGACATAGGTGGCGCCTAACCTATCGCCTAAGTGAGGCAGTGATCATAGACAACGGTTTAAGTGGCACCTAACCTATCGCCTATGATGATATAGGCAGCGCCTAAGCCATAGTCTATGTTGACATAGGCGGCGCCAAACCTTTTGCCTAAGTTAGGGAGTGAGTATAGGCAATGGTATATGCGGCGCTTAACCTATCGCCTAAGTGAGGCAGTGAGTATAGGCAATTGTATAAGCGGTGCCTAACCTATCGCCTATGTTGATATAGGCGGCGCCTAAGCCATCGCCTATGTTGACATAGGCGGCGCCTAACCTGTCGCCTAAGTTAGGCAGTGAGCATAGGCAATAGAATAAGTGGCGCCTAACCTATCGCCTATGTTGATATAAGCGGCGCCTAAGCGATCGCCTATGTTGACATAGGCGGCCCTAATAAATAGCCTAAGGGAGGCAGTGAGCATAGGCAATGGTATAAGCGCCGCCTAACCTATCGCCTATGTTGATATAGGCGGCTACTAAACCATCGCCTATGTTGACATAGGCGGCGGCAAACGTATGGCATAAGTGAGGTAGTGATCATAGGCAATGGTATGAGTGGCACTTAACCTATCTCCTATGTTGATATTAGCGGTGCCTAAGCGATCGCCTATGATAACATAGGCGGCCCAAATCAATCGCCTAAGGGAGGAAGTGACCATAGGCAAACGTATAAGTGGCGCCTAACCTATCGCCTATGTTGATATAGGCGACGCCTAAGCCATCCCCTATGTTGACATATGCAGCACCTAACCTATCGCCTAAGTGAGGGAATGAGCATAGGAAATGGTATAAGCGGCGCCTAACCTATCGCCTATGTTGATATAGGAGGCGCCTAAGCCATCGCTAATGTTGACATAGGTGGCGCGTAACCTATCGCCTATGTGAGGCAGTGAGCATAGACAATGGTATAAGTGGCGCCTAACCTATTGCCTATGATGATATAGGCAACGCGTAAGCCATAGCCTATGTTGACATAGACGGCGACAAACCCATCGCCTAAAAGAGGCAGTGAGTATAGGCAATGGTATAAGCGGCGCTTAACCTATCGCCTACATTTATATAGGCGGCGCCTAAGACATCGCCTATATTTACATAGGCGGCACCTAACCTATCGCCAAAGTGAGGCCGTGAGCATAGGCAATGGTATATGCGGCGCCTAACCTATCGCTTATGTTGATATAGGCGGCGCCTAAGCCATCGCGTATGTTGACATAGGAGGCGCCTAACCTATCTCATAAGGGAGGCAGTGAGTATAGGAAATGGTATAAGCGGTGCCTAACCTATCACCTATGTTGCTATAAGAGGCGCCTAAGCAATCTCCTATGTAGACATAGACGGCGCCTAACCTATCGCCTAAGTGAGGCAGTGAGCATAAGAAATGGTATAAGCAGCGCCTAACCTATCGCCTTTGTTAATATAGGCGGCGCCTAAGCCATCTCTTTTGTTTACATACCGGCGCCTAACCTATCGCCAAAATGAGGCCGTGAAACTAGGCAATGGTATATGCAGCACCTAACCTATCGCCTATGTTGGTATAGGCGGCGCCTAAGCTATCGTGTATGTTGACATAGGCGGCGCCTAACCTATTGCCTAAGGGAGGCAGTGAGAATAGGAATGTGTATAAGCGGCGCCTAACATATCATCTATGTTGATATAAGAAGCGCCTAAGACAACATCGATGTAGACATGGGCGGCGCCTAACCTATCGCCTAAGTTAGGCAGTGAGCATAGGAAATGGTATAAGCAGCACCTAACCTATCGCCTATGTTGATAGAGGCGGTGCCTAAGCCATCGCCTATGTTGACATATGCGGCACCTAACCTATCGCGTAAGTGAGGGAGTGAGCATAGGAAGTGGTATAAGCGGCGCCTAACCTATCGTCTATGTTGATATAGGAGGCGCCTAAGCCATCGCCAATGTTGACATAGGTGGCGCCAAACCTATCGCCTAAGTGAGGCAGTGATCATAGACAATGGTATAAGTGGCGCCTAACCTATCGCCTATGATGATATAGGCAGCGCCTAAGCCATAGTCTATGTTGACATAGGCGGCGCCAAACCTATCGCCTAAGTGAGGTAGTGAGTATAGGCAATGGTATAAGCGGCGCTTAACCTATCGCCTAAGTAAGGCAGTGAGTATAGGCAATGGTATAAGTGGTGCCTAACCTATCGCCTATGTTGACATAGGCAACGCCTAAGCCATAGCCTATGTTGACATAGGAGGCGCCTAACCTATCGCCTAAGTGAGGCAGTGAGTATAGGCAATAGTATAAGTGGCGCCTAACCTATCGCCTATGTTTATATAAGCGGCGCCTAAGCGATCGCCTATGTTGACATAGGCGGCCGTAATAAATCGCCTAAGGGAGGTAGTAAGCATAGGCAATGGTATAAGAGGCACCTAACCTATCACCTATGTTGATATAGGCGGCTCCTAAGCCATCGCCTATGTTGACATAGGCGGCGGCAAACCTAAGGCATAAGTGAGGTAGTGATCATAGGCAATGGTATGAGTGGCGCTTAACCTATCGCCTATGTTGATATAAGTGGTGCCTAAGCGATCGCCTATATTAATATAGGCGGCCCGAATCAATCGCCTAAGGAAGGCAGTGAGCATAGGCAAAGGTATAAGTGGCGCCTAACCTATCGCCTAAGTTGATATAGGCGGCGCCTAAGCCATCGCCTATGTTGACATAGGCAGCGCCAAACCTATCGTATAAGTGAGGTAGTGATCATAGGCAATGGTATAAGCGGAGCCTAACCTATCACCTATGTTGATATAGGCGGCGCCTAAACGATCACCTATGTTGACATATGTGGCGCCTAACCTATTGCCTAAGTGAGGCAGTGAGCATAGGCAATGGTCTAAGTTGTGCCTTACCTATCTCCTATGTTGACATAGGTTGCGCCTAACCTTTTGCCTGAGTAAGGCAGTAAGCAAAGGCAATGGAACAAACGGCGCCTAACATATCGTCTGTGTTGATATAGACGACGCCTAAGCCATTGCCAATGTTGACATAGGTGGTGCCAAACCAATCGTCTAAGTGAGGCAGTGAGCATAGGCAATAGTATAATTGGTGCCTAACCTATCGCCTATGTTGACATGGGCGGCGCCTAAGCCATCGCCTATTTTGACATAGGCGGCGACTAACCTATCGCCAATTCTGACATAGGCGGCACCTAAGACATTGCCTATGTTGACATAGGCGGCGGCTATCTATCGCCAAAGTGAGGCAGTGAGCATAGGCAATAGTATATGTGGCGCCTAACATATCCCCTACGTTGATATGGGCAGCGCCTAAGCCATCTCCTATGTTGACATAGGCGGCGCCTAACCTACCTTCTAAGTGACACAGTAAGCATAGGCAATGGTATAAGCGGCGCCTAAGATATCTCCTACATTGATATAGGAGGCGCCTAAGCCATCGCATATGTTGACATAGGCGGCGCCTAAACTATCACCTATGTTGCTTTAAGAGGCGCCTAAGCCATCGCCTATGTAGACATAGGCGGCGCCCAACCTATCGCCTAAGTGAGGCAGTGAGCATAAGAAATGGTATAAGCAGCGCCCAACCTATCGCCTATGTTGATATAGGCGGCGCCTAAGCCATCTCCTGTGTTTACATAAGCGGCGCCTAACGTATCTCAAAAGTGAGGCCGTGAGCATAGGCAATGATATATTCAGCGCCTAACCTATCCCCTAAGTTGATATAGGCGGCGCCTAAGCTATCGCATATGTTGACATAGGCGGCACCTAACCTATCGCCTAAGGGAGGCACTGAGAATATGAAATGGTATAAGCGGCTCCTAACCTATCGCCTATGTTGATATCTGAGGCGCCTAAGCCATCATCCATGTAGACATAGGCGGCGCCTAACCTATCGCCTAACTGAGGCAGTGAGCATAGGAAATAGTGTAAGCAGCGCCTAACCTATCGCCTACGTTGATATAGGCGGCGCCTAAGCCATCGCCTATGTTGACATATGCGGTACCTAATATTTCGCCTAACTAAGGGAGTGAGCCTAGGAAATGGTATAAGCGGCGCCTAACCTATCTCCTATGTTGATATAGGAGGCGCCTAAGCCATCTCCAATGTTGAAATAAGTGGAGCCTAATCTGTCGCCTAATTGAGGCAGTGAGCATCAACAATGGTATAAGTGGTGCCTAACCTATCGCCTATGATGATATAGGCAGCTCCTAAGCCATAGCCTATGTTGACATAGGCGGCTCCAAACCTATCACCTAAGTGAGGCAGTGAGTATAGGCAATGGTATAAGCGGTGCCTAACCTCTCGCCTATGTTGATATAGGCGGCGCATAAGCCATCGCCTATGTTGACATAGGCGGCACCTAACCTATCGCCTATGTGAGGCAGTGAGCATAGGAAATAGTATAAGTGGCGTCTTACATATCGCATATGTTGACATAAGCGGAGCCTAAGCAATCGCCTATGTTGATATAGGCGGCCCTAATAAATCGCCTAAGGGCGGTAGTGAGCATAAACAATGGTATAAGCGGCGCCTAACCTATCGCCTATGTTGACATAGGCGGCGCCAAACCTATGGCATAAGTGAGGTAGTGATCATAGGCAATGGTATGAGTGGCGCCTAACCTATCGCCTCTGTTGATATAAGCGGCGCCTAAGCGATCGCCTATGTTATCATAGGCGGCCCTAATCAATCACCTAAGCGAGCCAGTGAGCATGCGGCGCCTAACCTATCGCCAATATTGATATAGGCGGCACCTAAGCCCTTACCTATGTTGATATATGTGGCGCCTATCTATCGCCTAAGTGAGGCAGTGAGCATAGGCAAAAGTATATGTGGCGCCTAAACTACGCCAATGTTGATATGGGCGGCGCCTAAGCCATAGCCAATTTTGACATAGGCGGCGCCTAACCTATCGCCTAAGTGAGGCAGTGAGCATAAGAAATGGTATAAGCAGCGCCTAACCTATCGCCTATGTTGATATAGGTAGCTCCTAAGCCATCTCCTATGTTTACATACCGGCGCCTACCCTATCGCCAAAGTGAGGCCGTGAACAAAGACAATGCTATATGCGATGCCTAACCTATCACCTATGTTGATATAGGAGGCACCTAAGCTATCGCGTATGTTGCATAGGCGGCGCCTAACCTATCTCCTAAGGAAGGCAGTAAGAATAGGAAATGGTATAAGCGGCGCCTAACCTATCGCCTAAGTGAGGCAGTGAGTATAGGAAATGGTATAAGCAGCGCCTAACCTATGGCCTATGTTGATATAGGCGGCGCCTAAACCATCGCCTATGTTGACATATGCGGCACCTAACCTATCACCTATGTGAGGGAGTGAGCATAGGAAATGGTATAAGTGGCGCCTAACCTATCGCCTATGTTGATATAGGAGGAGCCTAAGCCATCGCCAATATTGACATAGGTGGCGCCTAAGTGAGGCAGTGATCATAGACAGTCGTATACGTGGCGCCTAACCTATCGCCTATGATGATATAGGCAACGCCTAAGCCATAGTCTATGTTGACATAGGAGGCGCCAAACCTATTGCCTAAGTGAGGTAGTGAGTATAGGCAATGGTATAAGCGGCGATTAACCTATCGCCTAAGTGAGGCAGTGAGTATAGGCAATGGTATAAGCGGTGCCTAACCTATTGGCTATGTTGACATAGGCGGCCCCTAAGCCATCGCCTATGTTGACATAGGCGGCGCCTAACCTATCGCCTAAGTGAGGCAGTGAGCATAGGCAATAGTATAAGTGGCGTCTAACCTATCGCCGATGTTGATATTAGCGGCGCCTAAGCGAACTCCTATGTTGACATAGGCGGCCCTAATAAATCGCCTAAAGGAGGTAGTGAGCATAGGAAATGGTATAAGCGGCGCCTAACCTATCGTCTATGTTGATATAGGCGGCTCCTAAGCCATTGCCTATGTTGACATAGGCGACGGCAAACGTATGGCATAAGTAAGGTAGTGATCATTGGCAATGGTATGAGTGGCGCTTAACCTAATGCCTATGTTGATATAAGCGGTGCCTAAGCGATCGCCTATGTTAACATAGATGGCCCGAATCAATCGCCTAAGGAAGGCAATGAGCATAGGCAAAGGTATTAGTGGCGCCTAACCTATCGCCTATGTTGATATAGGCGGCGCCTAAGCCATCGCCTATGTTGACATAGGCGGCGCCAAACCTATCGTATAAGTGAGGTAGTGATCATAGGCATTGGTATAAGGGGAGCCTAAACGATCACCTATGTTGACATATGTGGCGCCTAACCTATCGCCTAAGTGAGGCAGTGAGCATAGGCAATGGTATAAGTTGTGCCTTACCTATCGCCTATGTTGACTTAGGTTGCGCCTAACGTTTCTCCTAAGTGAGGCAGTGAGCAAAGGCAATGGTACAATCGGCGCCTAACATATCGTCTATGTTGATATAGACGACGCCTAAGCTATTGCCAATGTTGACATAGGAGGCGCCAAACTTATCGCCTAAGTGAGGCACTGAGCATAGGCAATAGTATAAGTGGCGCCTAACCTATCGCCTATGTTGATATGGGCGGCGCCTAAGCCATCGCCTATTTTGACATAGGCGGCGACTAAGCCATTACCTATGTTGACATAGGCGGTGCCTATCTATCACCAATGTGAGGCAGTGAGCATAGGCAATAGTATATGTTGCGCCTAACCTATCGCCTAAGTTGATATGGGCGGAGCCTAAGCCATCTCCTATGTTGACATAGGCGGCGCCTAACCTACCACCTAAGTGAGGCAGTGAGCATAGGCAATGGTATAAGCGGCGCCTAACCTACCACCTAAGTGAGGCTGTGAGCATAGGCAATGGTATAAGCGGCGCCTAACCTATCGCCTACGTTGATATAGGCGGCGCCTAAGCCATCGCCTTTGTTTACATAGGAGGCGCCTAACCTATCGCCAGAGGGAGGCCGTGAGCATAGGCAATGGTATATGCGGCGCCTAAACTATCACCTATGATGATATAGGCGGCGCCTAAGCCATCGCATATGTTGACATAGGCGGCGCCTAACCTATCGCATAAGGGAGGCAGTGAGTATAGGAAATGGTATAAGCGGCGTCTAACCTATCACCTATGTTGCTATAAGAGGCACCTAAGCCATCGCCTATGTAGAAATAGACGGCGCCCAACCTATCGCCTAAGTATGGCAGTGAGCATAAGAAATGGTATTAGCATCGCCTAACCTATCCCCTATGTTGATATAGGCGGCGCCTAAGCCATCTCTTGTGTTTACATAGGCGTCGCCTAACCTATCTCCAAAGTGAGGCCGTGAGCATAGGCAATGGTATATACGGCGCCTAACCTATCGCCTATGTTGATATAGGCGGCGCCTAAGCTATCGCATATGTTGCCATAGGCGGTGCCTAACCTATCGCCTAAGGGAGGCAGTGAAAATAGGAAATGGTATAAGGGGCGCCTAACCTATCGCCTATGTTGATATCTGAAGAGCCTAAGACATCATCTATGGAGACATAGGCGGCGCCTAACCTATCGCCTAAGTGAGGCAGTGAGCATAGGAAATAGTTTAAGCATCGCCTAACCTATCGCCTATGTTGATATAGGCGGCGCCTAAGCCATCGCCTATGTTGACACAGGCGGCGCCTAACCTATCGACTAAGTGAGGCAGTGAGCATAAGAAATGGTATAAGCAGCGCCTAACCTATCGCCTAAGTGAGGGAATAAGCATAGGAAATGGTATAAGCGGTGCCTAACCTATCTCCTATGTTGATATAGGAGGCGCCTAAGCCATCTCCAATGTTTAAATAGGTGAAGCCTAACCTGTCGCCTAATTGAGGCAGTGAGCATCAACAATGGTATAAGTGACGCCTAACCTATCGCCTATGATGATATAGGCAGCTCCTAATCCATAGCCTATGTTGACATAGGCGGCGCCAAACCTATCTCCTAAGTGAGGAAGTGAGTATAGGCAATGGTATAAGCGGTGCCTAACCTATCGCCTATGTTGATATAGGCGGCGCCTAAGCCATCGCCTATGTTGACATAGGCGGCGCCTAACCTATCGCCAAAGTGAGGCCGTGAGCGTAGGCAATGGTATAAGCAGCGTCTAACCTATTGCCTACGTTGATATAGGCGGCGCCAAAGCCATCGCCTATGTTTACATAGGCGGCACCTAACCTATCGCCAAAGTGAGGCCATCAGCATAGGCAATGGTATATGCGGCCCCTATCTTATCACCTATGTTGATATAGGCGGCTCCTAAACCATCGCGTATGTTGACATAGGCGGCGCCTAACCTATCGCCTAAGTGAGGCAGTGAGCATAAGAAATGGTATAAGCAGTGCCTAACCTATCGCCTATGTTGATATAGGCGGCACCTAAGCCATATCCTGTTTTTACATAGGCGGCGCCTAACCTATCGCCAAAGTTAGGCCGTGAGCATAGGCAATGGTATATGCGGTGCCTAACCTATCTCCTATGTAGATATAGGCGGCGCCTAAGCTATCGCGTATGTTGACATAGGCGGCGCCTAACCTATCGCCTAAGGGAGGCTGTGAGAATAGGAAATGATATCAGTGGCGCCTAACCTATCGTCTATGTTGATATAAGCAGCGCCTAAGCCATCATCTATGTAGACATAGGCGGCGCCTAACCTATCGCCTAAGTGAGACAGTGAGCATAGGAAATGGTATAAGCGGCGCTTAACCTATCGCCTAAGTGAGGCAGTGAGTATAGGCAATGGTATAAGCGGTGCCTAACCTATTGCCTATGCTGACATAGGCGGCTCCTAAGCCATCGCCTATGTTGACATAGGTGGCGCCTAACCTATCGCCTAAGTGAGGCAGTTAGCATAGGCAATAGTATAAAAGGCATCTAACCTATCACCTATGTTGACATAAGCGGCGCCTAAGCGATCGCCTTTGTTGACATAGGCGACCCTAATAAATCGCCTAAGCCAGGTAGTGAGCATAGGAAATGGTATAAGAGGCGTCGAACCTATCGCCTATGTTGATATAGGCGGCTCCTAAGCCATCGCCTATGTTGACATAGGCGGCGGCAAACCTATGGCATAAGTGAGGTAGTGATCATAGGCAATGGTATGAGTGGCGCTTAACCTATCGCCTATGTTGATATAAGCGGTGCCTAAGCGATCGCCTATGTTAACATAGATGGCCCAAATCAATCGCCTAAGGAAGGCAGTGAGCATAGGCAAAGGTATAAGTGGAGCCTAACCTATCGCATATATTGATATAGGCGGCGCCTAAGCCATCGCCTATATTGACATAGGCGGCGCCAAACCTATCGTATAAGAGAGGTAGTGATCATAGGCAATTGTATAAGCGGAGCCTAACCTATCACCTATGCTGATATAGGCGGCGCCTAAACGATCACCTATGTTGACATATGTGGTGCCTAACCTATCGCCTAAGTGAGGAAGTGAGCATATGCAATGGTATAAGTTGTGCCTTACCTATCGCCTATGTTGACATAGGTTGCGCCTAACCATTCGCCTAAGTGAGGCAGTGATCAAAGGCAATGGTACAAGCGGCGCCTAACATATCGTCTATGTTGATCTAGACGGCGCCTAAGCCATTGCCAATGTTGACATAGGAGGTGCCAAACCTATCGCCTAAGTGACGCAGTTAGCATAGGCAATAGAATAAGTGTCGCCAAACCTATCGCCTATGTTGATATGGGCGGTGCCTAAGCCATCGCTTATGTTGACATAGGCGGCGGCAAACCTATGGCATAAGTGAGGTAGTGATCATAGGCAATGGTATGAGTGGCGCTTAACCTATCGCCTATGTTGATATAAGCGGTGCCTAAGCGATCGCCTATGTTAACATAGATGGCCCGAATCAATCGCCTAAGGAAGGCAGTGAGCATAGGCAAAGGTGTAAGTGGAGCCTAACCTATCGCATATATTGATATAGGCGGCGCCTAAGCCATCGCCTATGTTGACATAGGAGGCGCCAAACCTATCGTATAAGTGAGGTAGTGATCATAGGCAATGGTATAAGCGGAGCCTAACCTATCACCTATGTTGATATAGGCGGCGCCTAAATGATCACCTATGTTGACATATGTGGCGCCTAACCTATCGCCTAAGTGAGGCAGTGAGCATAGGCAATGGTATAAGTTGTGCCTTACCTATCGCCTTTGTTTACATAGGTTGCGCCTAACCTTTCGCCTAAGTGAGGCAGTGATCAAAGGCAATGGTACAAGCGGCGCCTAACATATCATCTATGTTGATATAGACGGCGCCTAAGCCATTGCCAATGTCGACATAGGAGGCGCCAAACCTATCGCCTAAGTGAGGCAGTGAGCATAGGCAATAGTATAAGTGGCGCCTAACCTATCCCCTATGTTGATATGGGCGGCGCCTTAGCCATCGCCTATTTTGACATAGGCGGCGACTAACCTATCGCCAAATTTGACATAGGAGGCACCAAAGCCATTGCCTATGTTGACATAGGCGGCGCCTATCTATCGCCAAAGTGAGGCAGTGAGTATAGGCAATAGTATATGTGGCGCCTAACCTATCGCCTATGTTGATATAGGCGGCGCTTAAGCCATCGCCTATGTTTATATAGGCGGTGCTTAAGCCATTGCTTAAGTTGACAAAGGAGGCGCCTAAGCCATTGCCTAACCTACCACCTATGTTGTTATCGCGGCGCCTAATCCATCGCCTATATTAACATAGGCGGCGCCTAACCTTTCGCCTATGTTGATATTGGCGGCGTCTAAGCCATCCCCTATGTTGACATAGGCGGCACCGAACCTGTCATCTAAGGGAGGCAGTGATCAAAGGAAATGGTATAAGCGGTCCTTAACATATCGCCTATGTTAATATAGGCGGCGCCTAAGCCATCGCCTATGTTGACATAAGCAGCACCTAACCTATCATCTAAGGGAGGTAGTAATCAAAGGAAATGGTATAAGCGGTGCCTAACATATCGCCTATGTTGATATAGACGGCGCCTAATCCATCGCCTATGTTGACATAGGCGGCGCCAAACCTATTGCCAAAGTGAGAAAGTAAGCATAGGAAATGGTATAAGTGACTCCTAACCTATCACCTATGTTAATATAGGCGGCGTCTAAGCCATCGCCTATGTTGACATAGGAGGCGCCTAACCTCTCGCCTATGTAAGGAAGTGAGCATAGACAATGGTATAAGCGGCACCTAACCTATCATATATGTTGATATAGGCGGCGCCTAAGCCGTAGCCTCGTTTGACATAGGCAGCCCTAATCTATTCCCTAAGTGAGGCAGTGAGCATAGGCAATGGTATAAGCGGCGCCTAACCTTTCGCCTATGTTGATATTGGAGACATCTAAGCCATCCCCTATGTTTACATAGGCGGCGCCACACCTATCTCCTAAGTAAGGCAGTGAACATAGGCAATGGTATAAGCAGCGCCTAACCTATCGCCTATGTTGATATAGGCGGTGCCTAAGACATCTCCTAAGTTTACATAGGCGGCGCCTAACCTATCGCCTATGTGAGGCAGTGAGCAGAGGAAATGGTATAAGCGGCGCCTAACCTATCGCATATATTGATATAGGCGGCGCCGAAGCCATCACCTATTTTGACATAGGCGACGCCTAACCTATCGCCTATGTTAAGCAGTGAGCATAGAAAATGGTATAAGCGACGCCTAACCTATCGCCTATGTTGATATAGGCGGATCCTAAGCCATCGTCAATGTTGACATAGGCGGCGCGTAACCTATCGCCAAAGTGAGGCAGTGAGCATAGGCAATGGTATAAGCGGCGGCTAACCTATCGGCGATGTTGATATAGGCAGCGCCTAAGCCATCCCGTATGTTGACATAGGCGGCGCCTAACCTATCGCCTAAGTGAGGTAGTGAACATAGTCAATGGTATAAGTGGTGCCTAACCTATCGCCTAGGTTGATATAGGCGACGACTAAGCCATCGCCTATGTTGACATAGGCAGCACGTAACCTATCGGCTAAGTAAGGCAGTGAGCAAATGCAATGGTATAAGCAGCGCCTAACCTTTCGGCTATGTTGAAATAGGAGGCTCCTAAGACATCGCCTATGTTGACATAGGCGGCGCCTAACCTATCGCCTAAGTGAGCAAGTGAGCATAGGCAATGGTATAAGCAGCGCCTAACCTATCGCTTATATTGATATAGGCGGCGACTAAGACATCGCCTAAGTCGACATACGCGGCGCCTAACCTATCGCCTATGTGAGGTAGTGAGCATAGAAAATGGTATAAGCGGAGCCAAATCTATCGCATATGTTGATATAGGCGGAGCCTAAACCATCACCTATTTTGACATAGGCGGCGCCTAACCTATCGCCAATGTGAGGCAGTGAGCATAGGCAATGGTATAATCGGCGCCTAACCTATCGCCTATATTGATATAGGCGGATCCTAAGCCATCGCCTATGTTGACATAGGCGGCGCCTAACCTATCGCATATGTTGATATTGGCGGACCCTAATCCATCACCTATTTTGAGATAGGAGGCGCCTAACCTATCGCCTAAATTGACATAGGCGGCATCTAACCTATCGCCTATGTGAGGCAGTGAGCATAGGAAATGGCATAAGCGGCGCCTAACCTATCGCATATGTTGATATACGCGGCGCCTAAGCCATCACTAATTTTAACACAGGCGGCGCCTAACCTATCGCCTATGTTAGGCAGTGAGCATAGGCAATGGTATAAGCGGCGCCTAACCTATCGCCTATGTTGATATAGGAGGAACCTAAGCCATCGCCTATGTTTACATTGGTGGCGCGTAACCTATCGCCTAAGTGAGGCAGTGAGCATAGGCAATGGTATAAGCGACGCCTAACCTATCGCCTATGTTGATATAGGCGGCGCCTAAGACATCCCCTATGTTCACATAGGCGGCGCCTAACCTATCGCCTACATGAGGTAGTGAACATAGGCAATGGTATAAGTGGTGCCTAAGCTATTGCCTATGTGAGGTAGTGAGGTATTGAGCATAGGCAATGGTATATGCGGCGCCTAACCTATCGCCTATGTGAGGTAGTGAACATAGGCAATGGTATAAGTGGTGCCTAACCTATAGCCTATGTGAGGTAGTGAGCATAGGTAATGGTTTATGCGGCGCCTAACCTATTGCCTAAGTGAGGCAGTGAGCATAGGCAATGGTATATGCGTCGCCTAACCTATCACCTATGTTGATATAGGCGGCGCCTAATACATCGCCTAAATTTACATAGGCGGCGCCTAACCTATCTCCTATGTGAGGCAGTGAGTATAGGAAATGGTATAAGCGGTGCCTAACCTATCGCCTATGTTATGCAGTGAGCATAGGCAATGGTATATACGGCGCCTAACCTATCGCATATGTTGATATAGGCGGCGCCGAAGCCATCACCTATTTTGACATAGGCGACGCCTAACCTATCGCCTATGTTAAGCAGTGAGCATAGAAAATGGTATAAGCGGCGCCTAACCTATCGCCTATGTTGATATAGGCAGATCCTAAGCCATCGTCTATGTTGACATAGGCGGCGCCTAACCTATCGCCAAACTGAGGCAGTGAGCATAGGTAATGGTATAAGTGGTGCCTAACCTATCGCCTAGGTTGATATAGGCGACGCCTAAGCCATCGCCTATGTTGACATAGGCAGCACCTAACCTATCGCCTAAGTAAGGCAGTGAGCAAATGCAATGGTATAAGCAGCGCCTAACCTATCGCCTATGTTAAAATAGGCGGCTCCTAAGCCATCACCTATGTTGACATAGGCGGCGGTTAACCTATCGCCTATGTAAGGCAGTGAGCATAGACAATGGTATAAGTGGCACCTAACCTATCATATATCTTGATATAGGCGGCGCCTAAGCCATCGCCTATTTTTACATAGGCAGCCCTAATTTATTCCCTAAGTGAGGCAGTGAGCAAAGGCAATGGTATAAGCGGCGCCTAACCTTTCTCTTATGTGGATATTGGAGGCGTCTAAGCCATCCCCTATGTTGACATAGGTGGCGCCAAACCTATCACCTAAGTTAGGCAGTGAGCATAGGAAATGGTATAAGCGGCGCCTAACCTATCACCTATGTTGATATAGGCGGCGCATAATACATCGCCTAAATTGACATAGGCGACGTCTAACCTATCTCCTATGTGAGACAGTGAGCATAGGAAATGGTAAAAGCGGCGCCTAACCTATCGCCTATGTTATGCAGTGAGCATAGGCAAAGGTATAAGAGGCGCCTTACCTATCGCGTATGTTCATATAGGAGGATCCTAAGCCATCGCCTATTGTGAAATAGGCGGCGCGTAACCTATCGCCTAAGTAAGGCAGTGAGCATAGGCAATGGTATAAGCGGCGCCTAAACTATAGCCTATGTTGATATATGTGGCGCCTAAGCCATCCCCTATGTTGACATAGGCGGCGCCTAACCTATCGCCTAAGTGAGGTAGTGAACATAGTCAATGGTATAAGTGGTGCCTAACCTATCGCCTAGGTTGATATAGGCGACGCCTAAGCCATCGCCTATGTTGACATAGGCAGCACCTAACCTATCGCCTAAGTAAGGCAGTGAGCAAATGCAATGGTTAAAGCAGCGCCTAACCTATCGCCTATGTTGAAATAGGTGGCTCCAAAGCCATCGCCTATGTTGACATAGGCGGCGCCTAACCTATCGCCTAAGTGAGCAAGTGAGAATAGGCAATGGTATAAGCGGCGCCTAACCTATCGCCTATATTGATATAGGCGGCGACTAAGACATCGCCTAAGTTGACATAGGCGGCGCCTAACCTATCGCCTATGTGAGGCAGTGAGCATAGAAAATGGTATAAGCGGCGCCAAACCAATCGCATATGTTGAAATAGAGGGAGCCTAAGCCATCACCTATTTTGACATAGGCGGCGCCTAACCTATCGCCTATGTGAGGCAGTGAGCATAGGCAATGGTATAATCGGCGCCTAACCTATCGCCTATAATGATATAGGCGGATCCTAAGCCATACCCTATGTTGACATAGGAGGCGCCTAACCTATCGCATATGTTGATATTGGCGGACCCTAATCCATCACCTATTTTGACATAGGAGGTGCCAAACCTATCGCCTAAATTGACATAGGCGGCGTCTAACCTATCGCCTTTGTGAGGCAGTGAGCATAGGAAATGGTATAAGCGGCGCCTAACCTATCGCATATGTTGATATAGGCGGCGCCTAAGCCATCACTAATTTTGACATAGGCGGCGCCTAACCTATCGCCTATGTTAGGCAGTGAGCATAGGCAATGGTATATGCGGCGCCTAACCTATCGCCTATGTTTATATAGGAGGAACCTATGCCATCGCCTATGTTGACATTGGCGGTGCGTAACCTATCGCCTAAGTGAGGCAGTGAGCATAGGCAATGGTATAAGCGGCGCCTAACCTATCGCCTATGTTGTATAGGCGGCGCCTAAGACATCCCCTATGTTGACATAGGCGGCGCCTAACCTATCGCCTATGTGAGGTAGTGAACATAGGCAATGGTATAAGTGGTGCCTAACCTATTGCCTATGTTGATATAGGCGGCGCCTAAGCCATCGCCTATGTTGAAATATGCAGCACCTAACCTATCGTCTAAGTAAGGCATTGAGCAAATTCAATGGTATAAGCAGCGCCTAACGTTTCGCCTATATTGAAATTGGAGGTACCTAAGCCATCGCCTATGTTGACATAGGCGGAGCCTAACCTCTCGCCTAAGTGAGCATGTGAGCATATGCAATGGTATAAGCGGCGCCTAACCTATCGCCTATATTGATATAGGCAGCGACTAAGACATCGCCTAAGTTGACATAGGCGGCGCCTAACCTATCGCCTATGTCAGGCAGTGAGCATAGGAAATAGTATAAGCGGCGCCTAACCTTTTGCATATGTTGATAAAGGCGGAGCCTAAGCCATCACCTATTTTGACATAGGCGGCGCCTAACATATCGCCTATGTGAGGTAGTGAGCATAGGCAATGGCATAAGCGGCGCCTAACCTATCGCCTATGTTTATATAGGCGGCGCCTAAGCCATCGTCTATGTTGACATAGGCGGCACCTAACCTATCATCTTAGGGAGGTAGTGATCTAAGGAAATGGTATAAGTGGGGCCTAACATATCGCATATGTTGATATAGACGGCGCCTAATCCATCGCCTATGTTGACATAGGCGGCTCCAAACTTATTGCCAAAGTGAGAAAGTAAGCATAGGCAATGGTATAAGTGACTCCTAACCTATCACCTATGTTGATATAGGCGGCGTCTAAGCCATCGCCTATTTTGACATAGGCAACTCTAATCTATTCCCTAAGTGAGGCAGTGAGCATAGGCAATGGTATATGTGGCGCCTAACCTTTTGCCTATGTTGATATTGGAGGCGTCTAAGCCATCCCCTATGTTTACATAGGCGGCGCCAAACCTATCTCCTAAGTAAGGCAGTGAGCATAGGCAATGGTATAAGCAGCGCCTAACCTATCGCCTATGTTGATATAGGCGGCGCCTAAGATATCGCCTAAGTTGACATAGGCGGCGCCTAACCTATCGCCTATGTGAGGCAGTGAGCATAGGAAATGGTATAAGCGGCGCCTAACCTATCGCATATGTTGATATAGGAGGCACCTAAGACATAACCTATTTTGACATAGGCGACACCTAACCTATCGCCTATGTTACACAGTGAGCATAGAAAATGGTATAAGCGGCGCCTAACCTATCGCCTATGTTGATATAGGCGGATCCTAAGCCATCGTCTATGTTGACATAGGCGGGGCGTAACCTATCGCCAAAGTGAGGCAGTGAGCATAGGCAATGGTATAATCGGTACCTAACCTATCGCCTATGTTGATATAGGCGGCGCCTAAGCCATCCTCTATGTTGACATAGGGGGCGCCTAACCTATCGCCTAAGTGAGGTAGTGAACATAGGCAATGGTATAAGTGGTGTTTAAACCTATCGCCTATGTTGATATAGGCGGTGCCTAAGCCATCGCCTATGTTGACATAGGCAGCACCTAACCTATCGCCTAAGTAAGGCAGTAAGCAAATGCATTGGTATAAGCAGCGCCTAACCTATCGCCTAAGTTGAAATAGGCGGCTCCTAAGCCATCACCTATGTTGACATATGCGGTGCCTAACCTATCGCCTAAGTGAGGCAGTAAGCATAGGCAATGGTATATGCGGCGCCTAACCTATTGCCTAAGTGAGGCAGTGAGCATAGGCAATGGTATATGCGTCGCCTAAACTATCGCCTATGTTGATATAGGCGGTGCCTAATACATCGCCTAAATTGACATAGGCGGCGCCTAACCTATCTCCTATGTGAGGCAGTGAGTATAGGAAATGGTATAAGCGGCGCCTAACCTATCGCCTATGTTATGCAGTGAGCATAGGCAATGGTATATGCGGCGCCTATCCTATTGCGTATGTTTATATAGGAGGATCCTAAGCCATCGCCTATGTTGAAATAGGCGGCGCATAATCTATCGCCTAAGTAAGGCAGTGAGCATAGGCAATGGTATAAGCGGCGCCTAACCTATCGCCTATGTTGATATATGCGGCGCCTAAGCCATCCCCTATGTTGACATAGGCGGCGCCTAACCTATCGCCTAAGTGAGGTAGTGAACATAGTCAATGGTATAAGTGGTGCCTAACCTATCGCCTAGGTTGATATAGGCGACGCCTAAGCCATCGCCTATGCTGACATAGGCAGCACCTAACCTATCGCCTAAGTATGGCAATGAGCAAATGCAATGGTATAAGCAGCGCCTAACCTATCGCCTATGATAAAATAGGCGGCTCCTAAGCCATCACCTATGTTGACATAGGCGGCGGTTAACCTATCGCCTATGTAAGGCAGTGAGCATAGACAATGGTATAAGCAGCACCTAACCTATCATATAAGTTAATATAGGCGGCGCCTAAGCCATCGCCTATTTTGACATAGGCAGCCCTAATACATTCCCTAAGTGAAACAGTGAGCAAAGGCAATGGTATAAGCGGCGCCTAACCTTTCGCCTATGTGGATATTGTCGGCGTCTAAGCCATCCCCTATGTTGACATAGAAGGCGCCAAACCTATCACCTAAGTTAGGAAGTGAGCATATGAAATGGTATAAGCGGAGCCTAACCTATCACCTATGTTGATATAGGCGGCGCCTAATACATCTCCAAAATAGACATAGGCGGCCCCTAACCTATCTCCTATGTGAGGCAGTGAGCATAGGAAATGGTATAAGCGGCATCTAACCTATCCCCTATGTTATGCAGTGAGCGTAGGCAAAGGTATAAGCGGCGCCTAACCTATCGCGTATGTTTATATAGTAGGATCCTAAGGCATCGCCTATGTTGAAATAGGCGGCGCGTAACCTATCCCCTAAGTAAGGCAGTGAGCATATGCAATGGTATAAGCGGCGCCTAATCTATTGCCTATGTTGATATATGTGGCGCCTAAGCCATCCCCTATGTTGACATAGGCGGCGCCTAACCTATCGCCTAAGTGAGGTAGTGAACATAGTCAATGGTATATGTGGTGCTTAACCTATCGCCTAGGTTGATATAGGCGACTCCTAAGCCATCACCTATGTTGTCATAGGCAGCACCTAACCTATCGCCTAAGTAAGGCAGTGAGAAAATGCAATGGTATAAGCAGCGCCTAACCTATCGCTTATGTTGAAGTAGGCGGCTCCTAAGCCATCGCCTATGTTGACATAGGCGATGCCTAACCTATCTCCTAAGTGAGCAAGTGAGCATAGGCAATGGTATAAGCGGCGCCTAACCTATCGCCTATATTGATATAGGCGGCGACTAAGACATCGCCTAAGTTGACATAGGCGGCTCCTAACCTATCCCCTATGTGAGGCAGTGAGCATAGAAAATGGTGTAAGCGGCGCCAAACCTATCTTATATGTTGATATACGCGGAGCCTAAGCCATCACCTATTTTGACATAGGCGGCACCTAACCTATCGCCTATATGTGGAAGTGAGCATAGGCAATGGTATAATCGGTGCCTAACCTATCGCCTATGTTGATATAGGCGGATCCTAAGCCATCGCCTATGGTGACATAGGCGGCGCCTAACCTATCGCATATGTTGATATTTGCGGACCCTAACCTATCGCCTAAATTGACATAGGCGGCGTCTAACCTATCGCCTATGTGAGGCAGTGAGAATAGGAAATGGTATAAGCGGAGCCTAATCTATCGCATATGTTGATATAGGCGGCGCCTAAGCCATCACTAATTTTGACATAGGCGGCGCCTAACCTATCGCCTATGTTAGGCAGTGAGCATAGGCAATGGTATAAGCGGCGCCTAACCTATCGCCTATGTTGATATAGGAGGATCCTAAGCCATCGCCTATGTTGACATTGGCGGCGCGTAACCTACCGCCTATGTGAGGCAGTGAGCATAGGCAATGGTATAAGCGGCGCCTAACCTATCGGCTATATTGATATAGGCGGCGCATAAGCCATCCCCTATGTTGACATAGGCGGCGCCTAACCTATCGCCTAAGTGAGGTAGTGATCATACGCAATGGTATATGTGGTGCCTAACCTATCGCCTATGTTGATATAGGCGGCGCCTAAGCCATCGCCTATGTTGATATAGGCAGCACCTAACCTATCGCCTAAGTAAGGCATTGAGCAAATGCAATGGTATAAGCAGCGCCTAACGTTTCGCCAATATTGAAATTGGCGGTTCCTAAGCCATCGCCTATGTTGACATAGGTGGCGCCTAACCTCTCGCCTAAGTGAGCCAGTGAGCATTGGCAATGGTATAAGCGGCGCCTAACCTATCGCCTATATTGATATAGGCGGCGACTAAGACATCGCCTAAGTTGACATAGGCGGCACCTAACCTATCGCCAATGTGAGGCAGTGAGCAAAGGAAATGGCATAAGCGGCGCCTAACCTTTTGCATATGTTGATATAGGCGGAGCCTAAGCCATCACCTATTTTGACATAGGCGGTGCCTAACATATCGCCTATGTGAGGCTATGAACATAGGCAATGGCATAAGCGGCGCCTAACCTATCGCCTATGTTGATATAGGCGGATCCTACGGCATCGCCTATGTTGACATAGGCGGCGCCTAACCTATCTCCTATGTGAGGTAGTGATCATAGGCATTGGTATAAGCAACGCCTAACCTATCGCCAAAGTGAGGCCGTGAGAATAGGCAATGGTATATGCGGCGCCTAACCTATATCCTATGTTGATATAGGCGGCGCCTAACCTATCGCCTATGTTAGGCAGTGAGCATAGAAAATGGTATAAGCGGCGCCTAACCTATCGCCTATGTTGATATAGGAGGATCCTAAGCCATCGCCTATGTTGACATTGGCGGCGCGTAACTTATCGCCTAAGTGAGGCATTGAGCATAGGCAATGGTATAAGCAACGCCTAACCTATTGCCTATATTGATATAGGTGGCGCATAAGCCATCCCCTATGTTGACATAGGCAATGGTATAAGCAGCGCCTAACCTATTGCCTATATTGATATAGGTGGCACATAAGCCATCCCCTTAGTTAACATAGGCAATGGTATAAGTGGTGCCTAACCTATCGCCTATGTTGATATAGTCGGCGCCTAAGCCATCGCCTATGTTGAAATAGGCAGCACCTAACCTATCGCCTAAGTAAGGCATTGAGCAAATGCAATGGTATAAGCAGCGCCTAACGTTTCGCCTATATTGAAATTGGCGGTTCCTAAGCCATCGCCTATGTTGACATAGGTGGCACTTAACGTCTTGCCTAAGTGAGCCAGTGAGCATAGGCAATGGTATAAGCGGCGCCTAACCTATCGCCTATATTGATATAGGCGGCGAGTAAGACATCACCTAAGTTGAAATAGGCGGCACCTAACCTATCGCCTATGTGAGGCAGTTAGCATAGGAAATGGCATAAGCGCCGCCTAACCTTTCGCATATGTTGATATAGGCGGAGCCTAAGCCATCACCTATTTTGACATAGGCGGTGCCTAACATATCGCCTATGTGAGGCAGTGAGCATAGGAAATGGCATAAGCGGCGCCTAACCTATCGTCTAAGTTGATATAGGCGGATCCTAAGGCATCGCCTATGTTGACATAGGCAGCGCCTAACCTATCGCCTAAGTGAGGTAGTTATCATAGGCAATGGTATAAGCGAAGCATAACCTATCGCCAAGGTGAGGCCGTTAGCATAGGCAATGGTATATGCGGCACCTAACCTATCTCATATGTTGATATAGGCGGCGCCTAAGCTATCGCATATATTGACATAGGCGGCGCCTAGCCTATCTCCTAAGGGAGGCAGTAAGAATAGGAAATTGTATAAGCGGCGCCTAACCTATCACCTATGTTGATATGAGAGGCGCCTATGCCATCATCTATGTAGACATAGGCGGCACCTAACCTATCGCCTAAGTGAGGCAGTGAGCATAGGAAATGGTATAAGCGGCGCCTAAGCTATCGCCTACGTTGATATAGGCGGCGCCTAAGCCATCTTCTATGTTTACATAGGCGGAGCCTAACCTATCGCCAAAGTGAAGCCGTGAGCATAGGCAATGGTATATGCGGCGCCTAACCTATCGCCTATGATGATATAGGCGGCGCCTAAGCCATCACGTATGTTGAAATAGGCGGCGCCTAACCTATCGCATAAGGGAGGCAGTAAAAATAGGAAATGGTATAAGCGGCGCCTAACCTATAACCTATATTGCTATAAGAGGCGCCTAAGCCATATCCTATGTATACATAGGCGACGCCCAATCTATCGCCTAAGTGAGGAAGTGAGCATAAGAAATGGTATAAGCAGAGCCTAACCAATCGCCTATGTTGATATAGGCGGCGCCTAAGCCATCTCCTGTTTTTACATAGGCGGTGCCTAACGTATCGCCTATGTTGATATAGGCGTCGCCTATACTATCGCATATGTTGACATAGGCGGCGCCTAACATATCGCCTAAGGGAGGGAGTGAGAATAGGAAATGGTAAAAGCGACGCCTAACCTTTTGCCTATGTTGATATCTGAGGCGCCTAAGCCATCATCTATGTAGATATAGGCGGAGCCTAACCTATCACCTAAGTAAGGCAGTGAGAATAGGAAATGGTATAAGCGGCGCCTAACCTATCGCCTAAGTGAGGCAGTTAGAATATGAAATGGTATAAGCGGCGCCTAAGCTATCGCCTATGTTGATATAGGCGGTGCCTAAGCCATCGCCTATGTTGACTTAGGCGGCACCAAACCTATGGAATAAGTGAGGTAGTGATCATAGGCAATGGTATGAGTGGCGCCTAACCTATCGCCTCTGTTGATATAAGCGGCGCCTAAGCGATCGCTAATGTTAACATAGTTGGCCCTAATCAATCGCCTAAGGGAGGCAGTGAGCATAGGGAATCGTATAAGTGGTGCCTAACCTATCTCCTATGTTGATATAGGCGGCGCCTAAGCCATCGCCTATTTTGACATAGGCGGCGACTAACCTATCGCCAAAGTGAGGCCGTGAGCATAGGCAATGGTATGTGCGGCGCCTAACCTATCGCCAATATTGACATAGGCGGCGCCTATCTATCGCCTAAGTGAGGCAGTGAGCATAGGCCATAGTATATGTGGCGCCTAACCTATCGCCTATGTTGATATGGGCGACGCCTAAGCCATCACCTATGTTGACATAGGCGGCGACTAACCTATCGCCTATGTGAGGCAGTGAGCATAGGCAATGGTATAAGCGGCGCTTAACCTATTGCCTACATTGATATAGGCGACGCCTAAGCCATCGCTTATGTTTACATAGGCGGGGCCTAACCTATCGCCAAAGTGCGGCCATGAGCATAGGCAATGGTATATGCGGCGCCTAACTTATGATTTATGTTGATATAGGCGGCGCCTAAGCCATCGTGTATGTTGACATAGGCGGCGCCTAACCTATCGCATAAGGGAGGCAGTGAGAATAGGAAATGGTACAAGAGGCGCCTAACCTATCACCTATGTTGCTATAAGAGGTGCGTAAGCCATCTCCTATGTAGACATAGGCGGTGCCTAACCTATCGCCTAAGTGAGGCAATGAGCATAAGAAATGGTATAAGTAGCGCCTAACCTATCTCCTATGTTGATATAGGCATCGCCTAAGCCATCTCCTGTGTTTACATAGGCGGTGCCTAACCTATCGCCAAAGTGAGGCCGTAAGCATTGGCAATGGTATATGCGGCGCCTAACCTATCTCTTATGTTGATATAGGCGGTGCCTAAGCTATCACATATGTTGACATAGGCGACGCCTAACCTATCGCCTAAGGGAGGCAGTGAGAATTCGAAATGGTATAAGCGACGCCTAACCTATCGCCTATGTTGATATAAGAGGCGCCTATGCCATCATCTATGTAAACATAGGCGGCGCCTAACCTATCGCCTAAGTAAGCCAGTGAGCATAGGAAATGGTATAAGCAGCGCCTAACCTATCGCCTATGTTGAAATAGGCAGCGCCTAAGCCATCGCCTATGTTGACATATGCGGCACCTAACCTATATCCTAAGTAAGGGAATACGCATAGGAACTGGTATAAGCGACGCCTATCCTATCGCCTATGTTGATATAGGAGGCGCCTAATCCATCGCCAATGTTGACATAGGTGGCGCCTAACCTATCGCCTATGTGAGGCAGTGAGCATAGACAATTGTATAAGTGGAACCTAACCTATCGCCTATGATGATATAGGCAGCGCCTAAGCCATAGCCTATGTTAACATAGGCGGCGCCAAACCTATAGCCTAACTCAGGCAGTGAGTATAGGCAATGGTATATGCGGTGCCAAACCTATAGCCTAAGTTGATATATGCGGTCCCTAAGCCATCTCCTTTGTTGAGATAGGCGGCGCCAAACCTATGGCATAAGTGAGGTAGTGATCATTGGCAATGGTATGAGTTGCGCCTAACGTATAGCCTCTGTTCATATAAGCGACGCCTAAGCGATCACCTATGTTAACATAGGCGGCCCTAATCAATCGCCTAAGGGAGGCAGTGAGCATAGGGAATGGTATAATTGGCGCCTAACCTATCTCCTATGTTGATATAGGCGGCGCCTAAGCCATCGGCTATTTTGACATAGGCGGGGACTAACCTATCGCCAAAGTGAGTCCATGAGCATAGGCAATGGTATATGCGGCGCCTAACCTATCGCCAATGTAGATATAGGCGGCACCTAAGCCATTGCCTATGTTGACATAGGCGGCGCCTATCTATCTCCTAAGTGAGGCAGTGAGCATAGGCAATAGCATATGTTGCTCCTAACCTATCGCCTATGTTGATATGGGCGACGCCTAAGCCATCACCTATGTTGACATAGGCGGCGCCTAACCTATCGCTTAAGTGAGTCAGTGAGCATAGGCATTGGTATAAGCGGCACCTAACCTATTGCCTACGTTGATATAGGCGACGCCTAAGCCATCACATATGTTTACATAGGCGGCGCCTAACCTATCGCCAAAGTGAGGCCATGAGCATAGGCAATGGTATATGCGGCGCCTAACCTATCACCTATGCTTATATAGGTGGCGCCTAAGCCATCGTGTATTTTGACATAGGCGGTGCCTAACCTATCGCATAAGGGAGGCAGTGAGAATAGGAAATGGTATAAGCGGCGCCTAACCTATCACCTATGTTGCTATAAGAGGCGCCTAAGTCATCTCTATTGTAGACAAAGGCAGCGCCTAACCTATCACCTAAGTGAGGCAGTGAGAATAAGAAATGTTATAAGCAACGCCTAACCTATCGCCTATGTTGATATTGGCGGCGCCTAAGCCATCACCTGTGTTTTCATAGGCGGCGCCTAACCTATCGCCAAAGTGAGGCCGTGAGCATAGGCAATGGTATATGCGGCGCCTAACCTATCTCCTATGTTGATATAGGTGGCGCCTAAGCTATCACTTATGTTTACATAGGTGGCGCCTAACCTATCGCCTAAGGGAGGCAGTGAGAATAGGAAATGGTATAAGCGGCGCCTAAACTATCGCCTAAGTGAGGCAGTGAGCATAGGAAATTGTATATGCAGCGCCTAACCTATCGCCTATGGTGATATAGGCAGCGCCGAAGCCATCACCTATGTTTACATATGCGGCACCTGACCTATCGCCTAAGTGAGGGAATGAGCACAGGAACTGGTATAAGCGGCGCCTAACCAATCGCCTCTGTTGATATAGGAGGTGCCTAATCCATCGCCAATGTTGACATAGGTGGCGCCTAACCTATCGCCTAAGTGAGGTAGTGAGTATAGACAATGGAATAAGTGGCACCTAACCTATCGCCTATGATGATATAGGCAGTGCCTAAGACATAGCCTATGTTGAAATAGGCGGCGCAAAACCTATCGCCTAAGTGAGGCAGTGAGTATAGGCAATGGTATAAGCGGTGCCAAACCTATCGCCTATGTTGATATATGCGGTCCCTAAGCCATCTCCTATGTTGACATAGGCGGCGCCAAACCTATGGCATATGTAAGGTAGTGATCATAGGCAATGGTATGAGCGGCGCCTAACCTATTTCCTATGTTGGCATAAGCGGCGCCTAAGCCATCGCTTATATTGACACAGGCGGTGCCAATCCTATCGCCTAATTGAGGCAGTAAACATAGAAAATGGTATAAGCAGCGCCTAACCTATCACCTATGTTGATATAGACGGCGCCTAAGCCATCGCATATGTTGACATAGGCGGCTCCTAACCTATCTCCTAAGTGAGGCAGTTAGCATAGGCAATGGTATAAGCGGGGCCTAACCTATCACCTATGTTAATATAGGCGGCGCCTAAGCCATCGCCTATGTAGACATAAGCGGCGCCTAACCTATCACCTATGTGAGGCAGTTAGCATTGGGAATAGTATAACTGGCGCCTAACCTATCCCCTATGTTCATATAGTTGGAGCTTAATCAATGGCCTATGTTGACAAAGGCGGCACCTAACATATCACCTAACTCAGGGAGTGAGTATAGGCAATGGTGTAAATGGCGCCTAACCTATTGCCTATGTTTATATAGGAGGCCCCTAAGCCATCGCCTATGTTCACATAGGAGTCACCTAACCTATCGCCTAAGTGAGGCAGTGAACATAGACAATGGTTTAAGTGGCGCCTAACCTATCTCCTATGATGATATAGACAGCGCCTAAGACATCGCCTATATTAAAATAGATGGCACCTAACCTTTCGCCTTAGTGAGGTAGTGAGCATAGGCAATGGTATAAGAGGTGCCTAACCTATCGCCTATGTTGATATATGTGGTGCCTAAGCCATCGCCAATATTGACATAGGCGTAACCTAACCTATCGCCTAAGTAAGGCAGTGAGCATAGGCAATGGTATAAGCGGCGCCTAACCTATCGCATATGTTGATATAGGCAGCGCCTAACCTATCACCTATGTTGATATAGGCGACGCCTAAGCCATCGCCCGTGTTAACATAAGGCGCCTAAACTATCGCCTAAGTGAGGCAGTGAGCATAGGCAATGGAATAAGAGGCGTCTAACCTATCGCCTATATTGACATTGGCAGTGCCTAAACCATCGCCTATGTTGACATAGGCGGCGCCTAACCTATCGCCCAACTGAGGCAGTAAGCACAGGCAATGGTATAAGCGGTACCTAACCTATCGTCTATGTTGATATAAGCGACACCTAACTTATCGTCTAAGTAAGGCAGTAAGCATAGGCAATGGTATAATCTGAGCCTAACCTATCGCCTATTTTGATATAGGCGGAGCCTGAGTGATCGCCTATGTTGACATAGACGGTGCCTAAACTATCGCCTAAGAGAAGCAGTGAGCATAGGCAATGGTATAAGCGGCGCCTAACCTATCGCCTACGTTGATATAGGAGGCACCTAAGCCATATGCTATGTTGACATAGGCAGCGCCTAACTTATCGCCTAAGTGAGGCAGTAAGCATAGGCAATGGTATAAGTGGCGCCTAACCTATCGTCTATGTTGATATAGGTGGCGCCTAATCCATCTCCTATGTTGACATAGACGGCGCCTAACCTATCGCCTAAGTGAGGAAGTGAGCATAGGCAATGGTATAAATGGCGCCTAACCTATCGCCTATGTTGATATAGGCCTTGACTAAGACATCGCCTATGTTAACATAGGCGCCGCCTAACCTATCGCCTAAGTGAGGCAGTGATCATAGGCAATGGTATAAATGGAGCCTAACCTATCGCATATGGTTATATAGGTGGCGCCTAAGCCATCGTCTATGTTGATATAGGCAACACCTAACCTATTGCCTAAGTGAGGCATTGAGCATAGACAATGGTATAAGCGGCGCCTAACCTATCGCTTTTGATGATATAGGAGGCGCCTAACCTACCGCCTAAGTGATGCAGTGAGCATAAGCATTGGTATAAGCAGGGCCTAACCTATCGCCTAAGTGAGGCAGTGAGCATAAGGAATGGTATAAGCAGCGCCTAACCTATCGCCAATGTTGATATAGGCGGCACCTAAGACATCGCCTATGCTAACAAAGGTGGCACCTAACCTATCGCCTAAGTGAGGCAGTGAGCATAGGCAATGGTATAAGCGGCGCCTAACCTATATCCTATGTTGATATAGGTGGCGCCTAAGCCATTGCCTTTGTTGACATAGGCGGCGCATAACCTATCACCTAAGTAAGGTCCAGAGCATAGGAAATGGTATATGCGGAGCCTAACGTATCGCCTAAGTGAGGCAGTGAGCACATGCAATGGTATAAGCGGTACCTAACATATCGTCTATGTTGATGTAAGCGGAGCCTGACATATCGTATAAGTGAGGCAGTAATCATAGGCAATGGTATAATCGAAACCTAACCTATCGCCTATTTTGATATAGGCGGCGCCTGAGTGATCGCCTATATTGACATAGACGGTGCCTAAACTATAGCCTAAGAGAAGCAGTGAGCATAGGCAAAGGTATCAGAGGCGCCTAACCTATCGCCTACGTTGATATAGGAGGCACCTAAGCCATCTGCTATGTTGACATAGGCAGCGCCTAACTTATCGCCTAAGTGAGGCAGTAAGCATAGGCAATGGTATAAGCGGCGCCTAACCTATCGTCTATGTTGATATAGGCGGCACCAAATCCACCTCCTATGTTGACATAGACGGCGCCTAACCTATCGCCTAAGTGAAGAAGTGAGCATAGGCAATGGTATAAATGGCACCTAGCCAATCACCTATGTTGATATAGGCGTTGCCTAAGACATCGCCTATGTTAACATAGGCGGCGCCTAACCTATCGCCTATGTGAGGCAGTGATCATATGCAATGGTATAAATTGCGCCTAACCTATCACATATGTTGATATAGGTGGCGCCTAAGCAATCTTCTATGTTGATATAGGCAACCCCTAACCTATTGCCTAAGTGAGGCATTGAGAATAGACAATGGTATAAGCGACGCCTAACCTATCGCCTATGATGATATAGGCGGCGCCTAAGCCATCCCCTATGTTGACATAGGCGGCGCCTAACCTATCGCCTAAGTGATGCAGTGAGCATAAGCAATGGTATAAGCAGCGCCTAACCTATCGCCTAAGTGAGGCAGTGAGAATAAGGAATGGTATAAGCAGCGCCTAACCTATCGCCAATGATGATATAGAAGGCACCTAAGACAACGCCTATGCTAACAAAGGTGGCACCTAACCTATCTCCTTTATTGATATAGGTGGCGCCTAAACCATTGCCTATGTTGACATAGGCGGCGCCTAACCTATCACCTAAGTAAGGTCGTGATCATAGGAAATGGTAAACGCGGCGCCTAACCTATCGCCTAAGTGAGGCAGTGAGCACAGGCAATGGTATAAGCGGTAACTAACCTATTGTCTATGTTGATGTAAGCGGTGCCTAACTTATTTTCTAAGTGAGGAAGTAAGCATAGGCAATGGTATAATCGGAGCCTAACCTATCGCCTATTTTTATATAGGCGGCGCCTGAGTGATCGCCTATGTTGACATAGACGGTGCCTAAACTATAGCCTAAGAGAAGCAGTGAGCATAGGCAATGGTATAAGTGGCGCCTAACCTATTGCCTACGTTGATATAGGAGGCACCTAAGCCATATGCTATGTTGACATAGGCATCGCCTAACTTATCGCCTAAGTGAGGCAGTAAGCACAGACAATGGTATAAGTGTCGCCTAACCTATCGTCTATGTTTATATAGGCGGCGCCTAATCCATCTCCTATGTTGACATAGGCAGTGCCTAACCTATCGCCTAAGTGAGGCAGTGAGCATAGGCAATGGTATAAATGGCGCCTAACCTATCGCCTATGTTGATATAGGCGTTGCCTAAGCAATCGCCTATGTTAACATAGGTGGCGCCTAACCTATCGCCTATGTGATGCAGTGAGTATAAGCAATGGTATAAGCAGCGCCTAACCTATCGCCTAAGTGAGGCAGTGAGCATAAGGAATGGTCTAAGCAGCGCCTAACCTATCACCTGTGTTGATATAGGCAGCGCCTAAGACATCGCCTATGCTAACAAAGACGGCACCTAACCTATAGCCTAAGTGAGGCGGTGAGCATAGGAAATGGTATAAGCGGTGCCTAACCTATCTCCTATGTTGATATAGGTGGTGCCTAAGCCATTGCCTATGTTGACATAGGCGGCGCCTAACCGATCACCTAAGTAAGGTCGTGAGCATAGGCAATGGTAAACGCGGTGCCTAACCTATCGCCTCTGTGGATATAGGTGGCACCGAAGCCATCGCCTATATGACATAGGCGGTGCCTAACCTATCACCAAAGTAAGGCAGTGAGCATTGGCAATAATATAAGTGGTGCCTAACCTATCGCCTAAGTAAGGCAGTGAGCATAGGCAATGGTATACGCGGCGCCTAGCCTATCGTCTATGTGGATATAGGTGGCGCCTATGCCATCGCCTATGTTGACATAGGCGGCGCCTAACCTATCGGCTAAGTAAGGCAGTGAGTATTGGCAATAATATAAGTAGTGCATAACCTATCACCTAAGAGAGGCAGTGAGCATAGGAAATGGTATATGGGGCGCCTAACCTATCGCCTATGTTGATATAGGTGGTGCCTAAGCCATCGCCTATGTTGAAATAGGCGGCGCCAAACCTATCACCTAAGTAAGGTCGTGAGCATAGGTAATGGTATACGTGGCGCCTAACCTATCGCCTATGTGGATATAGGTGGCGCCTAAGCCATCGCCTATGTTGACATAGGCGGCGCCTAACCTATCACCTAAGTAAGGCAGCGAGCATTGGCAATGATATAAGTGGTGCCTAACCTATCGCCTAAGTGATGCAGTAAGCATAGATAATGGTATAAGCGGCGCCTAACCTATCGCCTATGTTGATATAGGTGGTTCCTAAGCCATCGCCTATGTTGACATAGGCGGCACCAAACCTATCACCTAAGTAAGGCAGTGAGCATAGGCAATGATATAAGCGGCGCCTAACCTATCGCCTATGTTGATATATGCGACGCGTAAGCCATCGCCTATGTTAACATAAGCGGTGCCTAACCTATCGCCTATGTGAGGCAGTGAGCTTAGGCAATGGAAAAAGAGGCTTCTAACCAGTCGCCTATGTTGACATAGGCAGCGCCTAAGCCATCACCTATGTTGACATAGGCGGCGCCTAACCTATTACCTATGTAAGGTAGTGAGCATAGAAAATAGTATACGCGGCGCCTAAACTATCGCCTATGTTGATATAGGCGGCGCCTAAGACATCGCCTATGTTGACATAGGCAGAAACTAACCTATCGCCTAAGTTAGGCAATGAGCATAGGTAATGGTATAAGCGGCGCCTAACCTATCGTCTATGTTGTTATAGCGGCGCCTAAGCCATCGCCTATGTTGACATAGGCGGTGACTAACCTATCGCCTAAGTGAGGAAGTAAGCATAGGCAATGGTATAAGAGGCGCCTACCCTATCGCCTATGTTGCTATAGGCGTCTCCTAAACGATCACCTATGTTGACATAGGCTGCGCCTAACCTATCGCCTAAGTGAGGCAGTGAGCATAAGAAATGGTATAAGCAGCGCCTAACCTATCACCTATGTTGATATAGGTGGTGCCTAAGCCATCGCCAATGCTGACAAAGGAGGCACCTAACCTATCGCGTAAGTGAGGCAGTGAGCATAGGAAATGGTATAAGTGGCACCGAACCTATTGCCTATGTTGATATAGGTGGCGCCTAAGCCATCGCCTATGTTGATATAGGCGGCGCCTAACATATCGCCTAAGTAAGGCAGTGAGCATTGGCAATGATATAAGTGGCGCCTAACCTATCGCCTAAGTGAGGCAGTGAGCATAGGAAATGGTATAAGCGACACCTAACCAATCGCCTATGTTGATATAGGTGGTGCCTAAGCCATCGCCTATGTGGACATAGGCGGCGCCTAACCTATCGCCTATGTAAGGCAGTGAGCATAGGAAATGGTATAAGTGGCGCCTAACCTATCGCCTATGTTGATATAGGCGGCACCTAAGCCATCGCCTTTGTTGAAATAGGCGGCGCCTAACCTATCGCCTAAGTAAGGCAGTGAGCATAGGCAATGGTATACGCGGAGCCTAACCTATCGCCTATGTTGATATAGGCAGAGCCTAAGCCATCGCCTTTGTTGACATAGGCGGCGCCTTACCTATCGCCTAAGTTAGGAAGTGAGCATAGGCAATGGAATAAGCGACGACTAACCTAACGCCTATGTTAATATAGCGGCTCCTAAGCCATCTCCTTTGTTGACATAGGCGTTGCCTAACCTATCGCCTAGGTGAGGCAGTAAGAATAGGAAATGGTATAAGCAGCGCCAAATCTATAGCTACTGTTGATATAGGTGGCGCTTATGACATCGCCTATGTTGACATAGGCGGTGCCTAACCTATCGCCTAAGTAAGGCAGTGAGCATTGGAAATGATATAAGTGGTGCCTAACCTATCGCCTAAGTGAGGCAGTGAGCATAGGAAATGGTATAAGCGGCGCCTAATGTATCGCCTATGTTGATATAGGTTGTGCCTAAGCCATCGCCTATGTTGACATAGGCGGCGCCAAACCTATCGCCTAAGTAAGGCAGTGAGCATAGGCAGTGGTATACGCGGCGCCTAACCTATCCCCTATGATGATATAGGTTGTGCCTAAGCCAATGCCTATGTTGTTATAGCGGCACCTAAGCCATCGCCTATGTTGACATAGGCGGTGACTAACCTATCGCCTAAGTGAGGAAGTGAGCATAGGCAATGGTATAAGAGGCGCCTACCCTATCGCCTATGTTGTTATAGGCGGCTCCTAAACGATCACCTCTGTTGACATTGGCTGCGCCTAACCTAACGCCTAAGTGAGGCAGTGAGCATAAGCAATGGTATAAGCAGCGCCTAACCTATCACCTATGTTGATAGAGGCGGTGCCTAAGCCATCGCCTATGCTGACAAAGGCGGAACCTAACCTATCACCTAAGTGAGGCTGTGAGCATAGGCAATGGTATAAGCGGCGCCTAACCTACTGATTAAGTTGATATAGGTGGCGCCTAAGCCATCGCCTATGTTGACATAAGCTGCGCCTAACCTATCGCCTATGTAAGGCAGTGAGCATTGGCAATGATTTAAGTGGCACCTAACCTATCACCAAAGTGAGGCAGTGAGCATAGGAAATTGTATAAGCAGCGCCTAACCTATCGCCTATGTTTATATAGGTGGTTCCTAAGCCATCGCCTATGTTGACATAGGCGGGGCCTAACCTATCGCCTAAGTAAGGCAGTGAGCATAGGCAATGGTATACGCGGCGCCTAACCTATCGCCTATGCTGATATAGGCGGAGCCTAAGCCATCGCCTTTGTTGACATAGGCGGCGCCTCCTCTATCACCTAAGTAAGGCAGTGAGCATAGGCAATGGTATAATGGGTGACTAACCTAACGCCAATGTTAATATTGCGGCTCCTAAGCCATCTCCTATGTTGACATAGGCGTTGCCTCACCTATCGCCTAAGTGAGGCAGTAAGCATAGGAAATGGTATAAGCAGTGCCTAATCTATAGCTTATGTTGATATAGGCGGCGCCTAAGCCATCGCCGATGTTGACATAGGCGGCACCTAACCTATCACCTAAGTACAGTTGTGAGCATAGGCAATGGTATATGCAGCGCCTAACATATCACCTATGTGAATATAGGTGGCGCCTAAGCCATCCCCTATGTTGACATAGGCGGTGCCTAAGCTATCGCCTAAGTAAGGCAGTGAGCATTGGCAATGATATAAGTGGCGCCTAACCTATCCCCTATTATAATATAGGCGGCGCCTAAGACATCTCTTATGTTGACATAGGTGGCGCCTAAACTATCACCTATGTGAGGTAGTGAGCATAGGCAATGGTATAAGCTGTACCAAATGTATCCCCTATTTTTACATAGGTTGCGCCAAACCTTTCGCCCAAGTGAGGCAGTGAGCATAGACAATGGTACAATCGGAGCCTAACATATCGCCTATGTTGATATAGGTGGCGCCTAAGCCATTGCCTATTTTGTCATAGGCGGCGCCTAACCTATCTCCTAACTGAGGCAGTGAGCATAGGCAATAGTATAAGTGGCGCCTAACCTATCGCCAATGTGTATATAGGCGGTACCTAACCTATCGCCTATGTTGATATAGGTGGCGCCGAAGCCATCGCCTATGTTGGCATAGGCGGCGCCTATGTTGGCATATGCGGCACCTAGCCTATTGCCAAAGGTAATGGTATAAGCGGCGCCTAACCTATCGCCTATGTTGATATAGGTGGCGCCTAAGCCATCGCCTTTGTTGACATAGGCGGCACCTAACCTATCGCCCAAGTAAGGGAGTGAGCATAGGCAATGGTATAAGCGGTGACTAACCTATCGCCTATGTTAATATAGCGGCTGCAAAGCCATCGCCTATGTTGACATAGGCGGGGCCTAACCTATCGCCTAAGTGAGGCAGTAAGCATAGGAAATGGTATAAGAAGCGCCTAATTTATAGCTTATGTTGATATAGGCGGCGCCTAAGCCATCGCATATGTTGACATAGGCAGAGCCTAACCTATCACCTAAGTAAGGTCGTGAGAATAGGCAATCGTATACGCGGCGCCTAACCTATCGCCTATGTGGATATAGGTGACGCCTAATCCATCGCCTATGTTGACATAGGCAGCGCCTAACCTATCGCCTAAGTAAGGTAGTGAGCATTGGCAATGATATAAGTGGTGCCTAACCTATCGCCTAAGTGAGGCAGTGAGCATAGGAAATGGTATAAGCGGTGCCTAATCTATCGCCTATATTTATATAGGTGGTGCCTAAGCCATCTCCTATGTTGACATAGGCGGCGCCAAACCTATCGCCTAAGTAAGGCAGTGAGCATAGGAAATGGTATATGCGGCGCCTAACCTATATCCTATGTTGATATAGGCGACGCCTAAGCCATCGCCTATGTTAACATAAGCGGCGCCTAACCTATCGCCTAAGTGAGGCACTGAGCATAGGCAATGGAATAAGAGGCATCAAAGCTATCGCCTATGTTGACATAGGCAGCGCCTAAACCATCGCCTATGATGACATAGGCGGCGCCTAACCTATCGCCTAAGTGAGGCAGTGAGCATAGGCAATGGTATAAGCAGCGCCTAATTTATAGCTTATATTGATATAGGCGGCGCCTAAGCCATCGCATATGTTGACATAGGCGACGCCTAACCTATCACCTAAGTAAGGTCGTGAGCATAGGCAATGGTATAAGCGGCGCCTATCCTATCGCCTATGTGGATATAGGTGGCGCCTAATCCATAGCCTATGTTGACATAGGCGGCGCCTAACCTATCGCCTAAGTAAGGCAGTGAGCATTGGCAATGATATAAGTGGTGCCTAACCTATCGCCTAAGTGAGGCAGTGAGCATAGGAAATGGTATAAGCGGCGCCTAACCTATCGCCTATGTTGATATAGGTGGTGCCTAAGCCAGCGCCTATGTTGACATAGGCGGCGCCAAACCTCTCACCTCAGTAAGGTAGTGAGCATAGGAAATGGTATACGCGGTGCCTAACCTATACACAATGTTGATATAGGCGACGCCTAAGACATCGCCTATGTTAACATAAGCGGCGCCTAACCTATCGCCTAAGTGAGGCAGTGAGCATAGGCAATGGAATAAGAGGCATCTAAGCTATCGCCTATGTTGACATAGGCAGCGCCTAAACCATCGCCTATGTTGACATAGGAGGCGCCTAACCTATCGCCTAAGTGAGGCAGTGAGCATAGGCAATGGTATAAGCGACGCCTAACCTATCTCCTATGTTGATAATAGTGGAGCCTAAGCCATCGCCTATGTTGACATAGGCGGCGCCTAACCTATCGCCTAACTATGGCAGTGAGCATTGGCAATGATATAAGCGGCGCCTAACCTATCACCTAAGTGAGGCAGTGAGCATAGGAAATAGTATAAGCGGCGCCTAACCTATCGCCTATGTTGATATAGGTTGTTCCTAAGACATCGCCTATGTTGACATAGACGGCGCCTAACCTATCGTGTTAGTAAGGCAGTGAGCATAGGCAATAGTATACGCGGTGCCTAACCTATCGCCTATGTTGATATAGGCGCCGCCTAAGCCATTGCCTATGTTGACATATGCGGCAGCTAACCTATCTTCTAAGTGAGGAAGTGAGCATAGGCAATGGTATAAGCGGCGCCTTATCTATCGCCTATGTTGTTATAGCGGCGCCTAAGCCATCGCCTATGTTGACATAGGCGGTGACTAATGTATCGCCTAACTAAGGAAGTGAGCATAGGCAATGGTATAAGAGGCGCCTACCCTATCGCCTATGTTGATATAGGTGTGTCCTAAACGATCACCTATGTTGACATAGGCCGCACCTAACCTATCGCCTAAGTGAGGCACTAAGCATAGTCAATGGTATAAGCGGCACCTAACCTATCTCCTATTATGATATAGGCGGCGCCTAAGATTTCTCCTATGTTGACATAGGTGGCGCCTAAACTATCCCTTAAGTGAAGTAGTGATCGTAGGAAATGGTATAAGCTGTGCCTAACCTATCGCCTATGTTGCGCCAAACCTTTCGCCTAAGTGAGGCAGTGAGCATAGGCAATGGTACAAGTGGAGCCTAACACATCGCCTAGGTTGATAAATGAGGCGCCTAAGCCATTTCCTATGTTGACATAGGCGGCGCCTAACCTATCTCCTAATAGAGGCAGTGAGCATAGGCAATAGTATAAGTGGCACCTAACCTGTCGTCTATGTTGATATAGGGGGACCCTAAGTCATCGCCTATATTGACATAGGCGACGCCTAGACTATCGCCTAAGTGAGGGAGTGAGCATAGGAAATGGTATAAGAGGAGCCTAACCTATCACCTATGTTGATATAGGTGGTGCCTAAGCCATCGCCTATGTTGACATTGGCGGTGCTTAACCTATCGCCTAAGTAAGGCAGTGAGCATAGGCAATGGTATAAGCGACGATTAACCAATATCCTATGTTAATATAGCGGTTCATAAGCCATCGCCTATGTTGACATAGGTAGTGCCTAACCTATCACCTAAGTGAGGCAGTAAGCATAGGAAATGGAATAAGCGGAGCCTAACCTATAGCTTATGTTGATATAGGCGGCGCCTAAGCCATCGCCTATGTTGACATAGGCTGCGCCTAACCAATCACCTAAGTAAGGTCTTGAGCATAGGCAATGGTATATGTGGCACCTAACCTATCCCCTATGTTGATATAGGCGATGCCTAAGACATCGCCAATGTTAACATAAGCGGTGCCTAACCTATCACCTAAGTGAGGCAGTGAGCATAGGCAATGTAACAAGAGGCATCTAACCTATCGCCTATGTTTACATAGGCAGCGCCTAAACCATCGCCTATTTTGACATAGGCGGCGCCTAACCTATCGTCTAAGGGAGGCAGTGAGCACAACCAATAATATAAGGTCTACCTAACCTATCGTCTATGTTGATATAAGTGACGCCTAACCTACCGTCTAAGTGAGGCAGTTAGCATAGGCAATTATTTAATCGGCGCCTAACCTATCGCCTATGTTGATATAGGCGGCGCCTGAGTGATCGCCTATGTTGACATTGACGGTGCCTAACCTATAGCCTAAGTAAAGCAGTGAGCATAGGCAATGGTATATGTGTCTCCTAACCTATCGCCTATACTGATATAGGCGGTGCCTAAGCCATCACGTATGCTGACATAGGCGGCGCCTAACCTATCGCCTAAGGGAGGCAGTGAGAATAGGAAATGGTATAAGCGGCGCCTTAACTATCGTCTATGTTGATATAAGAGGAGCCTATGACATCGCCTATGTAGACATAGGCGGCGCCTAACCTATCACCTAAGTGAGGCAGTAAGCATAGGCAATGGTATAAGCGGCGCCTAACCTATCGCCTATTTTCATATTGGCGGCGCCTAAGCCATCACATATGCTGACATATGCGGCACCTAACCTATCGCCTATGTTGATATATGCGGCACCTAACCCATCGCCTATGTTGACATATGCGGCACCTAACCTATCGCCTATGTTGATATAGGCGGTGCCTAAGCCATCGCCTATGTTGACATAGGTGGCGCCAAACCTATCGCATAAGTGAAGTTGTGATCATAGGCAATGCAATGAGCGGCTCCTAACCTATCGCCTATGTTGATATAAGCGGTGCATAAGCGATCGCCTATGTTCACATAGGAAGCCCTAATCAATCGCCCAAGTGAGGCAGTGAGCATAGGCAATGGTATAAGCGGCGCCTAACCTATCTCCTATGTTTATATAGGAGGCGCCTATGCCATCGCCTATGTTGACATAGTCGGAGCCAAACCTATCGTATAAGTGAGTTAGTTATCATAGGCAATGGTATAAGCGGCGCCTAACCTATCACCTATTTTGATATAGGCAGCGCCTAAACGATCACCTATGTTGACATACGTGGTGCCTAACCTATCGCCGAATTTAGGCAGTGAGCATAGGCAATGGTATAAGTTGTGCCTAACCTATCGCCTATGTTGACATAGGTTGTGCCTAACCTTTCGCCTAAGTCAGGCAGTGAGCAAAGGCAATGGTACAAGCGGCGCCTAACCTTTCGCCTATGTTGATATAGACGGCTCCTAAGCCATTGCCAATGTTGATATAGGTAGTGCCTAACCTATCTCCTAAGTGAGGTAGTAAGCATAGGCAATAGTATAAGTGGCGCCTAACCTATCGCCTATGTTGATATGGGCGGCGCCTAAGCCATCTCCTATGTCGACAGAGGTGGCGCCTAACCTATCGCCTATGTGAGGCAGTGAGCATAGGCAATGGTATAAGTGGTGCCTAACCTATCACCTATGTTGATATGGGCCGCGCCTAAGCCATCGCCTATGTTGACATAGGCGTCGCCTAACCTATCGCCTAAGTGATGCAGTGAGCATAGGCAATGATATAAGCGGCACGTAACCTATCACCTATGTTTATATAGGCGGCGCCTAAGACATCGCCTATGTTGACATAGGCGGTGCCTAACCTATCGCCAAATTAATGTCGTGAGCATAGGCAATTCTATATGCGGCGCCTAACCAATCGCCTATGTTGATCTATACAGCACTTAAGCCATCGCCTATGTTGACATATGCGGCGCCTAAGCTATCGCCTATGTGAGGCAGTAAGCATAGGCAATGGTATAAGTGGCACCTAACCTATCGCCTATGTTGGTATAGGCGGCGCCTAAGCCATTTCCTATGTTGATATATGCAGCACCTAACCTATCGCCTAAGTGAGGCAGTGAGCATAGGCAATGGTATAAACGGCGCCTAACCTATCGCCTATGTTGATATAGGCGGCCCCTAAGCCATCGCCTATGTTGACATGGGCGGCGCCTAACCTATCGCCTAAGTAAGGCAGTGAGCATAGGCAATAGTATAAGCGGCGCCAAACATATTACAAATGGTGATATAGGCGGCGCCTAAGCCATCGCCTATGTTGACATAGGAAGCGCCTAACCTATCGCCAAAGTAGGGCAGTGAGCATAAGCAATGGTATAAGCGGCACCTAACCTATCGCCTATGTTGATAGAGGCGGTGCCTAACCTATCGTCTAAGTGAGGCAGTGAGTATAAGAAATGGTCTAAGCTTCGCCTAACCTATCGCCTATGTTCATATAGGCAGTGCCTAAGCCATCGCTTATGCTGACATAGGCGGAGCCTAACCAATCGCCTAAGTGAGGCAGTGAGCATAGGCAATGTGATAAGCGGTGCCTAACCTGTCGTCTATGTTGATATAGGCGGTGCCTAAGCCATCACCTATGTTGACATAGGCGACGTCTAACCTATCGCCTATGTGAGGAAAAGAGCATAGGCAATGGTATAAGCAGCGCCTAACCTATCCCCTATGTTGATATAGGCGACCCCAACCCTATCGTCTAAGTGAGGCAGTGAGCATAGGCAATGGTATAAGAGGCGCCTAACGTATCTCATATGTTGATATAGGCGGACCCTAATCCATCGCCTATGTTGACATGGGCGGCGCCTAACCTATCGCCGAAGTGAGGCAATGAGCATAGGCAATTGTATAAGCGGCGCCTAACCTATCGCCTATGTGGATATAGGCGGCGCCTAAGCCATCACCGAGGTTGACATAGGCGGCGCCTAACCTATCGCCCAAGTGAGGCAGTGAGCATAGGCAATGGTATAAGTGACACCTAACCTATCGCCTATGTTGATATAGGCGGTGTCTAAGCCATCGCCTATGTTGACATAGGCGGCGCCTAACCTATCTCCTAAGTAAGGCAGTGAGCATAGGAAATGGTCTAAGCGGCGCCTAACCTATCTCCTATGTTGATATAGGCGGCGCCTAAGCCATCGCTTATGTTGACATTGGCGGCACCTATCCAATCGCCTCAGTTAGGCAGTGAGCATAGGCAATGGTATAAGCGGCGCATAAGCTGTCGCCAATGTTTATATAGGCGGAACCAAAGCCATCGCCTATGTAGACATAGGAGGCGTCTAACCTATCGCCTAAGTGAGGCAAAGAGCATAGGCAATGGTACAAGCGGCGCCTAACTAATCCCCTGTGTTGATAGAGGCGATGCCAAACCTATCGCCTAAGTGAGGCAGTGATCATAGGAAATGGTATAAATGGCTCCTAACCTATCGCCTAAGTGAGGCAATAAGCATAGGCAATGGTATAAGAGTCACCTAACCTATCGCCTATGTTGATATAGGTGGCGTCTAAGCCATCGCCTATTTTGACATAGGCGGCCTGTAACCTATCTCCTTGGTGAGACAGTGAGGATAGGCAATGGTCTAAGCGGTGCCTATCCTATCGCCTATGTTGATATAGGAGGCGCCTAAGCCATCTCCTATGTTCACATAGGCGGCGCCGAACCTATCGCCTAAGTGAGGCAGTGAGCATAGGCAATGGTATAAGCGGTGCCTAACCTATCGCCTATGTTGATATAGGAGGCGCCTAAGCCAACTCATATGTTCACATAGGCGGCGCCTAACCTATCGCCAAAGTGAGGCAGTGAGCATAGGCAATGGTATAAGCGGTGCCTAACCTATCGCATCCATTGATATAGGCGGCGCCTAAGCCATCTCCTATGTTGACATAGGTGGCGCCTAACCTATCGCCTAAGTGAGGCAAAGAGCATAGGCAATGGTATAAGCGGCGCCTATCTATCGCCTATGTTTATATAGGCGGTGCCTAACCTATCGTCTAAGTGAGGCAGTGAGCATAGGCAATGGAATAAGCGGCGTCTAACATATCGCCTATGTGGATATAGGCGGCGTCTAAGCCATCGTCTATGTTTTCATAGGCGGATCCTAACCTATCGCCTAAGTGAGGCAGTGAGCATAGGTAATGGTATAAGCGGAGCCTACCCTATCGCATATGTTGATATAGGCGGCGCCTAAGCCATCGCCTAAATTGACATAGGCGACCCCTAACCTATCGCCTAAGTGAGGGAGTGAGAATAGGGAATTATATAAGCGGCGACTAACCTATCGCCTATGTTGATATAGGCGGAGCCTAAGCCAACGCCTATGTTGACATTGGCGACGCCTAACCTATCGCCTAAGTGAGGAGTGAGCATAGGCAATGGTATAAGTGGCGCCTAACCTATTGTCTATGTTTACATAGGCGGCGCCTAACCTATCGCCTAAGTAAGGCAGTCAGCATAGGCAATGGTCTAAGCGGCTCCTAACCTATCGCCTAAGTTTATATAGGCGACACCTAAGCCATCGCTTATGTTGACATAGGTGGCATCTAACCAATTGCCTAAATGAGCCAGTGAGCAAAGGAAATGGTTTAAGCGGCGCCTAACCTGTCGCCTATGTTGATATAGGCGGCACCAAAGCCATCGCCTATGTTTACATAGGCGGCCTCTAACCTATCGCCTAAGTGAGGTAAAGAGCATAGGTAATAGTATAAGCGGCGCCTAACCTGTCGTCTACGTGAGGCAAAGAGCATAGGCAATGGTTAAGCGATGCCTAACCTATCACCTATATTGATATAGGCGGTGCCTAACCTATCGCCTAAGTGAGGCATTGAGCATAGGCAATGGTATAAGCGGCGCCTAACCTATCGCCTATGTTGATATAGGCAGCGCCTAAGCCATCGCCTAAATTGACATAGGTGACCCCTAACCTATTGCCTAAGTGAGGCAGTAAGCATAGTCAATGGTATAAGCGGCGCCTAACCTATCGCCTATGTTGATATAGGCGCTGCCTAAGCCATCATCTATATTGACATAGGTGACCCCTAACCTATCCCCTAAGTCAGGCAGTGAGGATAGGCAATGGTATAAGCAGTGCCTAACATATTACAAATGGGGATATAGGCGGCACCTAAGCCATCGCCTCTGTTGACATAGGCAACGCCTAACCTATGGTCAAAGTAGGGCAGTGAGCATAAGCAATGGTATAAGCGGCACCTAACCTATCGCCTATGTTGATATAGGCGGCCCCTAAGCCATCGCCTATGTTGACATGGGCGGCGCCTAACCTATCGCGTAAGTAAGGCAGTGAGCATAGGCAATAGTATAAGCGGCGCCAAACATATTACAAATGGGGATATAGGCGACGCCTAAGCCATCGCCTATGTTGACATAGGCAGCGCCTAACCTATCGCCAAAGTAGGGCAGTGAGCATAAGCAATGGTATAAGCGGCACCTAACCTATTGCCTATGTTGATAGAGGCGACGCCTAACCTATCGTCTAAGTGAGGCAGTGAGTATAAGAAATGGTCTAAGCTTCGCCTAACCTATCGCCTATGTTCATATAGGCAGTGCCTAAGCCATCGCTTATGTTGACAAAGGCGGAGCCTAACCAATCGCCTAAGTGAGGCAGTGAGCATAGGCAATGATATAAGCGGTGCCTAACCTGTCGTCTATGTTGATATAGGCGGTACCTAAGCCATCACCTATGTTGACATAGGCAACGTCTAACCTATCGCCTAAGTGAGGAAAAGAGCATAGGCAATGGTATAAGCGGCGCCTAACCTATCCCCTATGTTGATATAGGCGACCCCAACCCTATCGTCTAAGTGAGGCAGTGAGTATAGGCAATGGTATAAGAGGCGCCTAACGTATCGCCTATGTTGATATAGGCGGCCCCTAAGCCATCGCCTATGTTGACATGGGCGGCGCCTAACCTATCGCCTAAGTGAAGCAATGAGCATAGGCAATTGTATAAGCGGCACCTAACCTATCGCCTATGTGGATATAGGCGGCGCCTAAGCCATCACCGAGGTTGACATAGGCGGCGCCTAACCTATCGCCCAAGTGAGGCAGTGAGCATAGGCAATGGTATAAGTGACACCTAACCTATCGCCTATGTTGATATAGGCGGTGTCTAAGCCATCGCCTATGTTGACATAGGCGGCGCCTAACCTATCGCCTAAGTAAGGCAGTGAGCATAGGCAATGGTCTAAGCGGCCCCTAACCTATCGCCTATGTTAATATAGGCGGCGCCTAAGCCATCGCCTATGTTGATATAGGCGGGGCCTAAGCTATCGCCTAAATTGACATAGGCGACCCCTAACCTATCTCCTAAGTGAGGCAGTGAGAATAGGCAATGATATAAGCGGCGCCTAACCTATCGCCTATGTTGATATAGGCGGTGCCTAAGCCATCGCCTATGTTGACATAGGCGGCGCCTAACCTATCGCCTAAGTGAGGTAGTGAGTATAGGCAATGGTATAAGCGGCACCTAACCTATCACCTATGTTGTTATAGGCGGCGCCTAAGCCATCGCCTATGTTGACATAAGTGGCGCCTAACCTATCGCATAAGTGAGGGGTGAGCATAGGCAATGGTATTAGTAGCACCTAACCTATCGCCCATGATGATATAGGCGGTGCCTATCCTATCGCCAAAGTTAGCCTGTGAGCATAGTAATGGTATAAGTGGCGCCTAACCTATCGCCTAAGATGATATAGGAGGCACCTAAGCCATCGCCTATATTGACATAGGCGGTACCTAACCTATCCCCTAGGTGAGGCAATCAGCATAGTCGATGGTATAAGCGGCGCCTAACCTGTCGCCTATGATGATATCGGCGGTGCCTAACCCATCGCTAATGTTGACATAGGTGACGCCTAACCTATCGCCTTAGTGAGGCAGTGAGCATAGGCAATAGCATAAGCGGCGCCTAACCTATCGCCTATGTTGATATAGGCGGTGTCTAAGCCATCGCCTTTGTTAACATAGGCAGCGCCTAACCTATCGCCTAACTGAGGCATTGAGCATAGGCAATGGTATAAGCGGCGCCTAACCTATCCCCTGATTTGATATAGGCGGCGCCAAACTTATCACCTAAGTGAGGCAGTGAGCATAGGCAATGGTATAAGCGGCGCCTAAGATATCGCCTATGTTGATATAGGCGGCGCCTAATCCATCGCCTATGTTGACATGGGTGGCGCCTAACCTATCCCCTAAGTGAGGCAGTGAGCATAGGCAATGGTATAAGCGGCGCCTAACATATTACCAATGTGGATATAGGGAGCGCCTAAGCCACCGCCTATGTTGACATAGGCCGTGCCTAACCTATTGCCTAAGTGAGGCAGTGAGTATAGGCAATGGTATAAGCGGCAACTCACCTATCCCCTAAGATGATATAAGAGGCACCTAAGCCATCGCCTATGTTGACATAGGCGGTGCCTAACCTATCCCCTAGGTGAGGCAATGAGCATAGTCAATTGTATAAGCGGCACCTAACATATCGCCTATGATGATATCGGCGGTGCCTAACCCATCGCTAATGATGACATAGGCGGCGCCTAACCTATCGCCTTAGTGAGGCAGTGAGCATAGGCAATAGTATAAGCGGCACCTAACCTATCGCCTATGTTGATATAGGCGGTGTCTAAGCCTTCGCTTATGTTGACATAGGCGGCGCCTAACCTATTGTCTAACTGAGGCAGTGAGCATAGGCAATGCTATAAGCAGCGCATAACCTATCCCCTGAGTTGATATAGGCGGCGCCAAACCTATCGCCTAAGTGAGGCAGTGAGCATAGGCAATGGTATAAGCGGCGCCTAACCTATAGCCTATGTTGATATAGGCGGCGCCTAATCCATCGCCTATGTTGACATGGGTTGCGCCTAACCTATCCCCTAAGTGAGGCAGTGAGCATAGGCAATGGTATAAGCGGCACCTAACATAATACCAATGTGGATATAGGCGGCGCCTAAGCCACCGCCTATGTTGACATAGGCCGCGCCTAACCTATCGCCTAAGTGAGGCAGTGAGCATAGGAAATGGTATAAGCGGTACCTAACCTATCGCCTAAGATGATATAGGAGGCACCTAAGCCATCGCCTATGTTGACATAGGCGGTGCCTAACCTATCCCCAAGGTGAGGCAATGAGCATAGTCAATAGTATAAGCGGCGCCTAACCTATCAACTATGATGATATCGGTGGTGCCTAACCCATCGCTAATATTGACATAGGCGGCACCTAACCTATCGCCTTAGTGAGGCAGTGAGCATTGGCAATAGTATAAGCGGCGCCTAACCTATCGCCTATGTTGATATAGGTGGTTTCTAAGCCATCGCCTATGTTGACATAGGCGGCACCTAACCTATCACCTTAGTGAGGCAGTGAGCATAGGCAATAGTATAAGCGGCGCCTAACCTATCGCCTATGTTGATATAGGCGGTTTCTAAGCCATCTCCTATGTTGACATAGGCGGTGCCTAACCTATCGCCTAACTCAGGCAGTGAGCATAGGTAATGGTATAGGCGGCGCCTAACCTATCCCCTGAGTTGATATATGCGGCGCCAAACCTATCCCCTAACTGAGGCAGTGAGCATAGGCAATGGTATAAGCGGCGCCTAACATATTATCTACGTGGATATAGGCGGCGCCTAAGCCACCGCCTATGTTGACATAGGCCGCGCCTAACCTATCCCCTATGTTGATATAGGCGGTGTCTAAGCCATTGCCTAAGTTGACATAGGCGGCGCCTAACCTATCGCCTAAGTGAGGCAAAGTGAATAGGCAATGGTACAAGTGGCGCATAACCAATCCCCTATGTTGATAGAGGGGACGCCAAACCTATCGCCTAATTGAGGCAGCGAGCATAGGAAATAGTATAAGCGGCACCTAACCTATCGCCTAAGTGAGGCAATAAGCATTGGCAATGGTATAAGTGTCACCTAACTTATCGCCTATGTTGATATAGGCGGCGTCTAAGCCATCTCCTATGTTGACATAGGCGGCCTGTAACCTATCTCCTAAGTGAGGCAGTGAGCATAGGCAATGGTATAAGCAGCGCCTAACCTATCCCCTGAGTTGATATAGACGGAGCCAAACCTATCGGCTTACTGAGGCAGCGAACATAGGCAATGGTATAAGCGGCGCCTAACCTATCCCCTGAGTTGATATAGGCGGCGCCAAACCTATCGCCTAAGTAAGGCAGTGAGCATAGGCAATGGTATAAGCGGCGCCTAACCTATAGCCTATGTTGATATAGGCGGCGCCTAATCCATCGCCTATGTTGACATGGGTTGCGCCTAACCTATCCCCTATGTGAGGCAGTGAGCATAGGCAATGGTATAAGCAGCACCTAACATAATACCAATGTGGATATAGGCGGCGCCTAAGCCACCGCCTATGTTGACATAGGCCGCGCCTAACCTATAGCCTAAGTGAGGCAGTGAGCATAGGCAATGGTATAAAAGGTACCTAACCTATCGCCTAAGATGATATAGGAGGCACCTAAGCCATCGCCTATGTTGACATAGGCGGTGCCTAACCTATCCCCAAGGTTAGGCAATGAGCATAGTCAATAGTATAAGCGGCGCCTAACCTATCGCCTATGATGATATCGGTGGTGCCTAACCCATCGCTAATGTTGACATAGGTGGCACCTAACCTATCGCCTTAGTGAGGCAGTGAGCATAGGCAATAGTATAAGCGGCGCCTAACCTATCGCCTATGTTGATATAGGCGGTTTCTAAGCCATCGCCTATGTTGACATAGGTGGTGCCTAACCTATCGCCTAACTCAGGCAGTGAGCATATGCAATGGTATAAGCGGCGCCTAACCTATCCCCTGAGTTAATATATGCGGCGCCAAACCTATCCCCTAACTGAGGCAGTGAGCATAGGCAATGGTATAAGCGGCGCCTAACATATTATCTATGTGGATATAGGCGGCGACTAAGCCACCGCCTATGTTGACATAGGCCGCGCCTAACCTATCGCCTATGTTGATATAGGCGGTGTCTATGCCATCGCCTAAGTTGACATAGGCGGCGCCTAACCTATCGCCTAAGTGAGGCAAAGAGCATAGGCAATGGTACAAGCGGCGCCTAACCAATCCCCTATGTTGATAGAGGGGACGCCAAACCTATCGCCTAAGTGAGGCAGTGAGCATAGAAAATGGTATAAGCGGCGCCTAACCTATCGCCTAAGTGAGGCAATAAGCATTGGCAATGGTATAAGTGTCACCTAACCTATCGCCTACGTTGATATAGGCGGCGTCTAAGCCATCGCCTATGTTGACATAGGCGGCCTGTAACCTATCTCCTAAGTGAGGCAGTGAGCATAGGCAATGGTATGCGCAACGCCTAACCTATCGCCTATGTTGATATAGGCGGGGCCTATGCCATCGCCTAAATTGTCATAGGCGACCCCTAATCTATCGCCTATGTGAGGTAGTGAGAATAGGCAATGGTATAAGCGGCGCCTAACCTATCGCCTATGTTGATATAGGCGGCGCCTAAGCCATCGCCCATGTTGACATACGCGGCGCCTATCCTATCGCCTAAGTGAGGCAGTGAGAATAGGCAATGGTATAAGCGGCGCCTAACCTATCGCCTATGTTGATATAGGCGGCTCCTAAGCTATTGCGTATGTTGATAAAGGAGGCGCCTAACCTATCGCCTATGTGTGTAGTGAGCATAGGCAATGGTATTAGTGGCGCCTAACCTATCGACCATGTTGATATAGGTGGTGCCTATCCTATCGCCTATGATGACATAAGCGGTGCCTAACCTATCGCCTATGATGATATCATCGGTGCCTAAGCCATCACCTATGTTGACATAGGCGGCGCCTAACCTATCGCCTTAGTGAGGCAGTCAGCATAGGCAATAGTATAAGCGGCGCCTAACCTATCGCCTATGTTGATATAGGTGGCGCCTAAGCCATCACCTATGTTGACATAGGCGGTTCCTAAACTATCGCCTAGGTTAGGCAGTGAGCATAGGCAATGGTATAAGCGGCGCCTATCATATCGCCTATGTTGATATAGGAGGCGTCTATGCAATCGGCTATGTATATATAGGCGGCGCCTAACCTATCGCCTAAGTGAGGCAGTGAGCATAGGAAATGGTATAAGCGGCGCCTAACCTATCACCTATGTGGATATAGGCGGCGCCTCAACCATATCCTATGTTGACATAGGCGGCGCCTAACCTATCACCTAAGTGAGGCAGTGAGCATAGGAAATGGTATAAGTGACACCCAACCTATCGTCTATGTTGATATAGGCGGCGTCTAACACAACACCTATGTTGACATAGGAGGCGCCTAACCTATCGCCTAAGTAAGGCAATGAGCATAGGCAATGGTCTAAGAGGCGCCTAACCTATCGCCAATGTTGATATAGGCGGCGAATAAGCCATCGCTTATGTTGACGTAGGTGTCGCCTAACCAATCGCCTAAATGAGGTAGTGAGCAAAGACAATGGTATAAGCGGCGCCAAACCTGTCGCCAATGTTGATATAGGCGGCACTAAATCCACCGCCTATGTTGACATAGGCCGCGCCTAATCTATCGCCTAAGTGAGGCAGTGAGCATAGGCAATGGTATAAGCGGCACCTAACCTATCGCCTATGTTGATATAGGTGGCATCTAAGCCATCGACTATGTTGACATAGGCGGCGCCTAACCTATTGCCTAAGTGAGGCAGAGAGCATAAGCAATGGTCTATGCGGCGCCTAACCTATCGCCTATGTTGATATAGGCGGCGCCTAAGCCATCGCCTAAGTGCGGCAGTGAGCATAGGCAATGGTACAAGCGGCGCCTAACATGTCGCCTATGTTGATATAGGCGGTGCCTAAGCGATCGCCTATATTGACATAGGCGACGTCTAACCTATCGCCTAAGTGAGGCAAAGAGCATAGGCAATGGTGTAAGCGGCGACTAACCTATCCCCTATGTTGATATAAGCGGCCCCAAACCTATCGCCTAAGTGAGGCAGTGATCATAGGCAGCTCCTAACCTATTGCCAAAGTGAGGCAGTGAGCATAGGCAATGGTATAAGTGGCACCTAACCTATCGCCTATTTTGATATAGGCGGCGTCTAAGCCATCGCCTAAATTGTCATAGGCGACCCCTAATCTATCGCCTATGTGAGGTAGTGAGAATAGGCAATGGTATAAGCGGCGCCTAACCTATCGCCTATGTTGATATAGGCGGCGCCTAAGCCATCGCCTATGTTGACATACGCGGCGCCTAACCTATCGCCTAACTGAGGCAGTGAGAATAGGCAATGGTATAAGCGGCGCCTAACCTATCGCCTATGTTGATATAGGCGGCGCCTAAGCTATTGTCTATGTTGATAAAGGAGGCGCCTAACCTATCGCCTATGTGTGTAGTGAGCATAGGAAATGGTATTAGTTGCGCCTAACCTATCGACCATGTTGATATAGGTGGTGCCTATCCTATCGCCTATGATGACATAAGCGGTGCCTAACCTATCGCCTATGATGATATCATCGGTGCCTAAGCCATCGCCTATGTTGACATAGGCGGCGCCTAACCTATCGCCTTAGTGAGGCAGTGAGCATAGGCAATAGTATAAGCGGCGCCTAACCTATCGCCTATGTTGATATAGGTGGCGCCTAAGCCATCACCTATGTTGACATAGGCGGTGCCTAAACTATCGCCTAGGTTAGGCAGTGAGCATAGGCAATGGTATAAGCGGCGCCTATCATATCGCCTATATTGATATAGGAGGCGTCTATGCAATCGGCTATGTATATATAGGCGGCGCCTAACCTATCGCCTAAGTGAGGCAGTGAGCATAGGAAATGGAATAAGCGGCGCCTAACCTATCACCTATGTGGATATAGGCGGCGCCTCAACCATATCCTATGTTGACATAGGCGGCGCCTAACCTATCACCTAAGTGAGGCAGTGAGCATAGGAAATCGTATAAGTGACACCCAACCTATCGTCTATGTTGATATAGGCGGCGTCTAAGACAACACCTATGTTGACATAGGAGGCGCTTAACCTGTCGCCTAAGTAAGGCAATGAGCATAGGCAATGGTCTAAGAGGCGCCTAACCTATCGCCAATCTTGATATAGGCGGCGAATAAGCCATCGCTTATGTTGACATAGGTGCCGCCTAACCAATCGCCTAAATGATGTAGTGAGCAAAGACAATGGTATAAGCGGCGCCAAACCTGTCGCCAATGTTGATATAGGCGGCACTAAATCCACCGCCTATGTTGACATAGGCCGCGCCTAACCTATCGCCTAAGTGAGGCAGTGAGCATAGGCAATGGTATAAGCGGCACCTAACCTATCGCCTATGTTGATATAGGTGGCATCTAATCCATCGACTATGTTGACATAGGCGGCGCCTAACCTATTGCCTAAGTGAGGCAGAGAGCATAAGCAATGGTCTATGCGGCGCCTAACCTATCGCCTATGTTGATATAGGCGGCGCCTAAGCCATCGCCTATGTGCGGCAGTGAGCATAGGCAATGGTACAAGCGGCGCCTAACATGTCGCCTATGTTGATATAGGCGGTGCCTAAGCGATCGCCTATATTGACATAGGCGACGTCTAACCTATCACCTAAGTGAGGCAAAGAGCATAGGCAATGGTGTAAGCGGCGACTAACCTATCCCCTATGTTGATATAAGCGGCCCCAAACCTATCGCCTAAGTGAGGCAGTGAGCATAGGCAGCTCCTAACCTATCGCCAAAGTGAGGCAGTGAGCATAGGTAATGGTATAAGTGGCACCTAACCTATCGCCTATTTTGATATAGGCGGCGTCTAAGCCATCGCCTATGTTGACATAGGCGGCGCCTAACCTATCGCCTAAGTAAGGTAGTGAGCATAGGCAATGGTCTAAGCGGCGCCTAACCTATCGCCTATGTAGATATAGGCGGCGCCTAAGCCATCGCTTATGTTAACATGGGCGGCGCCTATCCAATCGCCTCAGTTAGGCAGTGAGCATAGGCAATGGTATAAGCGGCGCATAAGCTGTGGCCAATGTTGATATAGGCGGAACAAAAGCCATCGCCAATGTAGACATAGGAGGCGTCTAACCTATCCCCTGTGTTGATAGAGGCGATGCCAAACCTATCGCCTAAGTGAGGCAAAGAGCATAGGCAATGGTTAAGCGGTGCCTAACCTATCACCTATATTGATATAGGCGGTGCCTAACCAATCGCCTGAGTTAGGCAGTGAGCATAGGCAATGGTATAAGTGGCGCCTAACCTATCGCCTATGTTGATATAGGCAGCGCCTAAGCGATCGCCTAAATTGACATAGGCGACCCCTAACCTATCGCCTAAGTGAGGCACTGAGAATAGGCAATGGTATAAGCGGCGCCTAACCTATCGCCTATGTTGATATAGGCGGCGCCTAAGCCATCGCCTATGTTGACATAGGCGGAGCCTAACCTATCGCCTAAGTGAGGAGTGAGCATAGGCAATGGTATAAGTGGCGCCTAACCTATCGCCTAAGTGAGGCAAAGAGCATAGACAATGGTTAAGCAGTGCCTAACCTATCACCTATATTGATATAGGCGGTGCCTAACCTATCGCCTAAGTGAGGCAGTGAGCATAGGCAATGGTCTAAGTGGTGCCTATCCTATCGCCTATGTTGATATAGGAGGCGCCTAAGCCATCTCCTATGTTCACATAGGCGGCGCCTAACCTATCGCCTAAGTGAGGCAGTGAGCATAGGCAATGGTATAAGCGGCGCCTAACCTATCGCATCCATTGATATAGGCGGCGCCTACGCCATCTCCTATGTTGACATAGGTGGCGCCTAACTTATCGCCTAAGTGAGGCAAAGAGCATAGGCAATGGTATAAGCGGCGCCTATCTATCGCCTATGTTTATATAGGCGGTGCCTAACCTATCGCCTATGTTGACATAGGCCGCGCCTAATCTATCGCCTAAGTGAGGCAGTGAGCATAGGTAATGGTATAAGCGGCGCCTAACATATCGCCTATGTGGATATAGGCGGCGTCTAAGCCATCGTCTATGTTTTCATAGGCGGCACCTAACCTATCGCCTAAGTGAGGCAGTGAGCATAGGTAATGGTATAAGCGGAGCCTAACCTATCGCATATGTTGATATAGGCGGTGCCTAAGCCATCGCCTAAATTGACATAGGCGACCCCTAACCTATCGCCCAAGTGAGGGAGTGAGAATAGGGAATTATATAAGCGGCGACTAACCTATCGCCTATGTTGATATATGTGGAGCCTAACCTATCGCCTAAGTGAGGAGTGTGCATAGGCAATGGTATAAGTGGCGCCTAACCTATTGTCTATGTTTACATAGGCGGTGCCTAACCTATCGCCTAAGTAAGGCAGTGAGCATAGGCAATGGTCTAAGCGGCGCCTAACCTATCGCCTATGTTTATATAGGCGGCACCTAAGCCATCGCTTATGTTGACATAGGTGGCGCCTAACCAATTGCCTAAATGAGCCACTGAGCAAAGGCAATGGTTTAAGCGGCGCCTAACCTGTCGCCTATGTTGATATAGGCGGCACCAAAGACATCGCCTATGTTTACATAGGCGGCCTCTAACCTATCGCCTAAGTGAGGCAAAGAGCATAGGTAATAGTATAAGCGGCGCCTAACCTATCGTCTACGTGAGTCAAAGAGCATAGGCAATGGTTAACCGGTGCCTAACCTATCGCCTAAGTGAGGCAGTTAGCATAGGCAATGGTATAAGCGGCGCCTAACCTATCGCCTATGTTGATATAGGCAGCGCCTAAGACATCGCCTAAATTGACATAGGCGACCCCTAACCTATCGCCTAAGTGAGGCAGTGAGAATAGGTAATGGTATAAGCGGCGCCTAACCTATCGCCTATGTTGATATAGGCGGCGCCTAAGCCATCGCCTATGTTGACATAGGCGGCGCCTAACCTATCGCCTAAGTGAGCAGTGAGCATAGGCAATGGTATAAGTGGCGCCTAACCTATCGCCTATGTTGATATAGGCGGTGCCTATCCTATCGCCAAAGTTAGGCTGTGAGCATAGGTAAAGGTATAAGTGGCCCCTAACCTATCGCCTAAGATGATATAGACGACACCTAAGCCATTGCCTATGTTGACATACTTGGTGCCTAACCTATCCCCTAGGTGAGCCAATGAGCATAGTCAATTGTATAAGCGGCGCCTAACCTATCGCCTATGATGATATCTGCGGTGCCTAACCCATCGCCAATGTCGACATAGGCGATGCCTAACCTATCGCCGTAGTTAGGCCCTAAGCATAGGCAATAGTATAAGCGGCACCTAATCTATCGCCTATGTTGATATAGGCGGCGCCTAAGCCATCGCCTAAATTGACATAGGCGACCGCTAACCTATCGCCGAAGTAAGGGAGTGAGAATAGGGAATGGTATAAGCGGAGCCTAACCTATCGTCTATGTTGATATAGGCAGCGCCTAAGCCATCGCCTATGTTGACATAGGCAACGCCTAACCTATCGCCTAAGTGAGGAGTGAGCATAGGAAATGGTATAAGTGGCGCCTAACCTATCACCTATGTTGATATAGACGTTGCCTATCCTATCGCCAAAGTGAGGCTGTGAGAATAGGTAATGGTATAAGCAGCGCCTAACATATCGCCTAAGTTGATATATGCGGCACAAAAGCCATCACCGATGTTGACATAGGCGGTGCCTAACCTATCCCCTAGGTGAGGCAATGAGCATAGTTAATGGTATGAGCGGCGCCTAACCTATCACCTATGATGATATCGTCGGTGCCTAAGCCATCGCCTATGTTGACATAGGCGGCGCCTAACCTACGCCTTAGTGAGGAAGTGAGCATAGGCAATAGTATAAGCGGCGCCTATCCTATCGCCTATGTTGATATAGGTGGCTCCTAAGCCATCACCTATGTTGACATAGGCGGCGCCTAACCTATCGCCTAAGTCATGCAGTGAGCATAGGCAATGGAATAAGCGGCGCCTAACATATCGCCTATGTTGATATAAGAGGCTTCTAAGCCATCGCCTATGTTTACATAGGCGGCGCCTAACCTACCGCCTAAGTGAGGCAGTGAGCATAGGAAATGGTATAAGCGGCGCCTAACCTATCACCTACGTGTATATAGGGGGCGCCTAAGCCATCGCCTATGTTGACATAGGCGGCACCTAACCTATCGCCTAAGTGAGGCAGTGAGCATAGGCAATGGTATAAGTGACACCTAACCAATCGTCTATATTGATATATGCGGCATCTAAGCCATCGCCTATGTTGACATAGGCGGCGCCTAACCTATCGCCTAAGTGAGGGAGTGAGAATAGGGAATGATATAAGCAGCGACTAACCTATCACCTATGTTGATATAGGCGGAGCCTAAGCCATCGCCTATGTTGACATAGGCGACGTCTAACCTATCGCCTAAATGAGCCAGTGAGCAAAGGCAATGGTATAAGTGGCGCCTAACCTATTGCCTATGTTTACATAGGCGGCGCCTAACCTATCCCCTAGGTGAGGCAATGAGCATAGTCAATGGTATAAGCGGCGCCTAACCTATCGCCTATGATGATATCGGCGGTGCCTAACCCATCGCCAATGCAGACATAGGCGATGCCTAACCTATCGCCTTAGTTAGGCCGTAAGCATAGGCGATAGTATAAGCGACACCTAATCTATCGCCTATGTTGATATAGGCAGCGCCTAAGCCATCGCCTAAATTGACATAGGCGACCCCTAACCTATCGCCTAAGTGAGGGAGATAGAATAGGGAATGGTATAAGCGGAGCCTAACCTATCGCCTATGTTGATATAAGCAGCGCCTAAGCCATCGCCTATGTTGACATAGGCAGCGCCTAACCTATCGCCTAAGTGAGGAGTGAGCATAGGAAATGGTAGAAGTGGCACCTAACCTATCACCTATGTTGATATAGACGTTGCCTATCCTATCGCCAAAGTGAGGCTGTGAGCATAGGTAATGGTATAAGCGGTGCCTAACATATCGCCTAAGTTGATATATGCGGCACCAAAGCCATCACCTATGTTGACATAGGCGGTGCCTAACCTATCCCCTAGGTGAGGCAGTGAGCATAGTTAATGGTATAAGCGGCACCTAACCTATCGCCTATGATGATATCGTCGGTGCCTAAGCCATCGCCTATGTTGACAAAGGCGGCGCCTAACCTATGCCTTAGTGAGGAAGTGAGCATAGGCAATAGTATAAGCGGCGCCTATCCTATCGCCTATGTTGATATAGGTGGCGCCTAAGCCATCACCTATGTTGACATAGGCGGCGCCTAACCTATTGCCTAAGTCATGCAGTGAGCATAGGCATTGGTATAAACGGCGCCAAACATATCGCCTATGTTGATATAAGAGGCATCTAAGCCATCGCCTATGTTGACAAAGGCGTCGCCTAACCTATCACCTAAGTGAGGCAGTGAGCATAGGCAATGGTATAAGCGGGGCCTAACCGATCTCCTACGTGGATATAGGGGGCGCCTAAGCCATCGCCTATGTTGATATAGGCGGCACCTAACCTATCGCCTAAGTGAGGCAGTGAGCATAGGCAATGGTATAAGTGACACCTAACCGATCGCCTATGTTGATATAGGCGGCATCTAAGCCATCGCCTATGTTGACATAGGCGGCGCCTACCCTATAGCCTAAGTAAGGCAGTGAGCATAGGCAATGGTCTAAGCGACGCCTAACCTATCGCCTATGTTGATATTGGCGGCGGCTATGCCATCGCTTATGTTGACATAGGTGGAGCCATACCAATTGCCTAAATGAGCCAGAGAGGAAAGGCAATGTTATAAGAGGCGCCTAACCTGTCGCCTATGTTGATATAAGAGGCGTCTATGACATCGCCTATGTTGACATAGGCGGCTCCTAACCTATCGCCTAAGTGAGGCAGTGAGCATAGGCAATGGTATAAGCGGCGCCTAACCTATCACCTACGTGGATATAGGGGGCGCCTAAGCCATCGCCTATGTTGACATAGGCGGCACCTAACCTATCTCCTAAGTGAGGCAGTGAGCATAGGCAATGGTATAAGTGACACCTAACCGATCGCCTATGTTGATATAGGCGGCATCTAAGCCATCGCCTATGTTGACATAGGCGGCGCCTAACCTATCGCCTAAGTGAGGGAGTGAGAATAGGGAATGATATAAGCGGCGACTAACCTATCGCCTATGTTGATATAGGCGGAGCCTAAGCCATCGCCTATGTTGACATAGGAGACGCCTAACCTATCGCCTAAATGTGCCAGTGAGCAAAGGCAATGGTATAAGTGGCGCCTAACCTATTGCCTATGTTTACATAGGCGATGCCTAACCTATCGCCTAAATGTGCCAGTGAGCACAGGCAATGGTCTAAGCGGCGCCTAACCTATCGCTTATGTTGATATAGGCGGCACCTAAGCCATCGCTTATGTTGGCATAGGTGGCGCCTAACCAATTGCCTAAATGAGCCAGTGAGCAAAGGCAATGGTTTAAGCGGCGCCTAACCTGTCGCCTATGTTGATATAGGCGGCACCAAAGCCATCGCCTATGTTTACATAGGCGGCCTCTAACCTATCGCCTAAGTGAGGCAAAGAGCATAGGTAATAGTATAAGCGGCGCCTCACCTATCGTCTATGTGAGGCAAAGAGCATAGGCAATGGTTAAGCGGTGCCTAACCTATCACCTATATTGATATAGGCGGTGCCTAACCTATCGCCTATGTGAGGAGTGAGCATAGGCAATGGTATAAGTGGCGCCTAACCTATTGTCTATGTTTACATAGGCGGTGCCTAACCTATCGCCTAAGTAAGGCAGTGAGCATAGGCAATGGTCTAAGCGGCGCCTAACCTATCGCCTAAGATGATATAGATGGCACCTAAGCTATCGCCTATGTTGACATAGGCAGTGCCTAACCTATCCCCTAGGTAAGGCAATGAGCATAGTCAATGGTATAAGCGGCGCCTAACCTATTGCCTATGATGATATCGGCGGTGCCTAACCCATCGCCAATGTTGACATAGGCGATGCCTAACCTATCGCCTTAGTTAGGCCGTAAGCATAGGCAATAGTATAAGCGGCACCTAATCTATTGCCTATGTTGATATAGGCGGCGCCTAAGCCATCGCCTAAATTGACATTGGCGACCCCTAACCTATCGCCTAAGTGAGGGAGTGAGAATGGGGAATGGTATAAGCGGAGCCTAACCTATCGCCTATGTTGATATAGGCAGCGCCTAAGCCATCGCCTATGTTGACATAGGCAGTGCCTAACCTATCGCCTAAGTGAGGAGTGAGCATAGGAAATGGTATAAGTGGCACCTAACCTATCACCTATGTTGATATAGACGTTGCCTATCTTATCTCCAAAGTGACGCTGTGAGCATAGGTAATGGTATAAGCGGCGCCTAACATATCGCCTAAGTTGATATATGCGGCACCAAAGCCATCACCTATGTTGACATAGGCGGTGCCTAACCTATCCCCTAGGTGAGGCAGTGAGCATAGTTAATGGTATAAGCGGCGCCTAACCTATCGCCTATGATGATATCGTCGGTGCCTAAGCCATCTCCTATGTTGACATAGGCGGCGCCTAACCTACGCCTTAGTGAGGAAGTGAGCATAGGCAATAGTATAAGCAGCGCCTATCCTTTCGCCTATGTTGATATAGGTGGCGCCTAAGCCATCACCTATGTTGACATAGGCGGCGCCTAACCTATTGCCTAAGTCATGCAGTGAGCATAGGCATTGGTATAAGCGGCGCCAGACATATCGCCTATGTTGATATAAGAGGCATCTAAGCCATCGCCTATGTTGACATAGGCGTCGCCTAACCTATCGCCTAAGTGAGGCAGTGAGCATAGGCAATGGTATAAGCGGGGCCTAACCGATCTCCTACGTGGATATAGGGGGCGCCTAAGCCATCGCCTATGTTGATATAGGCGGCACCTAACCTATCGCCTAAGTGAGGCAGTGAGCATAGGCAATGGTATAAGTGACACCTAACCGATCGCCTATGTTGATATAGGCGGCATCTAAGCCATCGCCTATGTTGACATAGGCGGCGCCTACCCTATAGCCTAAGTAAGGCAGTGAGCATAGGCAATGGTCTAAGCGACGCCTAACCTATCGCCTATGTTGATATTGGCGGCGCCTATGCCATCGCTTATGTTGACATAGGTGGAGCCATACCAATTGCCTAAATGAGCCAGTGAGCAAAGGCAATGTTATAAGAGGCGCCTAACCTGTCGCCTATGTTGATATAAGAGGCGGCTATGCCATCGCCTATGTTGACAAAGGCGGCTCCTAACCTATCGCCTAAGTGAGGCAGTAAGCATAGGCAATGGTATAAGCGGTGCCTAACCTATCACCTACGTGGATATAGGGGGCGCCTAAGCCATCGCCTATGTTGACATAGGCGGCACCTAACCTATCGCCTAAGTGAGGCAGTGAGCATAGGCAATGGTATAAGTGACACCTAACCGATCGCCTATGTTGATATAGGCGGCATCTAAGCCATCGCCTATGTTGACATAGGCGGCGCCTAACCTATCGCCAAAGTGAGGGAGTGAGAATAGGGAATGATATAAGCGGCGACTAACCTATCGCCTATGTTGATATAGGCGGAGCCTAAGCCATCGCCTATGTTGACATAGGAGACGCCTAACCTATCGCCTAAATGTGCCAGTGAGCAAAGGCAATGGTATAAGTGGCGCCTAACCTATTGCCTATGTTTACATAGGCGACGCCTAACCTATCGCCTAAGTAAGGCAGTGAGCACAGGCAATGGTCTAAGCGGCGCCTAACCTATCGCCTATGTTGATATAGGCGGCACCTCAGCCATCGCTTATGTTGACATAGGTGGCGCCTAACCAATTGCCTAAATGAGCCAGTGAGCAAAGGCAATGGTGTAAGCGGCGCCTAACCTGTCGCCTATGTTGATATAGGCGGCACCAAAGCCATCGCCTATGTTTACATAGGCGGCCTCTAACCTATCGCCTAAGTGAGGCATAGAGCATAGGTAATAGTATAAGCGGCGCCTAACCTATCGTCTATGTGAGGCCAAGAGCATAGGCAATGGTTAAGCGGTGCCTAACCTATCACCTATATTGATATAGGCGGTGCCTAACCTATCGCCTAAGTGAGGCAGTGAGCATAGGCAATGGTATAAGCGGCGCCTAACCTATCGCCTATGTTTATATAGGCAGCGCCTAAGCCATCGCCTAAATTTACATAGGCGACCCCTAACCTATCGCCTAAGTGAGGCAGTGAGAATAGGCAATGGTATAAGCGGCGGCTAACCTATCGCCTATGTTGATATAGGCGGCGCCTAAGCCATTGCCTATGTTGACATAGGCGGCGTCTAACCTATCGCCTAAGTGAGGAGTGAGCATAGGCAATGGTATAAGTGGCGCCTAACCTATCGCCTAAGCTGATATAGGCGGTGCCTATCCTATCACCAATGTTATTCTGTGAGCATTGGTAAAGGTATAAGTGGCGCCTAACCTATCGCCTAAGATGATATAGACGGCACCTAAGCTATCGCCTATGTTGACATAGGCAGTGCCTAACCTATCCCCTAGGTAAGGCAATGAGCATAGTCAATGGTATAAGCGGCGCCTAACCTATTGCCTATGATGATATCGGCGGTGCCTAACCCATCGCCAATGTTGACATAGGCGATGCCTAACCTATCGCCTTAGTTAGGCCGTAAGCATAGGCAATAGTATAAGCGGCACCTAATCTATCGCCTATGTTGATATAGGCGGCGCCTAAGCCATCGCCTAAATTGACATAGGCGACCCCTAACCTATCGCCTAAGTGAGGGAGTGATAATGGGGAATGGTATAAGCGGAGCCTAACCTATCGCCTATGTTGATATAGGCAGCGCCTAAGCCATCGCCTATGTTGACATAGGCAGCGCCTAACCTATCGCCTAAGTGAGGAGTGAGCATAGGAAATGGTATAAGTGGCACCTAACCTATCACCTATGTTGATATAGACGTTGCCTATCTTATCTCCAAAGTGACGCTGTGAGCATAGGTAATGGTATAAGCGGCGCCTAACATATCGCCTAAGTTGATATATGCGGCACCAAAGCCATCACCTATGTTGACATAGGCGGTGCCTAACCTATCCCCTAGGTGAGGCAGTGAGCATAGTTAATGGTATAAGCGGCGCCTAACCTATCGCCTATGATGATATCGTCGGTGCCTAAGCCATCGCCTATGTTGACATAGGCGGCGCCTAACCTACGCCTTAGTGAGGAAGTGAGCATAGGCAATAGTATAAGCGGCGCCTATCCTATCGCCTATGTTGATATAGGTGGCGCCTAAGCCATCACCTATGTTGACATAGGCGGCGCCTAACCTATTGCCTAAGTCATGCAGTTAGCATAGGCATTGGTATAAGCGGCGCCAGACATATCGCCTATGTTGATATAAGAGGCATCTAAGCCATCGCCTATGTTGACATAGGCGTCGCCTAACCTATCGCCTAAGTGAGGCAGTGAGCAGAGGCAATGGTATAAGCGGGGCCTAACCGATCTCCTACGTGGATATAGGGGGCGCCTAAGCCATCGCCTATGTTGATATAGGCGGCACCTAACCTATCGCCTAAGTGAGGCAGTGAGCATAGGCAATGGTATAAGTGACACCTAACCGATCGCCTATGTTGATATAGGCGGCATCTAAGCCATCGCCTATGATGACATAGGCGGCGCCTAACCTATAGCCTAAGTAAGGCAGTGAGCATAGGCAATGGTCTAAGCGACGCCTAACCTATCACCTATGTTGATATAGGCGGCGCCTATGCCATCGCTTATGTTGACATAGGTGGCGCCATACCAATTGCTTAAATGAGCCAGTGAGCAAAGGCAATGTTATAAGAGGCGCCTAACCTGTCGCCTATGTTGATATAAGAGGCGTCTATGCCATCGCCTATTTTGACATAGGCGGCTCCTAACCTATCTCCTAAGTGAGGCAGTGAGCATAGGCAATGGTATAAGTGGCGCCTAACCTATCACCTACGTGGATATAGGGGGCGCCTAAGCCATCGCCTATGTTGACATAGGCGGCACCTAACCTATCGCCTAAGTGAGGCAGTGAGCATAGGCAATGGTATAAGTGACACCTAAACGATCGCCTATGTTGATATAGGCGGCATCTAAGCCATCGCCTATGTTGACATAGGCGGCGCCTAACCTATCGCCTAAGTGAGGGAGTGAGAATAGGGAATGATATAAGCAGCGACTAACCTATCGCCTATGTTGATATAGGCGGAGCCTAAGCCATCGCCTATGTTGACATAGGAGACGCCTAACCTATCGCCTAAATGTGCCAGTGAGCAAAGGCAATGGTATAAGTGGCGCCTAACCTATTGCCTATGTTTACATAGGCGGCGCCTAACCTATCGCCTAAGTAAGGCAGTGAGCATAGGCAATGGTCTAAGCGGCGCCTAACCTATCGCCTATGTTGATATAGGCGGCACCTAAGCCATCGCTTATGTTGACATAGGTGGAGCCTAACCAATTGCCTAAATGAGCCAGTGAGCAAAGGCAATGGTTTAAGCGGCGCCCAACCTGTCGCCTATGTTGATATAGGCGGCACCAAAGCCATCGCCTATGTTTACATAGGCGGCCTCTAACCTATCGCCTAAGTGAGGCAAAGAGCATAGGTAATAGTATAAGCGGCGCCTAACCTATCGTCTATGTGAGGCAAAGAGCATAGGCAATGGTTAAGCGGTGCCTAACCTATCACCTATATTGATATAGGCGGTGCCTAACCTATCGCCTAAGTGAGGCAGTGAGCATAGGCAATGGTATAAGCGGCGCCTAACCTATCGCCTATGTTTATATAGGCAGCGCCTAAGCCATCGCCTAAATTGAGATAGGCGACCCCTAACCTATCGCCTAAGTGAGGCAGTGAGAATAGGCAATGGTATAAGCGGCGGCTAACCTATAGCCTATGTTGATATAGGCGGCGCCTAAGCCATTGCCTATGTTGACATAGGCGGCGCCTAACCTATCGCCTAAGTGAGGAGTGAGCATAGGCAATGGTATAAGTGGCGCCTAACCTATCGCCTATGCTGATATAGGCGGTGCCTATCCTATCACCAAAGTTAGGCTGTGAGCATTGGTAAAGGTATAAGTGGCGCCTAACCTATCGCCTAAGATGATATAGACGGCACCTAAGCTATCGCCTATGTTGACATAGGCAGTGCCTAACCTATCCCTTAGGTAAGGCAATGAGCATAGTCAATGGTATAAGCGGCGCCTAACCTATTGCCTATGATGATATCGGCGGTGCCTAACCCATCGCCAATGTTGACATAGGCGATGCCTAACCTATCGCCTTAGTTAGGCCGTAAGCATAGGCAATAGTATAAGCGGCATCTAATCTATCGCCTATGTTGATATAGGCGGCACCTAAGCCATCGCCTAAATTGACATAGGCGACCCCTAACCTATCGCCTAAGTGAGGGAGTGAGAATGGGGAATGGTATAAGCGGAGCCTAACCTATCGCCTATGTTGATATAGGCAGCGCCAAAGCCATCGCCTATGTTGACATAGGCAGCGCCTAACCTATCGCCTAAGTGAGGAGTGAGCATAGGAAATGGTATAAGTGGTACCTAACCTATCACCTATGTTGATATAGACGTTTCCTATCTTATCTCCAAAGTGAGTCTGTGAGCATAGGTAATGGTATAAGCGGCGCCTAACATATCGCCTAAGTTGATATATGCGGCACCAAAGCCATCACCTATGTTGACATAGGCGGTGCCTAACCTATCCCCTAGGTGAGGCAGTGAGCATAGTTAATGGTATAAGCGGCGCCTAACCTATCGCCTATGATGATATCGTCCGTGCCTAAGCCATCGCCTATGTTGACATAGGCGGCGCCTAACCTATTGCCTAAGTCATGCAGTGAGCATAGGCATTGGTATAAGCGGCGCAAAACATATCGCCTATGTTGATATAAGAGGCATCTAAGCCATCGCCTATGTTGACATAGGCGTCGCCTAACCTATCGCCTAAGTGAGACAGTGAGCATAGGCAATGGTATAAGCGAGGCCTAACCGATCTCCTACGTGGATATAGGGGGCGCCTAAGCCATCCCCTATGTTGATATAGGCGGCACCTAACCTATCGCCTAAGTGAGGCAGTGAGCATAGGCAATGGTATAAGTGACACCTAACCGATCGCCTATGTTGATATAGGCGGCATCTAAGCCATCGCCTATGTTGACATAGGCGACGCCTAACCTATAGCCTAAGTAAGGCAGTGAGCATAGGCAATGGTCTAAGCGACGCCTAACCTATCGCCTATGTTGATATAGGCGGCGCCTATGCCATCGCTTATGTTGACATAGGTGGCGCCATACCAATTGCTTAAATGAGCCAGTGAGCAAAGGCAATGTTATAAGAGGCGCCTAACCTGTCGCCTATGTTGATATACGAGGCGTCTATGCCATCGCCTATGTTGACATAGGCGGCTCCTAACCTATCTCCTAAGTGAGGCAGTGAGCATAGGCAATGGTATAAGCGGCGCCTAACCTATCGCCTATGCTGATATAGGGGGTGCCTATCCTATCACCAAAGTTAGGCTGTGAGCATTGGTAAAGGTATAAGTGGCGCCTAACCTATCGCCTAAGATGATATAGACGGCACCTAAGCTATCGCCTATGTTGACATAGGCAGTGCCTAACCTATCCCCTAGGTAAGGCAATGAGCATAGTCAATGGTATAAGCGGCGCCTAACCTATTGCCTATGATGATATCGGCGGTGCCTAACCCATCGCCAATGTTGACATAGGCGATGCCTAACCTATCGCCTTAGTTAGGCCGTAAGCATAGGCAATAGTATAAGCGGCATCTAATCTATCGCCTATGTTGATATAGGCGGCACCTAAGCCATCGCCTAAATTGACATAGGCGACCCCTAACCTATCGCCTAAGTGAGGGAGTGAGAATGGGGAATGGTATAAGCGGAGCCTAACCTATCGCCTATGTTGATATAGGCAGCGCCAAAGCCATCGCCTATGTTGACATAGGCAGCGCCTAACCTATCACCTAAGTGAGGAGTGAGCATAGGAAATGGTATAAGTGGCACCTAACCTATCACCTATGTTGAAATAGACGTTTCCTATCTTATCTCCAAAGTGAGTCTGTGAGCATAGGTAATGGTATAAGCGGCGCCTAACATATCGCCTAAGTTGATATATGCGGCACCAAAGCCATCACCTATGTTGACATAGGCGGTGCCTAACCTATCCCCTAGGTGAGGCAGTGAGCATAGTTAATGGTATAAGCGGCGCCTAACCTATCGCCTATGATGATATCGTTCGTGCCTAAGCCATCGCCTATGTTGACATAGGCGGCGCCTAACCTATTGCCTAAGTCATGCAGTGAGCATAGGCATTGGTATAAGCGGCGCAAAACATATCGCCTATGTTGATATAAGAGGCATCTAAGCCATCGCCTATGTTGACATAGGCGTCGCCTCACCTATCGCCTAAGTGAGACAGTGAGCATAGGCAATGGTATAAGCGGGGCCTAACCGATCTCCTACGTGGATATAGGGGGCGCCTAAGCCATCCCCTATGTTGATATAGGCGGCACCTAACCTATCGCCTAAGTGAGGCAGTGAGCATAGGCAATGGTATAAGTGACACCTAACCGATCGCCTATGTTGATATAGGCGGCATCTAAGCCATCGCCTATGTTGACATAGGCGACGCCTAACCTATAGCCTAAGTAAGGCAGTGAGCATAGGCAATGGTCTAAGCGACGCCTAACCTATCGCCTATGTTGATATAGGCGGCGCCTATGCCATCGCTTATGTTGACATAGGTGGCGCCATACCAATTGCTTAAATGAGCCAGTGAGCAAAGGCAATGTTATAAGAGGCGCCTAACCTGTCGCCTATGTTGATATACGAGGCGTCTATGCCATCGCCTATGTTGACATAGGCGGCTCCTAACCTATCTCCTAAGTGAGGCAGTGAGCATAGGCAATGGTATAAGCGGCGCCTAACCTATCACCTACGTGGATATAGGGGGCGCCTAAGCCATCGCCTATGTTGACATAGGCGGGGCCTAACCTATCGCTTAAGTGAGGGAGTGAGAATAGGGAATGATATAAGCGGCGACTAACCTATCTCCTATGTTGATATAGGCGGAGCCTAAGCCATCGCCTATGTTGACATAGGAGACGCCTAACCTATCGCCTAAATGTGCCAGTGAGCAAAGGCAATGGTATAAGTGGCGCCTAACCTATTGCCTATGTTTACATATGCGGCGCCTAACCTATCGCCTAAGTAAGGCAGTGAGCATAGGCAATGGTCTAAGCGGCGCCTAACCTATCGCCTATGTTGATATAGGCGGACCTAAGCCATCGCTTATGTTGACATAGGTGGCGCCTAACCAATTGCATAAATGAGCCAGTGAGCAAAGGCAATGGTTTAAGGGGCGCCTAACCTGTCCCCTATGTTGATATAGGCGGCACCAAAGCCATCGCCTATGTTTACATAGGCGGCCTCTAACCTATCGCCTAAGTGAGGCAAAGAGCATAGGTAATAGTATAAGTGGCGCCTAACCTATCGTCTATGTGAGGCAAAGAGCATAGGCAATGGTTAAGCGGTGCCTAACCTATCACCTATATTGATATAGGCGGTGCCTAACCTATCGCCTAAGTGAGGCAGTGAGCATAGGCAATGGTATAAGCGGCGCCTAACCTATCGCCTATGATTATATAGGCAGCACCTAAGCCATCGCCTAAATTGACATAGGCGACCCCTAACCTATCGCCCAAGTGAGGCAGTGAGAATAGGCAATGGTATAAGTGGCGCCTAACCTATCGCCTATGTTGATATAGGCGGGGCCTAAGCCATTGCCTATGTTGACATAGGAGGCACCTAACCTATCGCCTAAGTGAGGAGTGAGCATAGGCAGTGGTATAAGTGGCGCCTAACCTATCGCCTATGCTGATATAGGCGGTGCCTATCCTATCACCCAAGTTAGGCTGTGAGCATAGGTAAAGGTATAAGTGGCGCCTAACCTATCGCCTAAGATGATATAGACGGCACCTAAGCTATCGCCTATGTTGACATAGGCAGTGCCTAACCTATCCCCTAGGTGAGGCAATGAGCATAGTCAATGGTATAAGCGGCGCCTAACCTATCGCCTATGATGATATCGGCGGTGCCTAACCCATCGCCAATGTTGACATAGGCGATGCCTAACCTATCGCCTTAGTTAGGCCGTAAGCATAGGCAATAGTATAAGCGGCACCTAATCTATCGCCTATGTTGATATAGGCGGCGCCTAAGCCATCGCCTAAATTGACATAGGCGACCCCTAACCTATCGCCTAAGTGAGGGAGTGAGAATGGGGAATGGTATAAGCGGAGCCTAACCTATTGCCTATGTTTATATAGGCAGCACCTAAGCCATCGCCTATGTTGACATAGGCAGCGCCTAACCTATCGCCTAAGTGAGGAGTGAGCATAGGAAATGGTATAAGTGGCGCCTAACCTATCACCTATGTTGATATAGACGTTGACTATCCTATCTCCAAAGTGAGGCTGTGAGCATAGGTAATGGTATAAGCGGCGCCTAACATATCGCCTAAGTTGATATATGCGGCACCAAAGCCATCACCTATGTTGACATAGGCGGTGCGTAACCTATCCCCTAGGTGAGGCAGTGAGCATAGTTAATGGTATAAGCGGCGCCTAACCTATCGCCTATGATGATATCGTCGGTGCCTAAGCCATCGCCTATGTTGACATAGGCGGCGCCTAACCTACGCCTTAATGAGAAAATGAGCATAGGCAATAGTATAAGCGGCGCCTAACCTATCGCCTATGTTGATATAGGTGGCGCCTAAGCCATCACCTATGTTGACATAGGCGGCGCCTAACCTATCGCCTATGTTGATATAAGAGGCGTCTAAGCCATCGCCTATGTTGACATAGGCGTTGCCTAATCTATCGCCTAAGTGAGGTAGTGAGCATAGGCAATGGTATAAGCGGGGCCTAACCTATCACCTACGTGGATATAGGGGGCACCTAAGCCATCGCCTATGTTGACATAGGCGGTACCTAACCTATCGCCTAAGTGAGGCAGTTAGCATAGGCAATGGTATAAGTGACACCTAACCGATCGCCTATGTTGATATAGGCGGCATCTAATCCATCGCCAATGTTGACATAGGCGGCGCCTAACCTATAGCCTAAGTAAGGCAGTGAGCATAGGCAATGGTCTAAGCGGCGCCTAACATTTCGCCTATGTTGATATAGGCGGCGCCTATGCCATCGCTTATATTGACATAGGTGGCGCCTAACCAATTGCCTAAATGAGCCAGTGAGCAAAGGCAATGGTATAAGAGGCGCCTAACCTGTCGCCTATGTTGATATAGGCCGCACGAAAGCCATTGCCTATGTTTACATAGGCGGCCTCTAACCTATCGCCTAAGTGAGGCAAAGAGCATAGGTAATAGTATAAGCGGTGCCTAACCTATCACCTATGTGAGGCAAAGAGCATCGGCAATGGTATAAGCGGTGCCTAACCTATCGCCTATGTTGATATAGGCGGTGCCTAACCTATAGCCTAAGTGGGGCAGTGAGCATAGGTAATGGTATAAGCGGCGCCTAACCTATCGCCTATGTGGATATAGACGGCGCCTAAGCCATCGCCTAAATTGACATAGGCGACCCCTAACCTATCGCCTAAGTGAGGCAGTGAGAATAGGCAATGGTATAAGCGGCGCCTAACCTATCGCCTATGTTGATATAGTCGGTGCCTAAGCCATCGCCTATGTTGACATAGGCGGCGCCTAACCTATCACCTATGTGAGGAGTGAGCATAGGCAATGGTTTAAGTGGCGCCTAACCTATCACCTATGTTGATATAGGCGGTGCCTATCCGATCGCCAAAGTTAGGCTGTGAGCATAGGTAAAGGTATAAGTAGCACCTAACCTATCGCCTAAGATGATATAGACGACACCTAAGCCATCGCCTATGTTGATATATGCGGCGCCAAACCTATCGCCTATGATGATATCGGCGGTACCTAACCCATCGCCAATGTTGACATAGGCGGTGCCTAACCTATCGCCTTAGTGAGGCAGTGAGCATAGGCAATAGTATAAGCGGCGCCTAACCTATCGCCTATGTTGATATAGGCGGGGTCTAAACCACCGCCTATGTTACCATAGGCCGAGCCTAACCTATCGCCTAACTGAGGAAGTGAGCATAGGCAATGGAATAAATAGCTCCTAACCTATCCCCTGAGTTGATATAGGCGGAGCCAAACCTATCTCCTAAGTGAGGCAGTGAGCATAGGCAATGGTATAAGCGGCTCCTAATCTATGGCCTAGGTTTATATAGGCGGCTCCTAATCCATCGCCTATGTTGACATGGGCGGCACCTAACCTATCGCCTAAGTGAGGTAGTGAGCATAGGCAATGGTATAAGCGGCGCCTAACTTATTACCAATGAGCATATAGGCGGCGCCTAAGCCACCGCCTATGTTGACATAGGCCGCGCCTAACCTATCGCCTAAGTTAGGCAGTTAGCGTAGGCAATGGTATAAGCGGCACCTAAACTATCGCCTATGTTGATATAGGCGGCGTATAATCAATCGCCTATGTTGACATATCCGGCTCCTATCCTATCGCCTAAGTGAGGCAGAGAGTATAAGCAATGGTCTAAGTGGGGCCTAACCCATCGCCTATGTTGATATAGGCGGCGCCTAAGCCATCGCCAAAGTGAGGCAGTGAGCATAGGCAATGGATTAAGCGGCTCCTAACCTGTCACCTATCATGATATAGGCGGTGCCTATGCCATTGCCTATGTTGACATAGGCGACGTCTAACCTATTGCCTAAGTGAGGCAAAAAGCATATGAAATGGTATAAGCGGTGCCTAACCTATCGCCTATGTTGATATAGGCGGTGCCTAAGCCATCGCCTATGTTGACATAGGCGGCGCCTAACCTATCACCTAAGAGAGGAGTGAGCATAGGCAATGGTATAAGTGGCGCCTAACCTATCGCCTATGTTGATATAGGCGGTGACTATCCGATCGCCAAAGTTAGGCTGTGAGCATAGGTAAAGGTATAAGTGGCGCCTAACCTATCGCCTAAGATGATATAGACGGCACCTAAGCCATCGCCTATGTTGACATAGGCGGTGCCTAACCTATCCCCTAGGTGAGGCAATGAGCATAGTCAATGGTATAAGCGGCGCCTAACCTAACCCCTATGATGATATCGGCGGTACCTAACCCATAGCCAATGTTGACATAGGCGGCTCCTTACCTATCGCCTTAGTGAGGCAGTGAGCATAGGCAATAGTATTAGCGGCACCTAACCTATCGCCTATGTTGATATAGGCGGGGTCTAAGCCATCGCCTATGTTAACATAGGTGGAGCCTAACCTATCGCCTAACTGAGAAAGTGAGCATAAGCAATGGTATAAGCGGCTCCAAACCTATCCCCTGAGTTGATATAGGCCGCGCCAAACCTATCGCCTAAGTGAGACAGTGAGCATAGGCAATGGTATAAGCGGTGCCTAATCTATGGCCTACGTTGATATAGGCGGCTCCTAATCCATTGCCTATGTTGTCATGGGCGGCTCCTAACCTATCGCCTAAGTGAGGTAGTGAGCATAGGCAATGGTATAAGCGTCGCCTAATATATTACCAATGTGGATATAGGCGGCGCCTAATCCACCGCCTATGTTGTCATAGGTCGCGCCTAACCTATCGCCTAAGTGAGGCAGTGAGCATGGGCAATGGTATAAGCGGCACCTAACCTATCACCTATGTTGATATAGGCGTCGTCTAATCCATCGCCTATGTTGACATATCCGGCGCCTAACCTATCGCCTAAGTGAGGCAGAGAGTATAAGCAATGGTCTAAGCGGGGCCTAACCTATCGACTATGTTGATATAGGCGGCGCCTAAGCCATCGCCTAAGTGAGGTAGTGAGCATAGGCAATGGAAAAAGCGGCGCCTAACCTGTCGCCTTTGTTGATATAGGCGGTGCCTAAGCCATCGCCTATATTGACATAGGCGACGTCTAAACTATCGCCTAAGTGAGGCAAAAAGCATATGCAATGGTGTAAGCGGGGCCTAACGTATTCCTTATGTTGATATAGGCGGCCCCAAACCTATCGCCTAAGTGAGGCAGTTAGCATAGGGAATGGTATAAGCGGTGCCAAACCTATCGCCTATGTTGATATAGGCGGCGCCAAAGCCATCGCCTATGATGACATGGGCGGCACCTAACCTATCGCCAAAGTGAGGCAGTCAGCATAGGCAATGGTATAAGCGGCGCCTAACCTATCGCCTATGTGGATATAGACGACGCCTAATCCATCGCCTATGTTGACATAGGCGGCCCCTAACATATCACCGAAGTGAGGCAGTGAGCATAGGCAATGGTATAAGTTGCACCTAACCTATCGCCTAAGTGAGGCAGTGAGCATGGGCAATGGTATAAGCGGCACCTAACCTATTGCCTATGTTGATATAGGCGTCGTCTAATCCATCGCCTATGTTGACATATCCGGCGCCTAACCTATCGCCTAAGTGAGGCAGAGAGTATAAGCAATGGTCTAAGCGGGGCCTAACCTATCGCCTATGTTGATATAGGCGGCGGCTACGCCATCGCCTATATTGACATAGGTGGCGCCTAACCTATCGCCTAAGTGAGGCAAAGATCATAGGCAATGGTATAAGCGGCGCCTAACCTATCGCCTATGATGATATAGGCGGTGCCTAACCTATCGTCTAAGTGAGGCAGTGAGCATAGGCAATGGTATAAGCAGCGCCTAACATATCGCCTATGTGGATATAGGCGGCGTCTAAGCCATCGTCTATGTTGACATAGGCGGAACCTAACCTATCGCCTAAGTGAGGCAGTGAGCATAGGTAATGGTATAAGCAACGCCTAACCTATCGCCTATGTTGATATAGGCGGCGCCTAAGCCATCGGCTAAATTGACATAGGCGACCCCTAACCTATCGCCTATGTGAGGGAGTGAGAATAGGGTATTGTATAAGCGGACCCTAACCTATCGCCTATGTTGATATAGGCGGAGCCTAAGCCATCGCCTATGTTGACATAGGCGGCGCCTAACCTATCGCCTAAGTGACGAGTGAGCATAGGCAATGGAATAAGTGGCGCCTAACCTATCGCCTATCTTGATATAGGCGGTGCCTATCCTATCGTCGAAGTGAGGCTTTGAGCATAGATAATAATATAAGCGGTGCCTAACATATCACCTAAGTTGATATATGCGGAACCTAAGCCATCGCCTATGTTGACATAGGCGGTGCCAAACCTATCCCTTAGGTGAGGCAATGAGCATAGTCAATAGTATAAGCGGCGCCTAACCTATCGCCTATGATGATATCGTCGGTGCCTAAACCATCGCCTATGTTGACATAGGCGGCGCCTAACCTATCGCCTTAGTGAGGCAGTGAGCATAGGCAATAGTATAAGCGGCGCCTAACCTATCGCCAATGTTGATATAGACGGTGCCTAAGCCATCACCTATGTTGACATAGGCGGCGCCTAACCTATCGCCTAAGTCAGGCAGTGAGCATAGGCAATGGTATAAACGGCGCCTAACATATCGCCTAAGTTGATATAGGAGGCGTCTAATCCATCACCTATGTTGACATATGCGGCGCCTAACCTATCGCCTAACTGAGGCAGTAAGCATAGGCAATGTTATAATTGGCGTCGAACCTATCCCCTGAGTTGATATTGGAGGCGCCAAACCTATCGCCTAAGTGAGGCAGTCAGCATTGCCAATGGTATAAGCGGCGCCTAACTTATCACCTATGTTAATATAGGCTGCATCTAAGCCATCGCCTATGTTGACTTGGGCGGCGCCTAACCTATCGCCTAAGTGAGGCAGTAAGAATTGGCAATGGTGTAAGCGGCGCCTAACATATTATCAATGTGGATATAGGGGCAATGGCCTATGCCGTCGCCTATGTTGACATAGGCCGGGCCTAACCTATCGCCTAAGTGAGGCAGTGAGCATAGGCAATGGTATAAGGGGCACCTAACCTATCGCCTATGTTAATATAGGCGGCGTCTAAGCCATCGCCTATGTTGACATAGGCGGTGCCAAACCTATCGCCTAAGTGAGGCAGTGAGCATAAGCAATGGTCTAAGCGGCGCCTAACCTATCGCCTTTGTTGATATAAGCGGCGCCTAAGCCATCGCTAATGTTGACATAGGCGGCGCCTAACCAATCGCTTAAGTGAAGCAGTGAGCATAGGCAATGGTATAAGCGGCGCCTAACCTATCGCCTATGTTAATATAGGCGATGCCTATCCGATCGCCAAAGTTAGGCTGTGAGCATAGGTAAAGGTATAAGTGGAGCCTAACGTATCACCTAAGATGATATAGACGGCACCTAAGCCATCGCCTATGTTGACATAGGCGGTGCCTAACCTATCCCCTAGGTGAGGCAATGAGCATAGTCAATGGTATAAGCGGCGCCTAACCTATCGCCTATGATGATATCGGCGGTACCTAACCCATCGCCAATGTGGACATAGGCGGCGCCTAACCTATCGACTTAGTGAGGAAGTGAGCATAGGCAATGTTATAAGCGGCTCCTGACCTATCCCCTGAGTTGATATAGGCGGCGCCAAACCTATCGCCTAACTGAGGCAGTGAGCATAGGCAATGGTATAAGTGGCGCCTAATCTATGGCCTACGTTGATATAGGCGGTACCTAATCCATCGCCTATGGTGACATGGGCGGCTCCTAACCTATCTCCTAAGTGAGGTAGTGAGCATAGGAAATGGTATAAGCGGCGCCTAACATATTACCAATGTGGATATAGGCGGCCCCTAAGCCACCGCCTATGTTGACATAGGCCGCGCCTAACCTATCGCCTAAGTGAGGCAGTGAGCATAGGCAATGGTATAAGCGGCACCTAACCTATCGCCTATGTTCATATAGACGGCGTCTAATCCTTCGCCTATGTTGACATATCTGGCGCCTAACCTATCGGCTAAGTTAGGCAGAGAGTATAAGCAATGGTCTAAACGGGGCCTAACCTATCGCCTATGATGATATAGGCGGCGCCTAAGCCATCGCCTTAGTGAGGCAGTGAGCATAGGCAATGGAATAAGCGGCGCCTAACCTGTCGCCTATGTTGATATAGGCGGTGCCTAAGCCATCGCCTATGTTGACATAGGCGACGTCTAACCTATCGCCTAAGTGAGGCAAATAGCATATGAAATGGTGTAAGCGGTGCCTAACCTATCACCTATGTTGATATAGGCGGCCCCAAACCTATCGCCTAAGTAAGGCAGTTTGCATAGGTTATGGTATAAGCGGTGCCTACGCTATCGCCTATGTTGAGATAGGCGGCGCCAAAGCCATCGCCTATGTTGACACGGGCGGCACCTAACCTATCGCCAAAGTGAGGCAGTCAACATTGGCAATCGTATAAGCGGTGCCTAACCTATCGCCTTTGTGGATATAGACGGTGCCTAAGCCATCGCCTATGTTGACATAGGCGGCACCTAACCTATCACCGAAGTAAGGCAGTGAGCATAGGCAATGGTATAAGTGGCGCCTAAACTATCGCCTATGTTGATATAGGCGATGCCTAAGCCATCGCTTATGTTGACATAGGCGGCGCCTAACCAATCGCCTCAGTTAGGCAGTGAGCATATTCAATGGTATATGCGGCGCAGAAGCTGTCGCCTTTATTGATATAGGAGGCACCAAAGCCATCGCCTATGTTGACATAAGAGGCGTCTAAACTATCGGCTAAGTGAGGCAAAGAGCATAGGCAATGGTACAAGCGACGCCTAACAAATCGCCTATGTTGATATAGGCGGCGCCTAAGCCATCGCCTTAGTGAGGCAGTGAGCATAGGCAATGGAATAAGCGGCACCTAACCTGTCGCCTATGTTGATATAGTAGGTGCCTAAGCCATCACCTATGTTGACATAGGCGACGTCTAACCTATCTCCTAAGTGAGGCAAAAAGCATATGCAATGGTGTAAGCGGCGCCTAACCTATCCCCTATGTTGATATAGGCGGCCCCAAACCTATCACCTAAGTAAGGCAGTTAGCATAGGTAATGGTATAAGCGGTGCCTACCCTATCGCCTATGTTGAGATAGGCGGCACCAAAGCCATCGCCTATGTTGACATGGGCGGCACCTAACCTATCTCCAAAGTGAGGCAGTCATCACAGGCAATCGCATAAGCGGCGCCTAACCTATCGCCTATGTGGATATAGACGGCGCCTAAGCCATCGCCTATGTTGACATAGGCGGCGCCTAACCTATCACCGATGTGAGGCAGTGAGCATAGGCAATGGTATAAGTGGCGCCTAAACTATCGCCTATGTTGATATAGGCGGCGCCTAAGCCATCGCTTATGTTGACGTAGGCGGAGCCTAACCAATCGCCTCAGTTACGCTGTGAGCATATGCAATGGTATATGCGGCGCAGAAGCTGTCGCCTTTGTTGATATAGGAGGCACCAAATCCATCGCCTATGTTGACATAAGAGGCGTCTAAACTATCGGCTAAGTGAGGCAAAGAGCATAGGCAATGGTACAAGCGACGCCTAACAAATCGCCTATGTTGATATAGGCGGCGCCTAAGCCATCGCCAAAGTGAGGCAGTCAGCATAGGCAATCGTATAAGCGGCGCCTAACCTATCGCCTATGTTGATATAGGCGGCGTCTAAGCCATCGCCTAAGTTGACATAGGCGGCGCCTAACCTATCGCCTAAGTAAGGCAGTGAGCATAGGCAATGGTTTAAGCGGCGCCTAAACTATCGCCTATATTGATATAGGCGGCGCCAAAGCCATCGCTTATGTTGACATAGGCAGCGCCTAACCAATCGCCTCAGTTAGGCAGTGAGCATATGCAATGGTATATGCGGCGCAGAAGCTGTCGTCTTTGTTGATATAGGAGGCACCAAATCCATCGCCTATGTTGACATAAGAGGCGTCTAACCTATCGGCTAAGTGAGGCAAAGAGCATAGGCAATGGTACAAGCAACGCCTAACAAATCGCCTATGTTGATAGAGGCGACGCCAAACCTATCACCTAAGTGTGGCAGTGAGCATAGGCAATGGTATAAGTGCGCCTAACCTATCGCCTAAGTGAGGCAATGAGCATAGGCAATGGTATAAGCGTCACCTAACCTATCGCCTATGTTGATATAGGCGGTGTGTAAGCCATCTCCTATGTTGAGATAGGCGTCCTGTAACCTATCTCCTAAGTGAGGCAGTCAGCATAGGCAATGGTCTAAGCGGTGCCTATCCTATCGCCTATGTTTATATAGGCGGCGCCTACGCCATCGCCTATGTTCACATACGCGACGCCTAACCTATCGCCTAGGTAAGGCAGTGAGCATAGGCAATGGTATAAGTGGCGCCTAACCTATCACATATGTTGCTATAAGCGGCGCCTACGCCATCGCCTATATTGACATCGCCTAAGTGAGGCAAAGAGCATAGGCAATGGTATAAGCGGCGCCTAACCTATCGCCTATGTTGATATAAGCGGTGCCTAACCTATCGTCTAAGTGAGGCAGTGAGCATAGGCAATGGTATAAGCGGCGCCTAACATATCGCCTATGTGGATATAGGCGGCGTCTAAGCCATCGTCTATGTTAACATAGGCGGCACCTAACCTATCGCCTAAGAGAGGCAGTGAGCACAGGTAATGGTATAAGCGGCGCCTAACCTATCGCCTATGTTGATATAGGCGGCGCCTAAGCCATCGCCTAAATTAACATAGGCGACCCCTAACCTATCGCCTAAGTGTGGGAGTGAAAATAGGGAATGGTATAAGCGGAGCCTAACCTATCGCCTTTGTCGATATAGGCGGAGCCTAAGCCATCGCCAACGTTGACATAGGCGGCGCCTAACCTATTGCCTAAGTAAGGAGTGAGCATAGGCAATGGTATAAGTGGCGCCTAACCTATCGCCTATGTTGATATAGGGGTTGGCTATCCTATCGCCAAAGTGAGGCTGTGAGCATAGGTAATGGTATATGCGGCGCCTAACATATCACCTAAGTTGTTATATGCGGAACCTAAGCCATCGCCTATGTTGACATAGGCGGTGCCTAACCTATCCCCTAGGTGTGGCAATGAGCATAGTCAATGGTGTAAACGGCACCTAACCTACCGCCTATGATGATATCGTCGGTGCCTAAACCATCGCCTATGATGACATAGGCGGCGCCTAACCTATCGCCTTAGTGAGGCAGTGAGCATAGGCAATAGTATAAGCGGCGCCTAACCTATCGCCTTAGTGAGGCAGTGAGCATAGGCAATAGTATAAGCGGCGCCTAACCTATCGCCTATGTTTATATAGGCGGCGCCTAAGCTATCACCTATGTTGACATAGGCGGCGCCTAACCTGTCGCCTAAGTCAGGCAGTGAGCGTAGGCAATGGTATAAGCGGCGCCTAACATATCGCCTAAGTTGATATAGGAGGCGTCTAATCCATCGCCTATGTTGACATAGGCGGCGCCTAACCTATCGCCTAACTGAGGCAGTGAGCATATGCAATGGTATAAGCCATCGCCTATGTTGACATAGGCGGCGCCTAACCTATTGCCTTAGTGAGGCAGTGAGCATAGGCAATAGTATAAGCGGTGCCTAACCTATAGCCTATGTTGATATAGGCGGCGCCTAAGCCATCACTTATGTTGCCATAGGCGGCGCTTAACCTATAGCCTAAGTCAGGCAGTGATCATAGGTAATGGTATAAGCGGCGCCTAACGTATCGCCTATGTTGATATAGGAGGCGTCTAAGCCATCGCCTATGTTGACATAGGCGGCGCCTAACCTATCGCCTAACTGCGGTAGTGAGCATAGGCAATGGTATAAGCGGCGCCTATCATATCGCTTATGTGGATATAGGCGGCGTCTAAGCCATCATGTATGTTGACATAGGCGGCACCTAACCTATCGCCTAAGTGAGGCAGTGAGCATAGGTAATGGTATAAGCGGCGCCTAACCTATCGCCTATGTTGATATAGGCGGTGCCTAAGCCATCGCCTAAATTTACATAGGCGACCCCTAACCTATCGCCTAAGTGAGGGAGTGAGAATAGGGAATGGTATAAGCCGAGCCTAACCTATCGCCTATGTTGATATAGGCGGAGCCTAATCCCTCGCCTATGTTGACATAGGCGGCGGCTAAACTATCGCCTATGTGACGAGTGAGCATAGGCAATGGTATAAGTGGTGCCTAACCTATCGCCTATGTTGATATAGGCGGTGCCTATCCTATCGCCAAAGTGAGGCTGTGATCTTAGGTAATGGTATAAGAGGCGCCTAACATATCACCTAAGTTGATATATGCGGCACCTAAGCCATCGCCTAAGTTGACATAGGCGGTGCCTAACCTATCCCCTAGGTGAAGCAATGAACATAGTCAATCGTATAAGTGGCGCCTAACCTATCCCCTATGATGATTGCGTTGGTGCCTAAACCATCGCCTATGTTGACATAGGCAGCGCCTAACCTATCGCCTTAGTGAGGCAGTGAGCATAGGCAATAGTATAAGCGGCGCCTAACCTATCGCCTATGTTGATATAGGCAGCGCCTAAGCCATCACCTATGTTGACATAGGCGGCGCCTAACCTATCGCCTAAGTCAGGCAGTGAGCATAGGCAGTGGTATAAGCGGTGCCTAACATATCGCCTATGTTGATATAGGAGGCGTCTAATCCATCGCCTATGTTGACATTGGCGGCGCCTAACCAATCGCCTAACTGAGGCAGTGAGCATATGCAATGGTATAATCCATCGCCTTAGTGAGGCAGTGAGCATTGGCAATAGTATAAGCGGCGCCTAACCTATCGCCTATGTTGATATAGGCGGCGCCTAAGCCATCACCTATGTTAACATAGGCGACGCCTAACCTATCGCCTATGTCAGGCAGTGAGCATAGGCAATGGTATAAGCGGATCCTAACATATCGCCTAAGGTTATATAGGAGGCGTCTAAGCCATCACCTATGTTGACATAGGCGGCGATTAACCTATCGCCTAACTGAGGCAGTGAGCATAGACAATGGTATAAGCGGTGCCGAACCTATCCCCTGAGTTGATATAGGAGGCGCAAAACCTAACGCCTAAGTGAGGCAGTGAGCATTGCCAATGGAATAAGCGGCGCCTAACCTATCACCTTTGTTAATATAGGCAGCATCTAAGCCATCCCCTATGTTGACTTGGGCGGCGCCTAACCTATCGCCTAAGTGAGGCAGTAAGCATAGGCAATGGTATAAGCGGCGCCTAACATATTATCAATGTGGATATAGGCGGCGCCTAAGCCATCGCCTATGTTGACATAGGCCGTGCCTAACCTATCGCCTAAGTGAGGCAGTGAGCATAAGCAATGGTATAAGCGGCACCTAACCTATCGCCTATGTTGATATAGTCGGCGTCTAAGCCATCGCCTATGTTGACATAGGCGGCGCCTAACCTATCGCCTAAGTGAGGCAGTGAGCATAAGCAATGGTCTAAGCGGCGCCTTACCTATCGCCTTTGTTGATATAAGCGGCGCCTAAGCCATCTCTTATGTTGACATAGGCGGCGCCTAACCAATCGCTCAAGTGAAGCAGTGAGCATAGGCAATGGTATAAGCGGCGCCTAACCTGTCGCCAATGTTGATATAGGCGGTGCCTAAGACATCGCCTATGTTGACATAGGCAGCGACTAACCTATCTCCTAAGTTAGGCAAAGAGCATAGGCAATGGTGTAAGCGGCGCCTAACCCATCCCCTATGTTGATATAGGCGGCCCCAAACCTATCGTCTAAGTGAGGCAGTGAGCATAGGCAATGGTATAAGCGGCGACTAACGTATCGCATAGGTTGATATAGGCGATGCCTAAGACATCGCCTATGTTGACATGGGGGGTGCCTAACATATCGCCTAAGTAAAGAAGTGAGCATAGGCAATGGTATAAGCGACGCCTAACATATCGCCAATATGGATATAGGCGGCGCCTAATCCATCGACTATGTTGACATAGGCGGCGCCTAACCTATCGCATAAGTGAGGCAGTGAGCATAGGCAATGGTATAAGCGGCGCCTAACCTATTACGTATTTTGATATAGGCGGCGCCTAAGTCATCGTCTATGTTGACATAGGAGGCGTCTAACCTATCGTCTATGTGAGGCAAAGAGCATAGGCAATGGTATAAGCGGTGCCTAACCTATCGCCTATGTTGATATAGGCGGTGCCTAACCTATCGCCTAAGTGAGGCAGTGAGCATAGGCAATGATATAAGCGGCGCCTAACATATCGCCTATGTGGATATAGGCGGCTCCTAAGCCATCGTCTATTATGAATCATGCGGCACCTAACCTATCACCTAACTGAGGTAGTGACCATAGGTAATGGTATAAGCGACGCCTAACCTATCGCCTATGTTGATATTGGCGGATCCTACGCCATCTTCTAAATTGACATAGGCAACCCCTAACCTATCGCCTAACTGAGGTAGTGAGTATAGGCAATGGTATAAGATGCTCCTAACCTATCGCCTATGTGAATATAGGCGGCGCCTAAGCCATCTCCTATGTTTACATAGGCGGCACCTAACCTATCGCCTAAGTGAGGAGTGAGCATAGGCAATGGTATAAGTGGCACCTAAACTATCGCCTATGTTGATATAGGCGGCGCCTATCCTCTCGCCAATGTGAGGCAGGGAGCATAGGTAATGGTATAAGCGGTGCCTAACCTATTGCCTAAGTGAGGAAGTGAGCATAGGATATGGTATAAGTGACGCCTAACCTATTGCCTATGCTGATATAGGCAGCCCCTAAGCCATCGCCAATGTTGACATAACCGGTGCCTAACCTATCGCCTAAGTGAGGAAGTGAGCATAGGCAATGGTATAAGCGGCGCTTAACAAATCGCCAATGTTGATATAGGTGGCGTCTAAACAATCACCTATGTTGACATAGGCGGCGCCTAACCTATCACCTAACTGAGGCAGTGAGCATAGGCAATGGTATAAGCAGCACCTAACATATTACTAATGTGGATATAGGCGGCGCCTAAGCCATCGCCTATGTTGACGTAGGCCGCGCCTATCCTATCACCTAAGTGAGGCAGTGAAAATAGGCAATGGTATAAGCGGCACCTAACCTATCGCCTATGTTGATATAGGCGGCGTCTAAGCCATCGCCTATGTTGACATAGGCGGCGCCTAACCTATCGCCTAAGTGAGGCAGTGAGCATAAGCAATGGTATAAGCGGCACCTAACCTATCGCCTTTGTTGATATAGGCGGTGCCTAAGCCATCGCTTATGTTGACATAGGAGGCGCCTAACCAATCGCTTAAGTGAGGAAGTGAGCATAGGAAATGGTATAAGCGGCGCCTAACCTGTCGCCTATGCTGATATAGGCAGTGCCTAAGACATCGCCTATGTTGACATAGGCGGCGTCTAACCTATCTCCTACGTTAGGCAAAGAGCATAGGCAATGGTGTAAGCGGCGCCAAACCTATCCCCTAAGTTGATATAGGTAGCCCCAAACCTATCGTCTAAGTGAGGCAGTGAGCATAGGCAATGGTATAAGCGGCGTCTAACGTATCACCTATGTTGATATAGGCGACGCCTAAGCCATCGCCTATGTAGACATGGGCGGCGCCTAACCTATCTCCTTAGTGAGGAAGTGAGCATAGGCAATGGTATAAGCAACGCCTAACATATCGCCAATATGGATATAGGCGACGCCTAATCCATCGCCAATGTTGACATAGGCGGCGCCTAACCTATCGCCTAAGTGATGCAGTGAGCATAGGCAATGGTATAAGCGGCGCCTACCCTATCACGTATTTTGATATAGGCGGCGCCTAAGTCATCGACTATGTGGACATTGAAGGCGTCTAACCTATCGTCTAAGTGAGGCAATGAGCATAGGCAATGGTATAAGCGGTGCCTAACCTATCGCCTATGTTGATATAGGCGGTGCCTAACCTATCGCCTAAGTGAGGCAGTGAGCATAGTCAATGGTATAAGCCGCGCCTAACATATCGTCTATGTGGATATAGGCGGCACCTAACCTATCGCCTAAGTGAGAAGTGAGCATAGGCAAGGGTATAAGTGGCGCCTAAACTATCTCCTATGTTGATATAGGCGGCACCTATCCTATCTCCAAAGTGAGGCAGTGAGCATAGGTAATGGTATAAGCGGCGCCTAACCTATTGCCTTTGCTGATATAGGCATTGCCCAAGACATCGCCTATGTTGACATAGACGGCGTCTAACCTATCGCATAAGTGAGGTAAAGAGCATAGGCAATGGTATAAGCGGCGCCTAACCTATCCCCAATGTTTATATAGGCAGCCCCAAACCTATCGCCTAAGTGAGGCAGTGAGCATAGGCAATGATATAAGTGGCGCCTAACCTATCCCCTATGTTGATATAGGCGACTCCTAAGCCATCGCCTATGTTGACATGGGTGGCGCCTAACCTATCGCCTAAGTGAGGAAGTGAGCATAGACAATGGTATAAGCGGCGCCTAACATATCGCCAATTTGGATATAGGCGGCGCCTAATCCATCCCCTATGATGACATAGGCCGCGCCTAAGCCATCGCCTATGTTGACATAGGCTGCGCCTAACCTATCGCCTAAGTGAGGCAGTGAGCATAGGAAATGGTATAAGCGGCACCTAACCTATTGCCTATATTGATATAGGTGGCATCTAAGCCATCACCTATGTTGACATAGGCGGTGCCTAACCTATCTCCTAAGTGAGGCAGTGAGCATAGGCTATGGCATAAGCGGCACCTAACCTATCGCCTATGTTGATATAGGAAGCCCCTAATACATCGCCTATGTTGAAATACGTGGCGCCTAACCTATTGCCTAAATGAGGCAGTGAGCATAGGCAATGGTCTAAGCGGCGCCTAACCTATCGCCTATGTTGATATAGGAGGCGCCTAAGCCATCGCTTATGTTGACATAGGCGGCGCCTAACCTATCGCCTAAGTTAGGCAGTGAGCATAGGCAATGGTATAAGCGGCGCCTAACCTATCACGTATTTTCATATAGGCGGCACCTAAGCCATGACCTATGTTGACATAGGAGGCGTCTAACCTATCGTCTAAGTGAGGCAAAGAGCATAGGCAATGGTATAAGCGGCGCCTAACATATCGCCTATGTGGATATAGGCGGCACCTAAGCCATCGTCTATTATGACACAGGCGGCACCTAACCTATCGCCAAAGTGAGGTAGTGAGCATAGGTAATGGTATAAGCGACGCCTAACCTATCGCCTATGTTGATATAGGCGGATACTACGCCATCTCCTAAATTGACATAGGCGGCCCCTAACCTATCGCCTAAGTGAGGTAGTGAGAATAGGCAATGGTATTAGCGGCGCCTAACCTATCGCCTATGTTAATATAGGCGGCGCCTATGCCATCTCCTATGTTGACATAGGCGTCACCTAACCTATCACCTAAGTGAGGAGTGAGCATAGGCAATTGTATAAGTGCCGCCTAAACTATCGCCTATGATGCTATAGGCGGCGCCTATCCTATCTCCAAAGTGAGGCAGTGAGCATACGTAATGTTATAAGCGGCTCCTAACATATCGCCTAAGTGAGGATGTGAGCATAGGATATGGTATAAGCGGTGCCTAACCTATCGCCTAAGTAAAGCAGTGAGCATAGGCAATGGTATAAGCGGCGCGTAACAAATCACCAATGTTTATATTGGCGGCGTCTAAGAAATCGCCAATGTTGACATAGGCGGCACCTAACCTATCGCCAAACTGAGGCAGTGAGTATAGGCAATGGTATAAGAGGTGCCTAACATATTACCAATGTGGATATAGGCGGCGCCTAGGCCATCGCCTATGTTGACATAGGCCGCGCCTAACCTATCGCCTAAGTGAGGCAGTGAGCATAGGCAATTGTATAAGCGGCACCTTACCTATTGCCTATATTGATATAGGCGGCGTCTAAGCCATCACCTATGTTGACATAGGTGGCTCCTAACCTATCGCATAAGTGAGGAAGTGAGCATAAGCAATGGTCTAAGCGGTGCCTAACCTATCGCCTTTATTGATATTGGCGGCGCCTAAGACATCGCTTATGCAGACATAGGTGGCGCCTAACCAATCACCTAAGTGAGGCAGTGAGCATAGGAAATGGTATAAGCGGCACCTAACCCATCGCCTATGTTGATATAGGCGGTGCCAAAGACATCGCCTATGTTGACATAGGCGGCGTCTAACATATCGCCGAAGTGAGGTAAAGAGCATAGGCAATGGTATAAGCAGCGCCTAACCTATCCCCTATGTTTATATAGGCGGCCCCAAACCTATCGCCTAACTGAAGCAGTGAGCATAGGCAATGATATTAGTGGCGCCTAACCTATCCCCTATGTTGATATAGGCGACGCCTAAGCCATCGCCTATGTTGACATGGGTGGCGCCTAACCTATCGCCTAAGTGAGGAAGTGAGCATCGGCAATGGTATAAGCGGCGCCTATCATATCGCCAATGTGGATATAGGCGGCGCCTAATCCATCACCTATGATAACATAGGCCGCGCCTAAGCCATCGCCTATGTTGACATAGGCCGCGCCTAACCTATCACCTAAGTGAGACAGTGAGCATAGGCAATGGTATAAGCGGAACCTAACCTATCGCCTATATTGATATAGACGGCGTCTAAGCCATCACCTATGTTGACATAGGCGGATCCTAACCTATCCCCTAAGTGAGGCAGTGAGCATAGGCTATGGCATAAGCGGCACCTAACCTATCGCCTATGTTTAAATAGGAAGCCTCTAATACATCGCCTATGTTGACATATGTGGCGCCTAACCTATTGCCTAAGTGAGGCAGCGAGCATAGGCAATGGTCTATGCGGCGCCTAACCTATCGCCTAAGTTGATATTGGAGGCGTCTAAGCAATCGCTTATATTGACATAGGCGGCGCCTAACCTATCGCTTAAGTTAGGCAGTGAGCATAGGCAATGGTATAAGCGGCGCCTAACCTATCACGTATTTTGATATAGGCGGCACCTAAGCCATCACCTATGGTGACATAGGAGGCGTCTAACCTATCGTCTAAGTGAGGCAAAGAGCATAGGCAATGGTATAAGCGGTGCCTAATCTATCGCCAATGTTGATATAGGCGGTGCCTAACCTATCGCCTATGTGAGGCAGTGAGCATAGGAAATGGTGTAAGCAGCGCCTAATATATCTCCTATGTGGATATAGAAGGCACCTAAGCCATCGTCTATTATGACATAGGCGGCACCTAATCTATCGCCTAAGTGAGGCAGCGAGCATAGGTAATGGTTTAAGCGACGCCTAACCTATCGCCTATGTTGATATAGGCGGATACTACACCATCTCCTAAATTGACATAGGTAGCCCCTAACCTATCGCCTAAGTGAGGTAGTGACAATAGGCAATGGTATAAGCGGTGCCTAACCTATCGCCTATGATAATATAGGCGGTGTGTAAGCCATCTCCTATGTTGACATAGGCGGCACCTAACCTATCGCCTAAGTGAGGTGTGAGCATAGGTAATGGTATAAGCGGAGCCTAACCTATCTCCTAAGTGAGGAAGTGAGCATAGGATATGGTATAAGTGACTCCTACCCTATTGCCTATGTTGATATAGGCGGCGCCTAAGCCATCGCCTATGTTGACATAGGCGGCGTCTAACCTATCGCCTAAGTGAGGCAGTGAGCATAGGCAATGGTATAAGCGGCGCGTAACAAATCGCCAATGTTGATATAGGAGGCGTCTAAGCAATCGCCTATGTTGACATAGGCGGCGCCTAACCTATCGCCAAACTGAGGCAGTGAGTATAGGCAATGGTATAAGTGGTGCCTAACATATTACCAATGTGGATATACGCGGAGCCTAAGCCATCTCCTATGTTGACATAGGTCGTGCCTAACCTATCGCCTAAGTGAGTCAGTGAGCTTAGGCAATGGTATAACATGCACCTAAACTATCGCCTATGTTGATATAGGCGGCGTCTAAGCCATCGCCTATGTTGACATAGGCCGCACCTAACCTATCGCCTAAGTGAGGCTGTGAGCATAAGAAATGGTCTAAGAGGCGCCTAACCTAACGCCTTTGTTGATATAGGCGGCACCTAAGCCAACGCTTATGTTGACATAGGCGGTGCCTAACCAATCGCCTAAGTGAGGCAGTGAGCATAGGCAATGGTATAAGCGGCGCCTAACCTGTCGCCTATGTTGATATAGGAGGTTCCTAAGACATCGCCTATGTTGACATAGGCGGCGTCTAACCTATCGCTAAGTGAGACAAAGAGCATAGGTAATGGTATAAGCGACACCTAACCTATCACCTCTGTTGATATAGGCGGTGCGAAACTTATCGCCTATGTGAGGCAGTGAGCATAGGCAATGGTATAAGCGGCGCCTAACCTATCGCCTATATGGATATAGGCGGCGCTTAAGACATCACATTTGTTGACATAGGGGGCGCCTAGCCAATCACCTAAGTGAGGCAGTGAGAATAGGCAATGGTATAAGCGATGCGTAACCTATCTCCTATGTTGATATAGGTTGCGCCTAAGGCATCACCTATGTTGACATAGGTGGCACCTAACCTAACGCCTAAATGAGGAAGTGAGCATAGGCAATGGTATAAGCGGCACCTAACCTATCTCCTATATTGATATAGGCAACGCCTAACCTATCACCTATATTGATATAGGTGGCGCCTAACCTATTACCTATGTTGATATAGGCGGCACCTAAGACATCGCCTATGTTGACACAGGCGGCGCCTAACCAATCCCCTAAGTGAGGCAGTTAGAATAGGCAATGGTATAAGCGACGCCTAACCAATCGCCTATGTTGATATAGGGGGCGCCTAAGCTATCGCCTATGTGGTCATGGGAGGCGCCTAACCTATCGCCTATATAAGGCAGTGAGCATAGGAAATGGTATTAGCGGCGCCTAACCTATCGCCTATGTTGATATAGACGGCGCCTAAGCCATAACCTATGTTGACGTAGGCGGCCCTAACCTATCGCCTAAGTGAGGCAGTGAGAATAGGTAATGGTATAAGCGGCGCCCAACCTATTGCCTATGTTGATATAGGCGGCGCCTAAGCGATCGGCTATGTTGACATAGGCGGCGCCTAACCTATTATCTAAGTGAGGCAGTGAGTATAGGACAATGTATAAGCGACACCTAAACTATCGCCTATGTTGATATAGGCGGCGCCTAAGACATCGCCTATATTGACATAGGCGGCGCCTAACCTATCGCCCAAATGAGGATGTGAGCATAGGCAATGCTATAAGTGGCGCCTAACCTATCTCCTATGATTATATAGGCGGCGCCTAACCTATCGTCTAAGTGAGGTAGTGAGCATAGGTAATGGTATAAGCGGCACCTAATCTAGCACCTATGATGATATAGGCAGGGCCTAAGCCATCACCTATGTTGACATAGGCGGCGCGTAACCTATCCCCTAAGTGAGGCAATGACAATAGGTAATTGTATAAGCGGCACCTAACCTATCGCCTATGTTGACATAGGTGGCACCAAAGCCATCGCCTATGTTGACATAGGCGGCGTCTAACCTATCACCTAAGTGAGGCAGTGAGCATAGGCAATGGTATAAGTGGAGCCTAACCTATCGCCTATGTTGATATTGGCGGCACCTAACCTATCGCCTAAGTAAGGCAGTGAGCATAGATAATGGTATAAGCGGCGCCTAACCTATCGCCTATGTTTATATAGGAAACGCCTAAGCCATCACCTTTGTTGACATGGGAGAACCCTAACCTTTCGCCTAAGTGAGCATAGGCAATGGTATAGTCGTGCCTAACATATCGCCTATATGGATATAAGCGGCTCCTAATCCATCCCCAATGTTGACATAGGCGGCGCCTAAGCTATCGCCTAAGTGAGGCAGTGAGCATAGGCAATAGTATAAGGGAAGCCTAACCTATCGCCTATGTTGATATAGGCGGCGCCTAAGCCATCGCCTATGTGGTCATGGGCGGCGCCTAACCTATCGCCAATGTGAGGCAGTGAGCATAGGAAATTGTATAAGCGGCGCCTAACCTATCGCCTATGTTGATATAGACGGCGCCTAAGCCATCACCTATGTTGACGTAGGCGGCCCTAACCTATCGCCTAAGTAAGGCAGTGAGAATAGGTAATGGTATAATTGGCACCTAACCTATTGCCTATGTTGATATAGGCGGCGCATAAGCGATCGGCTATGTTGATATAGGCGACCCCTAACCTATCGCCTAAGAGAGGCAGTGGGTATAGGACATGGTATAAGCGACACCTAACCTATCGCCTATGTTGATATAGGCGGTGCCTAAGCCATCACCTATATTGACATAGGCGACGCCTAACCTATCGCCTAAATGAGGAAGTGAGCATAGGCAATGTTATAAGTGGCGCCTAACCTATCGCCTATGATTATATAGGCGGCGCCTAACCTATCGTATAATTGAGGCAGTGAGCATAGGTAAGTTTATAAGCGGCGCCAAATCTATCGCCTATGATGATATAGGCGGGGCCTAATCCATCTCCTAAGTTGACATAGGCGGCGCGTAACCTATCGCCTAAGTGAGGCAATGAGCATAGGCAATTGTATAAGCGACACCTAACCTATCGCCTATGTTGATATAGGCGGCGCCTAAGCCATCGCCTATGTTGACATAGGCGGCGCCTAATGTATCACCTAAGTGAGGCAGTGAGCATAGGCAATGGTATAAGTGAAGCCTAACCTATCGCCTATGTTGATATAAGCGGCGCCTAAGCCATCGCCTATATTGACAAAGGCGGCCCCTAACCTATCTCCTAAGTGAGGCAGTGAATATTGAAAATGGTATGAGAGGCGCCTAACCTATCGCCTATGTTGATATAGGCGGCGCCTAAGCCATCGCCTATGTTGACATAGGCGGCACCTAACCTATCGCATAAGTGAGGATGTTAGCATAGGAAATAGTATAAGCGGCGCCTAACCTATCGTCTATATTGATATAGTCAGCGCCTTAGCTATCACCTATGATGATATAGGTGGCGCCTAACCTATCGCCTAAGTGAGGCTGTGAGCATAGGCAATGGTATAAGCGGTGCCTAACCTATCACCTATGTGGATATAGGCCGCTCCTAAGCCATCGACTATGTTGACATAGGCGGTTCCTAAGCAATCGCCGAAGTGAGGCCGTGAGAATACGCTATGGTATAAGCGGCGCCTAACCTATCGCCTATGCTGATATAGACGGCGCCTAAGCCATCACCTATGTTGACGTAGGCTGCCCTAACCTATCTCCTAAGTGAGGCAGTGAGAATAGGTAATGGTATAATTGGTGCCTAACCTATTGCCTATGTTGATATAGGCGGCGCCTAAGCGATCGGCTATGTTGACATAGGCGGCCCCTAACCTATCGCCTAAGTGAGGCAGTGTGTATAGGACATGGTATAAGAGACACCTAACCTATCGCCTATGTTGATATAGGCGACGCCTAATCCATCGCATATGTTGACATAGGCGGCGCCTAATGTATCACCTAAGTGAGGAAGTAAGCATAGGCAATGGTATAAGTGAAGCCTAACCTATCGCCTATGTTGATATAAGCGGCGCCTAAGCCATCGCCTATATTGACAAAGGCGGCCCCTAACATATCTCCTAAGTAAGGCAGTGAATATAGGAAATGGTATAAGAGGCGCCTAACCTATCTCCTATGTTATTATAGGCGGCGCCTAAGACATCGCCTATGTTGACATAGGCGGTGCCTAACCTATCGCATCAGTGAGGATGTGAGCATAGGCAATAGTATAAGCGGCGCCTAACCTATCGTCTATATTGATATAGGCAGCGCCTTAGCTATCGCCTATGTTGATATAGGTGGCGCCTAACCTATCGCCTAAGTGAGGCTGTGAGCATAGGAAATGGTATAAGCGGTGCCTAACCTATCGCCTATGTGGATATAGGCCGCTCCTAAGCCATCGCCTATGTTGACATAGGCGGTGCCTAAGCAATCGCCGAAGTGAGGCAGTGAGAATAGGCAATGGTATAAGCGGCGCCTAACCTATCTCCTATGTTGATATAGGCGGTGCCTAAGGCATCACCTATGTTTACATAGGAAGCACCTAACCTATCGCCTAAGTGAGGTAGTGAGCATAGGCAATGGTATAAGCGGCTCCTAACCTGTCGCCTATGTTGGTATAGGCGGCGCCTAACCTATCGCCTATGTTGATATAGGAGGGGCCTAACCTATCGCCTAAGTGAGGCAGTGAGCATAAGCAATGGTGTAAGCGACTCCTAACCTATCACCCATGTTGAAATAGGAGGTGCCTAATCTATCGCCAAAGCTAGGCAGTGAGCATAGGCAATGGTATAAGAGGCGCCTAACCTATCGCCTATGTTGATATAGGCGGTGCCTAAGCCATCACCTATAATGACATAAGTGGTGCCTAACCTATCGCCTAAGTGAGGCTGTGAGCATAGGCAATGGTATATGCGGCGCCTAACCTATCGCCTATGTTTATATAGGTAGCGCCTAAGCCATCGACTATGTTGACATAAACGGCGCCTAACCTATCGTCTAAGTGAGGCAGTGAGCATAGGTAATGGTATAAGCGGCGCCCAATCTATCGCCTATGATGATATAGGCGGGGCCTAAGCCATCGCCTATATTGACATAGGCGGCGCGCAACGTATCGCCTATGTGAGGCAATGACCATAGACAATTGTATATGAGGCACCTAACCTATCGCGTATGTTGATATAGGCGGCGCCTAAGAAATCGCCTATGTTAACATAGGCGGCGCCTAACCTATCACCTAAGTGAGGCAGTGAGCATAGGCAATGGTATAAGCGGCGCCTAACCTATCACCTATGTTGATATAGGCGGAGCCTAATCCATCGCCTATGTTGACATAGGCGGCGCCTAACCTATCGCCGAACTGAGGAGTGAGCATAGGCAATGGTATAAGTGGCGCCTAACCTATCGCCTATATTGATATAGGCGGTGCCTAACCTATCCCCTAAGTGAGGCAGTGAGCATAGGCAATGGTATAAGCGGCGCATAACCTATCGCCTATGTTCATATACGTAGTGCCTAAGCCATCGCCTAAATTGACATAGGCGACCCCTAACCTATCGCCAATGTGAGACAGTGAGAATAGGTAATGGTATAAGCGGCGCCTAACCTATCGCCTATGTTGATATAGGCGGAGCCTAAGCCATCGCCTATGTTCACATAGGCGGCGCCTAACCTATCGCCTAAGTGAGGAGTGAGCATAGGCAATGGTATAAGTGGCGCCTAACCTATTGCCTATGTTGATATAGGCGGTGCCTATCCTATTGCCAAAGTTAGGCTGTGAGCATAGGTAAAGGTATAAGTAGCGCCTAACCTATCGCCTAAGATGATATAGACGACACCTAATCCATCGCCTATGTTGACATAGGCGGTGCCTAACCTATCCCCTAGGTGAGGCAATGAGCATAGTCAATGGTATAAGCGGCGCCTAACCTATCTCCTATGATGATATCGGCGGTGCCTAGCCCATCGCCAATGTTGACATAGGCGATGCCTAACCTATCGCCTTAGATAGGCAGTGAGCATAGGCAATAGTATAAGCAGCGCCTAATCTATCGCCTATGTTGATATAGGCGGCGCCTAAGCCATCACCTAAATTGACATAGGCGACCCATAACCTATCGCCTAAGTGAAGAAGTGAGAATAGGGAATGGTATAAGCGGAGCCTAACCTATCGCCTATGTTGATATAGGCAGCACCTAAGCCATCGCCTATGTTGACATAGGCAGCGCCTAACCTATCGCCTATGTGAGGAGTGAGCATAGGAAATGGTATAAGTGGCGCCTATCCAATCGCCTATGTTGATATAGGCGGTGCCTATCCTATCGCCAAAGTGAGGCTGTGAGCAAAGGTAATGGTATAAGCGGCGCCTAACATATCGCCTAAGTTGATATATGCGGCACCTAAGCCATCGCCTATGTTGACATAGGCGGTGCCTAACCTATCCCCTAAGTGAGGCAATGAGCATAGTTAATGGTATAAGCGGCGCCTAACCTATCGCCTATGATGATATCGTCGGTGCCTAAGCCATCGCCTATGTTGACATAGGCGGCGCCTAACCTATCGCCTTAGTGAGGAAGTGAGCATAGTCAATAGTATAAGCGGCACCTAACCTATCACCTATGTTGATTTAGGTGGAGCCTAAGCAATCACCTATGTTGACATAGGCGGCGCCTAACCTATCGCCTAAGTCAGGCAGTGAGCATATGCAATGGTATAAGCGGCGCCTAACATATCGCCTATGTTGATATAAGAGGCGTCTAAGCCATCGCCTATGATTACATAGGAGGCGCCTAACCTATCGCCTAAGTGAGGCAGTAAGCATAAGCAATGGTGTAAGCGACTCATAACCTATCGCCCATGTTGAAATAGGAGGTGCCTAATCTATCGCCAAAGTTAGGCAGTGAGCATAGTCAATGGTATAAGAGGCGCCTAACCTATCGCTTATGTTGATATAGGCGGTGCCTATGCCATCGCCTATGTTGACATAAGCGTCGCCTAACCTATCGCCTAAGTGAGGCTGTGAGCATAGGCAATGGTATATGCGGCGCCTAATCTATGGCCTGCGTTGATATAGGCGGCGCCTAATCCATCGCCTATGTTGACATGGGCGGCGCCTAACCTATCGCCTAAGTGAGGTAGTAAGCATAGGCAATGGTATAAGTGGCGCCTAACATATTACCAATGTGGATATAGGCGGCGCCTAAGCCACTGCCTATGTTGACATAGGCCGCGCCTAACCTATCGCCTAAGTGAGGCAGTGAGCATAGGCAATGGTATAAGCGGCACTTAGCCTATCGCCTATGTTGATATAGGTGGCATCTAATCCATCGCCTATGTCGACATTTCCAGCGCCTAACCTATCGCCTAAGTGAGGCATAGAGTATAAGCAATGGTCTAAGCGGGGCCTAATCTATCGCCCATGTTGATATAGGCGGCGCCTAAGCCATCACCTAAGTGAGGCAGTGAGCATAGGCAATGGAATAAGCGGCGCCTAACCTGTCGCCTATGTTGATATAGGCGGTGCCTAAGCCATCGCCTATGTTGACATAGGCGACATCTAACCTATCGCCTAAGTGAGTTAAAAAACATATGCAATGGTGTAAGCGGCGCCTAACCTGTCCCCTATGTTGATATAGGCGGCCCCAAACCTATCACCTAAGTGAGCCAGTTAGCATAGGCAATGGTATAAGCGGTGCCTAATCTATCGCCTATGTTGATATAGGCGGCGCCAAAGCCATCGCCTGTGTTGACATGGGCGGCGCCTAACCTATCGCATAAGTGAGGTAGTGAGCATAGGCAATGGTATAAGTGGCGCCTAACATATTACCAATGTGGATATAGGCGGCGCCTAATCCACCGCCTATGTTGACATAGGCCGCGCCTAACCTATCGCCTAAGTGAGTCAGTGAGCATAGGCAATGGTATAAGCGGCACCTAGCCTATCGCCTATGTTGATATAGGCGGCATCTAATCCATTGCCTATGTCGACATATCCGGCGCCTAACCTATCGCCTAAGTGAGGCAGAGAGTATAAGCAATGGTCTAAGTGGGGCCTAACCTATCGCCTATGTTGATATAGGCGGCACCTAAGCCATCGCCTAAGTGAGGCAGTGAGCATAGGCAATGGAATAAGCAGCGCCTAACCTGTCGCCTATGTTGATATAGGTGGTGCCTAAGCCATCGCCTATGTTGTCATAGGCGACGTCTAACCTATCGCCTATGTGAGTTAAAAAGCATATGCAATGGTGTAAGCGACACCTAACCTATCCCCTATGTTGATATAGGCGGCCCCAAACCTATCACCTAAGTGAGGCAGTTAGCATAGGCAATGGTACAAGCGGCGCCTAACCTATCGCCAATGTTGATATAGGCGGCGCCAAAGCCATCGCCTATATTGACAGGGGCGGCGCCTAACCCATCGCAAAAGTGAGGCAGTCAGCATAGGCAATGGTATAAGCGGGGCCTAACCTATCGCCTATGTGGATATAGATGGCGCCTAAGCCATTGCCTATGTTGACATAAGCGGCGCCTAACCTATCGCCGAAGTGAGGCAGTAAGCATAGGCAATGGTATAAGTGGCACCTAACCTATCTCCTATGTTGATATAGGCGGCGTCTAAACCATCGCCTATGTTGACATAGGCGGCGCCTAACCTATCGCCTAAGCAAGGTAGTGAGCATAGGCAATGGTCTAAGTGGCGCCTAAACTATCGCCTATGTTGATATAGGCGGCGCCTAAGCCATCGCTTATGTTGACATAGGCGGCGCCTAACCAATCGTCTCAGTTAGGCAGTGAGCATAGGCAATGGTATATGCGGCGCATAAGCTTTCGCCTTTGTTGATATAGGAGGCACCAAAGCTATCGCCTATGTTGACATAGGAGACGTCTAACCTATCAGCTAAGTAAGGCAAAGAGCATAGGCAATGGTACAAGCGACGCCTAACAAATCGCCTATGTTTATAGAGGTGACGCCAAACCTATCACCTAAGTGAGGCAGTGAGCATAGGCAATGGTATAAGTGGCGCCTAAACTATCGCCTAAGTGAGGTAATGAGCATAGGCAATGGTATAAGCGTCACCTAACCTATCGCCTATATTGATATAGGCGCCGTCTAAGCCATATCCTATGTTGACATAGGCGGCTTGTAACCTATCTCCTAAGTGATCCAGTGAGTATAGGCAATGGTCTAAGCGGTACCTATCCTATCGCCTATATTGATATAGGCGGCGCCTAAGGCATCGCCTATGTTCACATAGGCGGCGCCTAACCTATCGCCTAAGTGAGGCAGTGAGCATAGGCAATGGTATAAGTGGCGCCTAACCTATCGCATATGTTGATATAGGCGGCGCCTACTCCATCGCCTATATTGACATAGGTGGTGCCTAACCTATCGCCTAAGTGAGGCAAAGAGCATAGGCAATAGTATAAGCGGCGCCTAACCTATCGCCTATGTTGATATAGGCGGTGCCTAAGCTATCGTCTAAGTGAGGCAGTGAGCATAGGCAATGGTATAAGAGGCGCCTAACATATCGCTTATGTGGATATAGGCGGCGTCTATGCCATCGTCTATGTTGACATAGGCGGCACCTAACCTATCGCCTACGTGAGGCAGTGAGCATAGGTAATGGTATAAACGGTGCCTAACCTATCGACTATGTTGATATAGGCGGCGCCAAAGCCATCGCCTAAATTGACATAAACGACCCCTAACCTATCGCCTAAGTGAGGGAGCGAGAATAGGGAATGGTATAAGCGGAGCCTAACCTATCGCCTATATTGATATAGGCGGAGCCTAAGCCATCGCCTATGTTGACATAGGCGGCGCCTACCCTATCGCCTAAGTGAGGAGTGAGCATAGGCAATGGTATAAGTGGCGCCTAACCTATCGCCTATGTTGATATAGGCGGTGCCTATCCTATCGCCAAAGTGAGGCTGTGAGCATAGGTAATGGTATAAGCAGCGCCTAACATATCGCCTAAGTTGATATATGCAGCACCTAAGCCATCGCCTATGTTGACATAGGCAGTGCCTAACCTATCGCCTAGGTGAGGCAATGAGCATAGTTAATGGTATAAGCTGCGCCTAACCTATCGCCTATGATGATATCGTCGGTGCCTAAACCATAGCCTATGTTGACATAGGCGGCGCCTAACCAATCGCCTTAGTGAGGAAGTGAGCATAGGCAATAGTATAAGCGGCGCCTAACCTATCGCCTATGTTGATATAGGCGGCGCCTAAGCCATCACCTATGATGACATAGGCGGCGCCTAACCTATCGCCTAAGTCTGGCAGTGAGCATAGGCAATGGTATATGCGGCGCCTAACATATTGCCTAAGTTGATATAGGAGGCGTCTAAGCCATCACCTAAGTAGACATAGGCGGCGCCTAACCTATCGCCTATTGAGGCAGTGAGCATAGGCAATGGTATAAGCGGCGTCGAACCTATCCCCTGAGTTGATATAGGAGGCGCCAAACCTATCGCCTAAGTGAGGCAGTGAGCATTGCCAATGTTATAAGCGGCGCCTAACCTATCACCTATGTTAATATAGGCGGCATCTAAGCCATCACCTATGTTGACTTGGGCGGCGCCTAACCTATCGCCTAAGTGAGGCAGTAAGCATAGGCAATGGTATAAGCGGCGCCTAACATATTATCAATGTGGATATAGGCGGCGCCTAAGCCGTCGCCTATGTTGACATAGGTCGTGCCTAACCTATCGCCTAAGTGAGGCAGTGAGCATAGGCAATGGTATAAGCGGCACCTAACCTATCGCCTATGTTAATATAGGCGGCGTCTAAGCCATCGCCTATGTTGACATAGGCGGCGCCTAACCTATCGCCTAAGTGAGGCAGTGAGCATAAGAAATGGTCTAAGCGGCGCCTAACCTATCGCCTTTATTGATATAAGCGGCGCCTAAGCCATCGCCTATGTTGACATAGGCAACGTCTAACCTATCTCCTAAGTTAGGCAAAGATCATAGGCAATGGTATAAGTGGCGCCTAACCATTCCACTATGTTGATATAGGCGGCCCCAAACCTATCGTCTAAGTGAGGCAGTGAGCATAGGCAATGGTATAAGCGGCGTCTAACATATCGCCTCTGTTGATATAGGAGACGCCTAAGCCATCGCCTATGTTGACATGGGGGGTGCCTAACCTATCGCCTAAGTGAGGCAGTGAGCATTGCCAATGTTATAAGCGGCGCCTAACCTATCACCTATGTTAATATAGGCGGCATCTAAGCCATCACCTATGTTGACTTGGGCGGCGCCTAACCTATCGCCTAAGTGAGGCAGTAAGCATAGGCAATGGTATAAGCGGCGCCTAACATATTATCAATGTGGATATAGGCGGCGCCTAAGCCGTCGCCTATGTTGACATAGGTCGTGCCTAACCTATCACCTAAGTGAGGCAGTGAGCATAGGCAATGGTATAAGTGGCGCCTAACCTATCGCCTAAGTGAGGTAATGAGCATAGGCAATGGTATAAGCGTCACCTAACCTATCGCCTATATTGATATAGGCGCCGTCTAAGCCATGTCCTATGTTGACATAGGCGGCTTGTAACCTATCTCCTAAGTGATCCAGTGAGTATAGGCAATGGTCTAAGCGGTACCTATCCTATCTCCTATATTGATATAGGCGGCGCCTAAGGCATCGCCTATGTTCACATAGGCGGCGCCTAACCTATCGCCTAAGTGAGGCAGTGAGCATAGGCAATGGTATAAGTGGCGTCTAACCTATCGCATAAGTTGATATAGGCGGCGCCTACTCCATCTCCTATATTGACATAGGTGGTGCCTAACCTATCGCCTAAGTGAGGCAAAGAGCATAGGCAATAGTATAAGCGGCGCCTAACCTATCGCCTATGTTGATATAGGCGGTGCCTAAGCTATCGTCTAAGTGAGGCAGTGAGCATAGGCAATGGTATAAGCGGCGCCTAACATATCGCTAATGTGGATATAGGCGGCGTCTATGCCATCGTCTATGTTGACATAGGCGGCACCTAACCTATCGCCTACGTGAGGCAGTGAGAATAGGTAATGGTATAAACGGCGCCTAACCTATCGACTATGTTGATATAGGCGGCGCCAAAGCCATCGCCTAAATTGACATAAACGACCCCTAACCTATCGCCTAAGTGAGGGAGCGAGAATAGGGAATGGTATAAGCGGAGCCTAACCTATCGCCTATATTGATATAGGCGGAGCCTAAGCCATCGCCTATGTTGACATAGGCGGCGCCTACCCTATCGCCTAAGTGAGGAGTGAGCATAGGCAATGGTATAAGTGGCGCCTAACCTATCGCCTATGTTGATATTGGCGGTGCCTATCCTATCGCCAAAGTGAGGCTGTGAGCATAGGTAATGGTAAAAGCAGCGCCTAACATATCGCCTAAGTTGATATATGCAGCACCTAAGCCATCGCCTACGTTGACATAGGCAGTGCCTAACCTATCGCCTAGGTGAGGCAATGAGCATAGTTAATGGTATAAGCTGCGCCTAACCTATCGCCTATGATGATATCGTCGGTGCCTAAACCATAGCCTATGTTGACATAGGCGGCGCCTAACCTATCGCCTTAGTGAGGAAGTGAGCATAGGCAATAGTATAAGCGGCGCCTAACCTATCGCCTATGTTGATATAGGCGGCGCCTAAGCCATCACCTATGTTGACATAGGCGGCGCCTAACCTATCGCCTAAGTCTGGCAGTGAGCATAGGCAATGGTATATGCGGCGCCTAACATATTGCCTAAGTTGATATAGGAGGCGTCTAAGCCATCACCTAAGTAGACATAGGCGGCGCCTAACCTATCGCCTATTGAGGCAGTGAGCATAGGCAATGGTATAAGCGGCGTCGAACCTATCCCCTGAGTTGATATAGGAGGCGCCAAACCTATCGCCTAAGTGAGGCAGTGAGCATTGCCAATGTTATAAGCGGCGCCTAACCTATCACCTATGTTAATATAGGCGGCATCTAAGCCATCACCTATGTTGACTTGGGCGGCGCCTAACCTATCGCCTAAGTGAGGCAGTAAGCATAGGCAATGGTATAAGTGGCGCCTAACATATTATCAATGTGGATATAGGCGGCGCCTAAGCCGTCGCCTATGTTGACATAGGTCGTGCCTAACCTATCGCCTAAGTGAGGCAGTGAGCATAGGCAATGGTATAAGCGGCACCTAACCTATCGCCTATGTTAATATAGGCGGCGTCTAAGCCATCGCCTAAGTTGACATAGGCGGCGCCTAACCTATCGCCTAAGTGAGGCAGTGAGCATAAGAAATGGTCTAAGCGGCGCCTAACCTATCGCCTTTATTGATATAAGCGGCGCCTAAGCCATCGCCTATGTTGACATAGGCAACGTCTAACCTATCTCCTAAGTTAGGCAAAGAGCATAGGCAATGGTATAAGCGGCGCCTAACCATTCCACTATGTTGATATAGGCGGCCCCAAACCTATCGTCTAAGTGAGGCAGTGAGCATAGGCAATGGTATAAGCGGCGTCTAACATATCGCCTCTGTTGATATAGGAGACGCCTAAGCCATCGCCTATGTTGACATGGGGGGTGCCTAACCTATCGCCTAAGTGAAGAAGTGAGCATAGGCAATGGTATAAGCGGCGCCTAACATATCGCCAATATGGATATAGGCGGAGCCTAATCTATCGCCTAAGTTGACATAAGCGGCGCCTAACCTATCGCCTAAGTGAGGCAGTGAGCATAGGCAATGGTATAAGCGGCGCCTAACCTATTACGTATTTTGATATAGGCGGCGCCTAAGTCATCGTCTATGTTGACATAGGAGGCGTCTATCCTATCATCTAAGAGAGGCAATGAACATAGGCAATGGTATAAGCGGTGCCTAACCTGTCGCCTATGTTGATATCGGCAGTGCCTAACCTATCGCCTAAGTGAGGCAGTGAGCATAGCCAATGGCATAAGCGGCGCCTAACATATCGCCTATGTGGATATAGGCGGCTCCTAAGCCATCGTCTATTATTAAACATGCGGCACCTAACCTATCGCCTAAGTTAGGTAGTGAGCATAGGTAATGGTATAAGCGACGCCTAACCTATCGCCTATGTTGATATCGGCTGATCCTACGCCATCTCCTAAATTGACATAGGCGGCTCTTAACCTATCGCCTAACTGAGGTAGTGAGAATAGGCAATGGTATAAGCGGCTCCTAACCTATCGCCTATGTTAATATAGGCGGCGCCTAAGCCATCTCCTATGTTGACATAGGCGACACCTAACCTATTGCTTAATTGAGGAATGAGCATAAGCAATGGTATAAGTGGCGCCTAAACTATCGCCTATGTTGATATATGCGGCACCTATCCTCTCGCCAAAGTAAGGCAGTGAGCATAGGTAATGGTATAAGCGGTGCCTAACCTATCGCCTATGTGACGAAGTGAGCATAGGATATGGTATAAGCAGCGCCTAACCTATTGCCTATGCTGATATAGGCAGCGCCTAAGCCATCTCCTATGTTGACATAAGCGGCGCCTAACCTATCGCCTAAGTGAGGCAGTGAGCATAGGCAATGGCATAAGCGGCGCGTAACAAATCGCCAATGTTGATATAGTCGGCGTCTAAGCAATCGCCTATGTTGGCATTGGCGGCGCCTAACCTATCGCCTAACTGAGGTAGTGAGCATAGGCAATGGTATAAGCGGAACCTAACATATTACCAATGTGGATATAGGCGGGGCCTAAGCCATCGTCTATGTTGACATAGGCCGCGCCTAACCTATCGCCTAAGTGAGGCAGTGAGCATAGGAATGGTATAAGCGGCACCTAACCTATCGCCTATGTTGATATAGGCCGCGTCTAAGCCATCGCCTATGTTGACATAGGCGGCGCCTAACCTATCGCCTAAGTAAGGCAGTGAGCATATGCAATGGTCTAAGCGGCGCCTAACCTATCGCCTTTGTTGATATAGGCGGCGCCTAATCCATCGCTTATGTTGACATAAGAGGCGCCTAACCAATCGCATAAGTGAGGCAGTGAGCATAGGCAATGGTATAAGCGGCGCCTAACCTGTCGCCTATATTGATATAGGCGGTGCCTAACACATCGCCTATGTTGACATAGGCAGCGTCTAACCTATCTCCTACATTAGGCAAAGAGCATAGGCAATGTTATAAGCAGCGCCTAACCTATTCTCTAAGATGATATAGGCGGCCCCAAACCTATCGTTTAAGTGAGGCAGTGAGCATAGGCAATGTTATAAGCGGCGTCTAACGTATCACCTATGTTGATATAGGCGACGCCTAAGACATCCCCTATGTTGACATTGGTGGCGCCTAACCTATCTCCTAAGTGAGGAAGTGAGCATAGGCAATGGTATAAGCGGCGCCTAACATATCGCCAATATGGTTAAAGGCGGCGCCTAATACATCGCCTATGTTGACATAGGCAGCGCCTAACCTATTGCCTAAGTGATGCAGTGAGCATAGGCAATGGTATAAGGGGCGCCTATCCTATCACATATTTTGATATATGTAGCACCTAAGTCATCGCCTATGTTGACGAGGAGGCGTCTAACCTATCGTCTAAGTGAGGCAAAGAGCATAGGCAATGGTATAAGCGGTGCCTAACCTATCGCCTATGTTGATATAGGCAGTGCCTAATCTATCGCCTAAGTGAGGCAGTGAGCATAGTCAAGGGTAAAAGCGGCGCCTAACATATCCCCTATGTGTATATAGGCGGCACATAAGCCATTGTCTATTATGACACATGCGGCACCTAACCTATCGCCTAAGTTAGGTAGTGAGCATAGGTAATGCTATAATCGATGCCTAACCTATCGCCTAAGAGAGGTAGTGAGAATAAGCAATGGTATAAGTGGCGCCTAAACTATCGCCTATGTTGATATAGGCGGCGCCTATCCTCTCGCCAAAGTAAGGCAGTGAGCATAGGTAATGGTATAAGCGGCGCCTAACCTATCGCCTATGTGACGAAGTGAGCATAGGCTATGGTATAAGCAGCGCCTAACCTATTGCCTATGCTGATATAGGCAGCGCCTAAGCCATCGCCTATGTTGACATAAGCGGCGCCTAACCTATCGCCTAAGTGAGGCAGTGAGCATAGGCAATGGCATAAGCGGCGCGTAACAAATCGCCAATGTTGATATAGTCGGCGTCTAAGCAATCGCCTATGTTGGCATTGGCGGCGCCTAACCTATCGCCTAACTGAGGTAGTGAGCATAGGCAATGGTATAAGCGGAACCTAACATATTACCAATGTGGATATAGGCGGCGCCTAAGCCATCGTCTATGTTGACATAGGCCGCGCCTAACCTATCGCCTAAGTGAGGCAGTGAGCATAGGCAATGGTATAAGCGGCACCTAACCTATCGCCTATGTTGATATAGGCCGCGTCTAAGCCATCGCCTATGTTGACATAGGCGGCGCCTAACCTATCGCCTAAGTAAGGCAGTGAGCATATGCAATGGTCTAAGCGGCGCCTAACCTATCGCCTTTGTTGATTTAGGCGGCGCCTAATCCATCGCTTATATTGACATAAGAGGCGCCTAACCAATCGCATAAGTGAGGCAGTGAGCATAGGCAATGGTATAAGCGGCGCCTAACCTGTCGCCTATATTGATATAGGCGGTGCCTAACACATCGCCTATGTTGACATAGGCAGCGTCTAACCTATCTCCTACATTAGGCAAAGAGCATAGGCAATGGTATAAGCGGCGCCTAACCTATTCTCTAAGATGATATAGGCGGCCCCAAACCTATCGTCTAAGTGAGGCAGTGAGCATAGGCAATGTTATAAGCGGCGTCTAACGTATCACCTATGTTGATATAGGCGACGCCTAAGCCATCCCCTATGTTGACATTGGTGGCGCCTAACCTATCTCCTAAGTGAGGAAGTGAGCATAGGCAATGGTATAAGCGGCGCCTAACATATCGCCAATATGGATAAAGGCGGCGCCAAATACATCGCCTATGTTGACATAGGCAGCGCCTAACCTATTGCCTAAGTGATGCAGTGAGCATAGGCAATGGTATAAGGGGCGCCTATCCTATCACATATTTTGATATATGTAGCACCTAAGTCATCGCCTATGTTGACGAGGAGGCGTCTAACCTATCGTCTAAGTGAGGCAAAGAGCATAGGCAATGGTATAAGCGGTGCCTAACCTATCGCCTATGTTGATATAGGCAGTGCCTAATCTATCGCCTAAGTGAGGCAGTGAGCATAGTCAAGGGTAAAAGCGGCGCCTAACATATCCCCTATGTGTATATAGGCGGCACATAAGCCATTGTCTATTATGACACATGCGGCACCTAACCTATCGCCTAAGTTAGGTAGTGAGCATAGGTAATGCTATAATCGATGCCTAACCTATCGCCTAAGAGAGGTAGTGAGAATAAGCAATGGTATAAGTGGCGCCTAAACTATCGCCTATGTTGATATAGGCGGCGCCTATCCTCTCGCCAAAGTAAGGCAGTGAGCATAGGTAATGGTATAAGCGGCGCCTAACCTATCGCCTATGTGACGAAGTGAGCATAGGCTATGGTATAAGCAGCGCCTAACCTATTGCCTATGCTGATATAGGCAGCGCCTAAGCCATCGCCTATGTTGACATAAGCGGCGCCTAACCTATCGCCTAAGTGAGGCAGTGAGCATAGGCAATGGCATAAGCGGCGCGTAACAAATCGCCAATGTTGATATAGTCGGCGTCTAAGCAATCGCCTATGTTGGCATTGGCGGCGCCTAACCTATCGCCTAACTGAGGTAGTGAGCATAGGCAATGGTATAAGCGGAACCTAACATATTACCAATGTGGATATAGGCGGCGCCTAAGCCATCGTCTATGTTGACATAGGCCGCGCCTAACCTATCGCCTAAGTGAGGCAGTGAGCATAGGCAATGGTATAAGCGGCACCTAACCTATCGCCTATGTTGATATAGGCCGCGTCTAAGCCATCGCCTATGTTGACATAGGCGGCGCCTAACCTATCGCCTAAGTAAGGCAGTGAGCATATGCAATGGTCTAAGCGGCGCCTAACCTATCGCCTTTGTTGATTTAGGCGGCGCCTAATCCATCGCTTATGTTGACATAAGAGGCGCCTAACCAATCGCATAAGTGAGGCAGTGAGCATAGCCAATGGTATAAGCGGCGCGTAACCTGTCGCCTATATTGATATAGGCGGTGCCTAACACATCGCCTATGTTGACATAGGCAGCGTCTAACCTATCTCCTACATTAGGCAAAGAGCATAGGCAATGGTATAAGCGGCGCCTAACCTATTCTCTAAGATGATATAGGCGGCCCAAAACCTATCGTCTAAGTGAGGCAGTGAGCATAGGCAATGTTATAAGCGGCGTCTAACGTATCACCTATGTTGATATAGGCGACGCCTAAGCCATCCCCTATGTTGACATTGGTGGCGCCTAACCTATCTCCTAAGTGAGGAAGTGAGCATAGGCAATGGTATAAGCGGCGCCTAACATATCGCCAATATGGATAAAGGCGGCGCCAAATACATCGCCTATGTTGACATAGGCAGCGCCTAACCTATTGCCTAAGTGATGCAGTGAGCATAGGCAATGGTATAAGGGGCGCCTATCCTATCACATATTTTGATATATGTAGCACCTAAGTCATCGCCTATGTTGACGAGGAGGCGTCTAACCTATCGTCTAAGTGAGGCAAAGAGCATAGGCAATGGTATAAGCGGTGCCTAAACTATCGCCTATGTTGATATAGGCAGTGCCTAATCTATCGCCTAAGTGAGGCAGTGAGCATAGTCAAGGGTAAAAGCGGCGCCTAACATATCCCCTATGTGGATATAGGCGGCACATAAGCCATTGTCTATTATGACACATGCGGCACCTAACCTATCGCCTAAGTTAGGTAGTGAGCATAGGTAATGCTATAATCGATGCCCAACCTATCGCCTAAGAGAGGTAGTGAGAATAAGCAATGGTATAAGCGGCTCCTAACCTATCGCGTATGTTAATATAGGCGACCCCTAAGCCATCTCTTATGTTGACATAGGCGGCACCTAACCTATCGCCTAAGTGAGAAGTGAGCATAGGCAATGGTATAAGTGGCGCCTAAACTATCACCTATGTTGATATAGGCGGCGCCTATCCTATCGCCAAAGTGAGCCAGTGAGCATAGGTAATGGTATAAACGGCGCCTAACCTATCGCCTAAGTGAGGAAGGGAGCATAGGATATGGTATAAGCGACGCCTAACCTATTGCCTTTGCTGATATAGGTGGCGCCTAAGCCATCGCCTATGTTGACATAGGCGGCGCCTAACCTATCGCCTAAGTGAGGCAGTGAGCATAGGCTATGGTATAAGCGGCGCGTAACAAATCTCCAATGTTGATATAGGCGGCGTCTAAGCAATCGCCTATGTTGACATAGGCGGCGCCTAACCTATCGCCTAACTGAGGCAGTGAGCATAGGCAATGGTATAAGCGGCGCCTAATATATTGCCAATGTGGATATAGGCGGCGCCTAAGCCATCGCCTATATTTACATAGGCCGCGCCTAAACTATCGCCTAAGTGAGGCAGTGAGCATAGGCAATGGTATATGAAGCACCTCACCTATCGCCAAGGTTGATATAGGCGGCACCTAAGCCATCGCTTATGTTGACATAGGTGGCGCCTAACCAATTGCCTAAATGAGCCAGTGAGCAAAGGCAATGCTTTAAGCGGCGCCTAACCTGTCGCCTATGTTGATATAGGCAGCACCAAAGCCATCGCCAATGTTAACATAGGCGGCCTCTAACCTATCGCCTAAGTGAGGCAAAGAGCATAGGTAATAGTATAAGCAGCGCCTAACCTATCACCTAAGTGAGGCAAAGAGCATAGGCAATGGTTAACCGGTGCCTAACCTATCACCTATATTGATATAGGTAGTGCCTAACATATCGCCTAAGTGAGGCAGTTAGCATAGGCAATGGTAAAAGCGACGCCTAACCTATCGCCTATGTTGATATAGGCGGCGCCTAAGCCATCGCCTAAATTGACATAGGCGACCCCTAACCTATCGCCTAAGTGAGGCAGTGAGAATAGGCAATGGTATAAGTAGCGCCTAACCTATCGCCTATGTTTATATAGGCGGCCACTAAGCCATCGCCTATGTTGACATAAGCGGCGCCTTACCTATCGCCTAAGTGAGAAGTGAGCATAGGCAATGGTATAAGTGGCACCTAACCTATCGCCTATGTTGATATAGGCGGTGCCTATCCTATCACCAAAGTTAGGCTGTGAGCATAGGTAAAGGTATAAGTGGCGCCTAACCTATCGCCTAAGATGATATAGACGGCACCTAAGCCATCGCCTATGTTGACATAGGCGGTGCCTAACCTCTCCCCTAGGTGAGGCAATGAGCATAGTCAATGGTATAAGCGGCGCCTAACCTATCGCCTATGATGATATCGGCGGTGCCTAACCCATGGCCAATGTTGACATAGGCGATGCCTAACCTATCGCCTTAGTTAGGCAGTAAGCATAGGCAATAGTATTAGCGGCGCCTAATCTATCGCCTATGTTGATATAGGCGGCGCCTAAGACATCGCCTAAATTGACATAGGCGACCCCTATCCTATCGCCTAAGTGATGGAGTGAGAATAGGAAATGGTATAAGCGGAGCCTAACCTATCGCCTATGTTGATATAGGCAGCGCCAAAGCCATCGCCTATGTTGACATAGGCAGCGCCTAACCTATCGCCAAAGTGAGGCTGCGAGCATAGGTAATGGTATAAGCGGCGCCTAACATATCGCCTAAGTTGATATATGCGGCACAAAAGACATCGCCTATATTGACATATGCGGTGCCTAACCTATCCCCTAGGTAAAGCAATGAGCATAGTTAATGGTATAAGCGGCGCCTAACCTATCGCCTATGATGATATCGTCGGTGCCTAAGCCATCGCCTATGTTGACATAGGCGGCGCCTAACCTATCGCCTTAGTGAGGAAGTGAGCTTAGGCAATAGTATATGCGGCGCCTAACCTATGGCCTATGTTGATATAGGTGGCGCCTAAGCCATCACCTATGTTGACATAGGCGACGCCTAACCAATCGCCTAAGTCATGCAGTGAGCATAGGTAATGGTATAAGCGGCGCCTAACATATTGCCTATGTTGATATGATAGACGTCTACGGCATCACCTATGTTGACATAGGCGGCGCCTAACCTATCGCCTAAGTGAGGAGTGAGCATAGGCAATGGTATAAGTGGCGCCTAACCTATTTCCTATGTTGACATAGGCGGCGCCTAACCTATCGCCTAAGTAAGGCAGTGAGCATAGGCAATGGTGTAAGCGGCGCCTAACCTATCGCCTATGTTGATATAGGCGGCACCTAAGCCATCGCTTATGTTGACATAGGTGGCACCTAACCAATTGCCTAAATGAGCTAGTGAGCAAAGGCAATGGTTTAAGCGGCGCCTAACCTGTCGCCTATGTTGATATAGGCGGCACCAAAGCCATCACCTATGTTTACATAGGCGGCCTCTAAACTATCGCCTAAGTAAGGCAAAGAGCATAGGTAATAGTATAAGCGGCGCCTAACCTATCGCCTAAGTGAGGCAAAGAGCATAGGCAATGGTTAAGCGGTTCCTAACCTATCACCTATATTGATATAGGCGGTGCCTAACTTATCGCCTAAGTGAGGCAGTGAGCATAGGCAATGGTAAAAGCGGCGCCTAACCTATCGCCTATGTTGATATAGGCGGCGCCTAAGCGATCGCCTAAATTGACATAGGCGACCCCTAACCTATCGCCTAAGTGAGGCAGTGAGAATAGGCAATGGTATAAGTGGCGCCTAACCTATCGCCTATGTTTATATAGGCGGCGCCTAAGCCATCGCCTATGTTGACATAGGTGGCGCCTAACCTATCGCCTAAGTGAGAAGTGAGCATAGGCATTGGTATAAGTGGTGCCTAACCTATCGCCTATGTTGATATAGGCGGTGCCTATCCAATCGCCAAAGTTAGGATGTCAGCATAGGTAAAGGTACAAGTGGAGCCTAACCTATCGCCTAAGATGATATAGACGACACCTAAGCCATCGCCTATGTTTACATAGACGGTGCCTAACCTCTCCGCTAGGTGAGGCAATGAGCATAGTCAATGGTATAAGCGGCGCCTAACCTATCGCCTATGATGATATCGGCGGTGCCTAACCCATCGCCAATGTTGACATAGGCGATGCCTAACCTATCGCCTTAGTTAGGCAGTAAGAATAGGCAATAGTATAAGCGGCGCCTAATCTATCGCCTATGTTGATATAGGCGGCGCCGAAGCCATCGCCTAAATTGACATAGGCGACCCCTAACCTATTGCCTAAGTGAGGGAGTGAGAATAGGGAATGGTATAAGCGGAGCCTAACCTATCGCCTATTTTGATATAGGTAGCGCCTAAGCCATCGCCTATGTTGACATAGGCAGCGCCTAACCTATCGCCAAAGTGAGGCTGTGAGCATAGGTAATGGTATAAGCGGCGCCTAAGATATCGCCCAAGTTGATATATGCGGAACCATAGCCATCGCCTATGTTGACATATGCGGTGCCTAACCTATCCCCTAGGTGAGGCAATGAGCATAGTTAATGGTATAAGCGGCGCCTAACCTATCGCCTATGATGATATCGTCGGTGCCTAAGCCATCGCCTATGTTGACATAGGCGGCGCCTAACCTATCGCCTAAGTCATGCAGTGAGCATAGGCAATGGTATAAGCGGCGCCTAACATATTGCCTATGTTGATATAAGAGGCGTCTAAGCCATCACCTATGTTGACATAGGCGGCGCCTAACCTATCGCCTAAGTGAGGCAGTGAGCATAGGCAATGGTATAAGCGGCGCCTAACCTATCACCTATGTGGATATAGGGGGCGCCTAAGCCATCGCCTATGTTGACATAAGCGGCACCTAACCTATCGCCTAAGTGAGGCAGTGAGCATAGGCAATGGTATAAGTGATACCTAACCGATCGCCTATGTTGATATAGGCGGCGTGTAAGCCATCGCCTATGTTGACATAGGCGGCACCTAACCTATAGCCTATGTAAGGCAGTGAGCATAGGCAATGGTCTAAGAGCCGCCTAACCTATCGCCTATGTTGATATAGGCGGCGCCTAAGCCATCGCTTATGTTGACATAGGTGGCGCCTAACCAATTGCCTAAATGAGCCAGTGAGCAAAGTCAATGGTATAAGAGGCGCCTAACCAGTCGCCTATGTTGATATGGGCGGCACCAAAGCCATCGCCTATGTTTACATAGGAGGCCTCTAACCTATCACCTAAGTGAGGCAAAGACCATAGATAATAGTATAAGTGGCGCCTAACCTATCACCTAAGTGAGGCAAAGAGCATAGGCAATGGTATAAGCGGTGCCTAACCTATCGCCTATGTTGATATAGGCGGTGCCTAACATATCGCCTAAGTGGGGCAGTGAGCATTGGCAATGGTATAAGCGGCGCCTAAACTATCGCCTATGTTGATATAGGTGGAGCCTAAGCCATCGCCTAAATTGACATAGGCGACCCCTAACCTATCGCCTAAGTGAGGCAGTGAGAATAGGCAATGGTATAAGCGACGCCTAACCTATCGCCTGTGTTGATATAGGCGGTGCCTAAGCCATCGCCTATGTTGACATAGGCGGCACCTAACCTATCACCTAAGTGAGGAGTGAGCATAGGCAGTGGTATAAGTAGCGCCTAACCTATCGCCTATGTTGATATAGGCGGTGCCTATCCGATCGCCAAAGTTAGGCTGTGAGCATAGGTAAAGGTATAAGTGGCGCCTAACCTATCGCCTAAGATGATATAGACGGCACCTAAGCCATCGCCTATGTTGACATAGACGGTGCCTAACTCATCCCCTAGGTGAGGCAATGAGCATAGTCAATGGTATAAACGGCGCCTAACCTATCGCCTATGATGATATCGGCATTACCTAACCCATCGCCAATGTTGACATGGCCTATGATGATAGCGGCGCCTAACCTATCTCCTATGTGCACATAGGCGGCGCCTAACCTATCTCCTAAGTGAGGCAGTGAGCATAGGCAATGGTATAAGCAGCGCCTAACCTATCGCATACGTTGATATAGGCGGCGCCTACGCCATCTCCTATGTTGACATAGGTGGCGCCTAACCTATCGTCTAAGTGAGGCAATGAGTATGGGCAATAGTATAAGCGGCGCCTATCTATCGCCTATGTTGATATAGGCGGTGCCTAACCTATCGTCTATGTGAGGTAGTGAGCATAGGCAATGGTATAAGCGGCACCTAACATATCGCCTATGTGGATATAGGCGGCGTCTAAGCCATCGTCTATATTTTCATAGTCGGCACCTAACCTATCGCCTAAGTGAGGCAGTGAGCATAGGTAATGGTATAAGCGGAGCCTAACCTATCGCATATGTAGATAAAGGCGGTGCCTAAGCCATCGCCTGAATTGACATAGGCGACCCCCAACCTATCGCCTAAGTGAGGGAGTGAGAATAGGGAATGGTATAAGCGGCGATTAACCTATCGCCTATGTTGATATAGGCGGAGACTAAGCCATCGCCTATGTTGACTAAGGCGACGCCTAACCTATCGCCTAAGTGAGGAGTGAGCATAGGCAATGGTATAAGTGGCGCCTAACCTATTTCCTATGTTGACATCGGCGGCGCCTAACCTATCGCCTAAGTAAGGCAGTAAGCATAGGAAATGGTCTAAGCGGTGCCTAACCTATCACCTATGGTGATATAGGCGGCACCTAAGCCATCGCTTTTGTTGGCATAGGTGGCGCCTAACGAATTGCCTAAATGAGCCAGTGAGCAAAGGCAATGGTTTAAGCGGCACCTAACCTGTCGCCTATGTTGATATAGGCGGCACCAAAGCCATCGCCTATGTTTTCATAGGAGGCCTCTAACCTATCGCCTATGTTGATATAGGCGGCGTTAAGCCATCGCCTACGTTGACATAGGCAGCGCCTAACCTATTGCCTAAGTAAGGCAGTGAGCATAGGCAATGGTGCAAGCGGCGCCTAACCAATCCCCTGTGTTGATAGAGGCGATGCCAAACCTATCGCCTAAGTGAGGCAGTGAGCATAGGAAATGGTATAAGTGGCGCCTAACCTATCGCCTTAGTGAGGCAATGATCATAGGCAATGGTATAAGAGTCACCTAACCTATCGCCTATGTTGATATAGGCGGCGTCAAAGCCATGGCCTATGTTGACATAGGCGGCCTGTAACTTATCTCCTAGTTGAGACAGTGAGCATAGGCAATGGTCTAAGCGGTGCCTATCCTATCGCCTATGTTGATATAGGAGGCACCTAAGCCATCTCCTATGTTCACATAGGCGGCGCCTAACCTATCGCCTAAGTGAGGCAGTGAGCATAGGCAATGGTATAAGCAGCGCCTAACCTATCGCCTATATGGATATAGACGGCGCCTAAGCTATCGCCTATGTTGACATAGGTGGTGCCTAACCTATCACCGAGGTGAGGCAGTGAGCATAGGCAATGGTATAAGTGTAACCTAACCTATCGCCTATGTTGATATAGGCGGCGTCTAAGCCATCGCCTAAGTTGATATACGCGGAGCCTATCCTATTGCCTAAGTAAGGCAGTGAGCATAGGAAATGGTACAAGCGGCGTCTAACCAATCCCCTTTGTTGATAGAGGTGATGCCAAACCTATCTCCTAAGTGAGGCAGTGAGCATAGGAAATGGTATAAGAGTCTCCTAACCTATTGCCTATGTTGATATAGGCGGCGTCAATGCCATCACCTGTGTTGACATAGGCGGCGTGTAACCTATCTCCTAGTATAGACAGTGAGCATAGGCAATGGTCTAAGCGGTGCCTATTCTATCGCCTATGTTGATATAGGAGGCGCTTAAGCCATCTCCTATGTTCACATAGGCGGCGCCTAACCTATCGCCTAAGTGAGGCAGTGAGCATAGGCAATGGTATAAGCAGCGCCTAACCTATCGCATACGTTGATATTGGCGGCGCCTACGCCATCTCCTATGTTGACATAGGTGGCGCCTAACCTATCTTCTAAGTGAGGCAATGAGTATGGGCAATAGTATAAGCGGCGCCTATCTATCGCCTATGTTGATATAGGCGGTGTCTAACCTATCGTCTATGTGAGGTAGTGAGCATAGGCAATGGTATAAGCGCCACCTAACATATCGCCTATGTGGATATAGACGGCGTCTAAGCCATCGTCTATATTTTCATAGGCGGCACCTAACCTATCGCCTAAGTGAGGCAGTGAGCATAGGTAATGGTATAAGCGGAGCCTAACCTATCGCATATGTAGATATAGGCGGCGCCTAAGCCATCGCCTGAATTGACATAGGCGACCCCCAACCTATCGCCTAAGTGAGGGAGTGAGAATAGGGAATGGTATAAGCGGCGACTAACCTATCGCCTATGTTGATATAGGCGGAGACTAAGCCATCGCCTATGTTGACTAAGGCGACGCCTAACTTATCGCCTAAGTGAGGAGTGAGCATAGGCAATGGTATAAGTGGCGCCTGACCTATTTCCTATGTTGACATTGGCGGCGCCTAACCTATCGCCTAAGTAAGGCAGTAAGCATAGGCAATGGTCTAAGCGGCGCCTAACCTATCACCTATGGTGATATAGGCGGCACCTAAGCCATCGTTTTTGTTGACATAGGTGGCGCCTAACCAATTGCCTAAATGAGCCAGTGAGCAAAGGCAATGGTTTAAGCGGCGCCTAACCTGTCGCCTATGTAGATATAGGCGACACCAAAGCCATCGCCTATGTTTTCATAGGCGGCCTCTAACCTATCGCCTAAGTGTGGCAAAGAGCATAGGTAATAGTATAAGCGGCGCCTAACCTATTGCCTAAATGAGCCAGTGAGCAAAGGCAATGGTTTAAGAGGCGCCTAACCTGTCGCCTATGTAGATATAGGCGACACCAAAGCCATCGCCTATGTTTTCATAGGCGGCCTCTAACCTATCGCCTAAGTATGGCAAAGAGCATAGGTAATAGTATAAGCGGCGCCTAACCTATCGCCAAAGTGAGGCAAAGAGTATAAGCAATGGTTAAGCGGTGCCTAACCTATCACCTATATTGATATAGGCGGTGCCTAACCTATCGCCTATGTTGATATAGGCGGCGCCTAAGCCATCGTCTAAATTGACATAGGCGACCCCTAACCTATCGCCTAACTGAGGAAGTGAGTATAGGCAATGGTATATGCGGCTCCTATCATATCCCCTGAGTTGATATAGGCGGCGCCAAACCTATCGCCTAAGTGAGGCAGTGAGCATAGGCAATGGTATAAGCGGCGCCTAATCTATGGCCTACTTTGATATAGGCGTTGCCTAATCCATAGCCTATGTTGACATGGGCGGCTCCTAACCTATCGCCTAAGTGAGGTAGTGAGCATAGGCAATGGTATAAGCGGCGCCTAACATATTACCAATGTGGATATAGGCGGCGCCTAAGCCACCGCCTATGTCGACGTAGGCCGTGCCTAACCTATCGCCTTAGTGAGGCAGTGAGCATAGGCAATGGTATAAGCGGCACATAACCTATCGCCTATGTTGATATAGGCGGCGTCTAATCCATCTCCTATGTTGACATATCCGGCGCCAAACCTATCGCCTATGTGAGGCAGAGAGTATAAGCAATGGTCTAAGCGGGGCCTAACTAATCGCCTATGTTGATATAGGCGGCGCCTATGCCATCTCCTAAGTGAGGCAGTGAGCATAGACAATGGAATAAGAGGCGGCTAACCTGTCGCCTATGTTGATATAGGCGGTGCCTAAGCCATCGCCTATGTTGACATAGGCGACGTCTAACCTATCGCCTAAGTGAGGCTAAAAGCATATGCAATGGTGTAAGCGGCGCCTAACCTATCCCCTATGTTGATATAGGCGGCCCCAAACCTATCGCCTAAGTGAGGCAGTTAGCATAGGCAATGGTATAAGCGGCGCCTAACCTATCGCCTATGTTGATATAGGCGGCGCCAAAGCCATCGCCTATGTTGACATGGGCGGCGCCAAACCTATCACCAAAGTGAGGCAGTCAGCATAGGCAATGGTATAAGCAGCGCCTAACCTATCGCCTAGGTGGATATAGACGGCGATTAAGCTATCGTCTATGTTGACATAGGTGGCGCCTAACCTATCACCGAAGTGAGGCAGTGAGCATAGGCAATGGTATAAGTGGCACCTAACCTATCGCCTATGTTGATATAGGCGGCGTCTAAGCCATCGCCTATGTTGACATAGGCGGCGCCTAACCTATTGCCTAAGTAAGGTAGTGAGCATAGGCAATGGTACAAGCGGCGCCTAACCAATCCCCTGTGTTGATAGAGGCGATGCCAAACCTATCTCCTAAGTGAGGCAGTGAGCATAGGAAATGGTATAAGTGGCGCCTAACCTATCTCCTTAGTGAGGCAATGATCATAGGCAATGGTATAAGAGTCACCTAACCTATCGCCTATGTTGATATAGGCGGCGTCAAAGCCATGGCCTATGTTGACATAGGCGGCCTGTAACCTATCTCCTAGTTGAGACAGTGAGCCTAGGCAATGGTCTAAGCGGTGCCTATCCTATCGCCTATGTTGATATAGGAGGCGCCTAAGCCATCTCCTATGTTCACATAGGCGGCGCCAAACCTATCGCCTAAGTGAGGCAGTGAGCATAGGCAATGGTATAAGCGTCGCCTAACCTATCGCATACATTGATATAGGCAGCGCCTACGCCATCTCCTATGTTGACATAGGTGGCGCCTAACCTATCTTCTATGTTGACATAGGTGGCGCCTAACTTATCGCATACGTTGGTATAAGCGGCGTCTATCTATCGCCTATGTTGATATAGGCGGTGCCTAACCTATCGTCTAAGTGAGGCTGTGAGCATAGGCAATGGTATAAGCGGCACCTAACATATCTCCTATGTGGATATAGGCGGCGTCTCAGCCATCGTCTATGTTTTCATAGGCGGCACCTAACCTATCGCCTAAGTGAGGCAGTGAGCAAAGGTAATGTTATAAGCGGAGCCTAACCTATCGCATATGTTGATATAGGCGGCGCCTAAGCCATCGCCTGAATTGACATAGGCGACCCCCAACCTATCTCCTAAGTGAGGGAGTGAGAATAGGGAATGGTATAATCGGCGACTAACCTATCGCCTATGTTGATATAGGCGGAGACTAAGCCATCGCCTATGTTGACAAAGGCGACGCCTAACCTATCGCCTAAGTGAGGAGTGAGCATAGGCAATGCTATAAGTGGCGCCTAACCTATTTCCTATGTTGACATAGGTGGCGCCTAGCCTATCCCCTAAGTAAGGCAGTAAGCATAGGCAATGGTCTAAGCGGCGCCTAACCTATCGCCTATGGTGATATAGCCGACACCTAATCCATCGCTTATGTTGACATAGGTGGCGCCTAACCATTTGCCTAAATGAGCCAGTGAGCAAAGGCGATGGTTTAAGCGGTGCCTAACCTGTCGCCTATGTTGATATAGGCGGCACCAAAGCCATCGCCTATGTTTACATAGGAGGCCTCTAACCTATCGCCTAAGTGAGGCAAAGAGCATAGGTAATAGTATAAGCGGCGCCTAACCTATCGCCTAAGTGAGGCAAAGAGCATAGGCAGTGGTTTAGCGGTGCCTAACCTATCACCTATATTGATATAGGTGGTGCCTAACTGATCGCCTAAGTGAGGCAGTGAGCATAGGAAATGGTATAAGCGGCGCCTAACCTATCGCCTATGTTGATATAGGCGGCGCCTAAGCCATCGCCTAAATTGACATAGGCGACCCCTAACCTATCGCCTAAGTGAAGCAGTGAGAATAGGCAATGGTATAAGCGGTGCCTAACCTATCTCCTATGTTGATATAGGCGGCGCCTAAGCCATCGCCTATGTTGACATAGGCGGCGCCTAACCTATCGCCTAAGTGAGAAGAGTGCATAGGCAATGGTATAAGTGGCGCCTAACCTATCGCCTATTATGATATAGGCGGTGCCTATCCTATCGCCAAAGTTTGGCTGTGAGCATAGGTAAAGGTATAAGTGGCGCCTAACCTATCGCCTAAGATGATATTGACGGCACCTAAGCCATCGCCTATGTTGATATAGGCGGTGCCTAACCTATCCCCTAGGTGAGGTAATGAGCATAGTCAATGGTATAAGCGGCGCCTAACCTATCTCCTATGATGATATCGGTGGTGCCTAACCCATCGCCAATGTTGACATAGGCGAAGCCTAACCTATCACCTTAGTTAGGCAGTAAGCATAAGCAATAGTATAAGCGGTGCCTAATCTATCGCCTATGTTGATATAGGCGGCGCCTATGCCATCGTCTAAATTGACATAGGCGACCCCTAACCTATTGCCTAAGTGAGGGAGTGAGAATAGGCAATGGTATAAGCGGAGCCTAACCTATCGCCTATGTTGATATAGGCAGCGCCTAAGCCATCGCCTATGTTGACATAGGCAGCGCCGAACCTATCGCCTAAGTGTGGAGTGAGCATAGGAAATGGTATAAGTGGCGCCTAACCTATCACCTATGTTGATATCGGCGGTGCCTATCCTATCGCCAAAGTGAGGCTGTGAGCATAGGTAATGGTATAAGCGGCGCCTAACATATCGCCTAAGTTGATATATGTGGCACCAAAGCCATCGCCTATGTTGACATAAGTGGTGCCAAACCTATCCCCTAGGTGAGGCAATGAGCATAGTTAATGGTATAAGCGGCGCCTAACCTATCGCCAATGATGATATCGTCGGTGCCTAAGCCATTGCCTATGTTGACAAAGGTGGCGCCTAACCTATAGCTTTCTGAGGAAGTGAGCATAGGCAATAGTATAAGCGACGCCTAACCTATCGCCTATGTTGATATAGGTGGCGCCAAAGCCATCACCTATGTTGACATAGGCGGTGCCTAACCTATCGCCTAAGTCATTCAGTGAGCATAGGCAATGGTATAAGCGACGCCTAATATATTGCCTATGTTGATATAGGCGGCGCCTAACCTATCACCTAAGTTAGGCAGTGAGCATAGGCAATGGTATAAGCGGTGCCTAACCTATCACCTATGTGGATATAGGAGGCGCCTAAGCCATCGCCTATGTTGACATAGGTGGCACCACACCTATCGCCTAAGTGAGGCAGTGAGCATAAGCAATGGTATAAGTGACACCTAACCGATCGCCAATGTTGATATAGGCGGCGTCTAAGCCATCGCCTATGTTGACATAGGCGGCGCCTAACGTATAGCCTAAGTAAGGCAGTGAGCATAGGCAATGGTCTATGCGGCGCCTAACCAATCGCCTATGTTGATATAGGCGGCGCCTAAACCATCGCTTATGTTGACATAGGTGGCGCCTAACCAATTGCCTAAATGAGCCAGTGAGCAAAGGCAATGGTATAAGAGGCGTCTAACCTGTCGCCTATGTTGCTATAGGCGGCACCAAAGCCATCGCCTATGTTTACATAAGCGGCCTCTAACCTATCGCCTAAGGGACGTAAAGAGCATAGATAATAGTATAAGCGGCGCCTAACCTATAACCTAAGTGAGGCAAAGAGCATAGGCAATGGTATAAGCGGTGCCTAACCTATCGCCTATGTTGATATAGGCGTTGCCTAACCTATCGCCTAAGTGGGGAAGTGAGCAGAGGCAATGGTATAAGCGGCGCCTAAACTATCACCTATGTTGATATAGGCGGCGCCTAAGCCATCGCCCAAATTGACATAGGCGACCCCTAACCTATCGCCTAAGTGAGGCAGTGAGAATAGGCAATGGTAAAAGCGACGCCTAACCTATCCCCTATGTTGATATAGGCGGTGCCTAAGCCATCTCCTATGTTGACATAGGCGGTGCCTAACCTATCACCTAAGTGAGGAGTGAGCATAGGCAATGGTATAAGTGGCACCTAACCTATCGCCTAAGATGATATAGACGGCACCTAAGCCATCGCCTATGTTGACATAGACAGTGCCTAACCTATCCCCTTGGTGAGGCAATGAGCATAGTCAATGGTATAAGCGGCGCCTAACCTATCGCCTATGATGATATCGGCGGTACCTAACCCATCGCCAATGTTGACATAGGCACCGCCTAACCTATCGCCTTAGTGAGGCAGTGAGCATAGGCAATAGTATAAGCGGCGCCTAACCTATCGCCTATGTTGATATAGGCAGGGTCTAAGCCATCGCCTATGTTGACATAGGCGTAGCCTAACATATTGCCTAACTGAGGAAGTGAGCATAGGCAATGGTATAAGCGGCTCCTAACCTATCCCCTGAGTTGGTATAGGCGGCGCCAAACCTATCGCCTATGTGAGGCAGTGAGCATAGGCAATGGTATAAGCGGGGCCTAATCTATGGCCTACGTAGATATAGGCGACGCCTAATCCATCGCCTATGTTTACATGGGAGGCGCCTAACCTATCGCCTAAGTGAGGTAGTGGGCATAGGCAATGGTATAAGCGGCGCCTAACATATTACCAATGTGGATATAGGCGGCGCCTAAGCCACCGCCTATGTTGACATAGGCCACGCCTAACCTATCGCCAATGTGAGGAGTGAGCATAGGCAATGGTATAAGCGACGCCTAACCTATCGCATATGTTGATATAGGCGGTGCCTAAACCATCACCTATGATGACATAGGCGACGCCTAACCTATCGCCTAAGTTAGGCAGTGAGCATAGGCAATGGTATAAGCGGCGCCTAACATATCGCCTAAGTTGATATAGGAGGCGTCTAATCCATCGCCTATGTTGACATAGGCGGTGCCTAACCTATCCCCTAGGTGAGGCAATGAGCATAGTTAATGCTATAAGCGGCGCCGAACCTATCGCCTATGATGATATCGTCGGTGCCTAAGCCATCGCCTATGTTGACATAGGTGGCGCCTAACCTATAGCCTTTGTGAGGAAGTGAGCATAGGCAATAGTATAAGCGGTGCCTAACCTATCGCCTATGTTGATATAGGCGGTGCCTAAACCATCACCTATGTTGACATAGGCGGCGCCTAACCTATCGCCTAACTGAGGCAGTGAGCATAAGCAATAGTATAAGCGGCGCCGAACCTATCCCCTGAGTTGATATAGGAGGCGCCAAACCTATCGCCTAAGTGAGGCAGTGAGCATTGCCAATGGTATAAGCGGTGCCTAACCTATCACCTATGTTAATATAGGTGGCATCTAAGCCATCGCCTATGTTGACTTGGGCGGCGCCTAACCTTTCGCCTAAGTGAGGCAGTAAGCATAGGCAATGGTATTAGCGGCACTTAACATATTATCAATGTGGATATAGGCGGCGTCTAAACCGTCGCCAATGTTGACATAGGCCGTGCCTAACCTATCGCCTAAGTGAGGCAGTGAGCATAGACAATGGTATAAGCGGCACCTAACCTATCGCCTATGTTGATATAGGCGGCGTCTAAGACATCGCCTATGTTGACATAGGCGGCGCCTAACCTATCGCCTGAGTGAGGTAGTGAGCATAAGGAATGGTCTAAGCGGCGCCTAACCTATCGCCTTTGTTGATATTAGCGGTGCCTAAGCCATCGCTTATGTTGACATAGGAGGCGCCTAACCAATCGCTTAAGTGAAGCAGTGAGCATAGGCAATGGTATAAGCGGCGCCTAACCTATCGCCTATGTTGATATAGGTGGTGCCTATCCGATCGCCAAAGTTAGGCTGTGAGCATAGGTAAAGGTATAAGTGGTGCCTAACGTATCGCCTAAGATGATATTGACGACACCTAAGCCATCGCCTATGTTGACATAGGCGGTGCCTAACCTATCCCCTAGGTGAGGAAATAGGCATAGTCAATGGTATAAGCGGCGCCTAACCTATCGCCTATGATGATATATGCGGTACCTAACCCATCGCCAATGTTGACATAGGCGGCGCCTAACCTATCGCCTTAGTGAGGTAGTGACCATACGCAATAGTATAAGCGGCGCCTAACCTATCGCCTATGTTGATATAGGTGGGGTCTAAGCCATCGCCTATGGTGACATAGGCGGAGCCTAACCTATCGCCTAACTGAGGAAGTGAGCATAGGCAATGGTATAAGCGGCTCCTAACCTATCCCCTGAGTTGATATAGGCGGCGCCACACCTATCGCCTAAGTGAGGCAGTGAGCATAGGAAATGGTATAAACGGCGCCTAATCTATGGCCTACGTTGATATAGGCGGTGCCTAATCCATCGCCTATGTTGACATGGGCGGCTCCTAACCTATCGCCTAAGTGAGGTAGTGAGCATAGGCAATGGTATAAGCAGCGCCTAACCTGTCGCCTATGTTGATATAGGCGGTGCCTAAGCCGTTGCCTATGTTCACATAGGCGACATCTAACCTGTTGCATAAGTGAGGCAAAAAGCATATGCAATGGTATATGCGGCGCCTAACCTATCGCCTATTTTGATATTGGCGGTGCCTAAGCCATCGCCTATGTTGACATAGGCGGTGCCTAACCTATCACCTAAGTGAGGAGTGATCTTAGGCAATGGTATAAGTGGCGCCTAACCTATCGCCTATGTTGATATAGGCGGTGCCAATCCGATCGCCAAAGTTAGGCTGTGAGTATAGGTAAAGGTATAAGTGGCGCCTAACCTATCTCCTAAGATGATATAGACGGCACCTAAGCCATCGCCTGTGTTAACATAGGCGGTGCCTAACCTATACCCTAGGTGAGGCAATGAGCATAGTCAATGGTATAAGCGGCGCCTAACCTATCGCCTATGATGATATCGGGGGTACCTAACCCATCGCTAATGTTGACATAGGCGGCACCTAACCTATCGCCTTAGTGAGGAGTTGAGCATAGGAAATAGTATAAGTGGCGCCTAACCTATCTCCTATGTTGATATAGGCGGGGTCTAAGACATCGCCTATGTTGACTTGGGCGGCGCCTAAACTTTTGCCTAAGTGAGGCAGTAAGCATAGGCAATGGTATTAGCGGCGCCTAACATATTATCAATGTGGATATAGGCGGCGTCTAAACCGTCGCTTATGTTGACATAGGCCATGCCTAACCTATCGCCTAAGTGAGGAAGTGAGAAGAGGCAATGGTATAAGCGTCACCTAACCTATCGCCTATGTTGATTCAGGCGGCGTCTAAGCCATCGCCTATGTTGACATAGGCGGCGCCTATCCTATCGCCTAAGTGAGGCAGTGAGCATAAGGAATTGTCTAAGCGGCGCCTAACCTCACGCCTTTGTTGATATTAGCGGTGCCTAAGCCATCGCTTATGTTGACATAGGAGGCACCTAACCAATCGCTTAAGTGAAGCAGTGAGCATAGTCAATGGTATAAGCGGCGCCTAACCTATCGCCTATGATGATATCGGCGGTACCTAACCCATCGCCAATGTTGACATAGGCGGCGCCTAACCTATCGCCTTAGTGAGGTAGTGACCATAGGCAATAGTATAAGCGGCGCCTAACCTATCGCCTATGTTGATATAGGCGGGGTCTAAGCCATCGCCTATGTTGACATAGGCGGAGCCTAACCTATCGCCTAACTGAGGAAGTGACCATAGGCAATGGTATAAGCGGCTCCTAACCTATCCCCTGAGTTGATATAGGCGGCGCCAAACCTATCGCCTAAGTGAGGCAGTGAGCATAGGCAATGGTATAAGCGGCGCCTAATCTATGGCATTCGTCGATATAGGCGGCGCCTAATCCATCGCCTATGTTGACATTGGCGGCTCCTAACCTATCGCCTAAGTGAGGTAGTTAGCATAGGCAAAGGTATAAGCGGCGCCTAACCTGTCGCCTATGTTGATATAGGCGGTGCCTAAGCTGTCGCCTATGTTGATATAGGCGGTGCCTATCCGATCGCCAAAGTTAGGCTGTGAGCATAGGTAATGGTATAAGTGGCGCCTAACCTATCTCCTAAGATGATATAGACGGCACCTAAGCCATCGCCTGTGTTGACATAGGCGGTGCCTAACCTATCCCCTAGGTGAGGCAATGAGCATAGTCAATGGTATAAGCGGCGCCTAACCTATCGCCTATGATGATATCGGGGGTACCTAACCCATCGCTAATGTTGACATAGGCGGCGCCTAACCTATTGCCTTAGTGAGGTAGTGACCATAGGCAATAGTATAAGCGGCACCTAACCTATCGCCTATGTTGATATAGGCGGGGTCTAAGCCATTGCCTATATTGACATAGGCGGAGCCTAACCTATCGCCTAATTGAGGAAGTGAGCATAGGCAATGGTATAAGCGGCTCCTAACCTATCCCCTGAGTTGATATAGGCGGCGCCAAACCTATCGCCTAAGTGAGGCAGTGAGCATAGGCAATGGTATAAGCGGCGCCTAACCTATCACATATGTTGATATAGGCGGCGCCTACGCCATCACCTATATTGACATAGGTGGCGCCTAACCTATCGCCTATGTGAGGAAAAGAGCATAGGCAATGGTATAAGAGGCGCCTAACGTATCGCCTATGTTGATATAGGCGGTGCCTAACCTATCGTCTAAGTGAGGCAGTGAGCATAGGCAATGGTATAAGCGGCGACTAACATATCACCTAAGTTGATATATGCGGCACCTAAGCCATCACCTATGTTGACATAGGCGGTGCCTAACCTATCCCCTAGGTGAGGCAATGAGCATAGTCAATGGTATAAGCGGCGGCTAACCTATCGCCTATGATAATACCATCGGTGCCTAAACCATCGCCTATGATGGCATAGGCGGCGCCTAACCTATCGCCTTAGTGAGGCAGTGAGCATAGGCAATAGTATAAGCGGCGCCTAACCTATCGCCTATGTTGATATAGGCGGCGCCTAATCCATCACCTATGTTGACATAGGAGGCGCATAACCTATCGCCTAAGTCAGGCAGTGAGCATAGGCAATGGTATAAGCGGCGCCTAACATATCGCCTAAGTTTATATAGGAGGTGTCTAATCCATCGCCTATGTTGACATAGGCGGCGCCTAACCTATCGCCTAACTGAGGCAGTGACCATATGCAATGGTATAAGCCATCGCCTATGATGACATAGGCGGCGCCTAACCTATCGCCTATGTTGATATAGGCAGCGCCTAAGCCATCACCTATGTCTACATAGGCGGCGCATAACCTATCGCCTAAGTCAGGCAGTGAGCATAGGCAATGGTATAAGCGGCGCCTAACATATCGCCTAAGTTGATATAGGAGGCGTCTAAGCCATCGCCTATGTTGACATAGGCGGCGCCTAACCTATCGCCTAACTGAGGCACTGAGCATAGGAAATGGTATAAGCGGCGCCTAACATATCGCCTATGTGGATATAGGCGGCGTCTAAGCCATCGTCTATGATGACATAGGCGGAACCTAACCTATCCCCTAAGTGAGGCAGTGAGCATAGGCAATGGTATAAGCGGTGCCTAACCTATCGCCTATGTTGATATAGGCGGTGCCTAACCTATGGCCTAAGCGAGGCAGTGAGCATAGGCAATGGTATAAGAGGCGCCTAAGCCATCGTCTATTATGAAACATACGTCACCTAAGCCATCATCTATTATGAAACACGCGGCACCTAACCTAACGCCTAAGTAAGGTAGTGAGCATAGGTAATGGTATAAGCGACGCCTAACCTATCGCCTATCTTGTTATAGGCGGATCCTATGCCATCTCCTAAATTGACATAGACGGCCCCTAACCTATCGCCTAACTGAGGTAGTGAGAATAGGAAATGGTATAAGCGGCTCCTAACCTATCGCCTATGTTAATATAGGCGGAGCCTAAGCCATCTCCTATGTTGACATAGGCGGCACCTAACCTATCGCCTAAGTGAGGAGTGAGCATAGGCAATGGTATAAGGGGCGCCTAAACTATCGCCTATGTTGATATAGGCGGCGCCTATCCTCTCGCCAAAGTGAGGCAGGGAGCATACGTAATGGTATAACCGGCGCCTAACCTATCGCCTAAATGAGGAAGTGAGCATAGGATATGGTATAAGAGGCGCCTAACCTATTTCCTATGCTGATATAGGCAGCGCCAAAGCCATCGCTTATGTTGACATAAGCGGTGCTTAACCTATCGCCTAAGTGAGGCAGTGAGCATAGGCAATGGTATAAGCGGCGCGTAACAAATCGCCAATGTTGATATAGGCGGCGTCTAAGCAATAGCCTATGATGACATACGCGGCGCCTAACCTATCGCCTAACTGAAGCAGTGAGCATAGGCAATGGTATAAGCGGCACCTAACATATTACCAATGTGGATATAGGCGGCGCCTATGCCATCGCCTATGTTGACATAGGCCGCGCCTAACCTATCGCCTAAGTGAGGCAGTGAGCATAGGAAATGGTATAAGCGGCACCTAACCTATCGCCTATGTTGATATAGGCGACGTCTAGGACATCGCCTATGTTGACATAGGCGGCGCCTAACCTATCGCCTAAGTGAGGCAGTGAGCATAAGCAATGTTCTAAGCGGCGGCTAACCTATCGCCTTTGTTGATATAGGCGGCGCCTAAGCCATCGCTTATGTTGACATAAGAGGCGCCTAACCAATCGCTTAAGTAAGGCAGTGAGCATAGGCAATGGTATAAGCGGCGCCTAACCTGTCGCCTATGTAGATATAGGCGGTGCCTAAGACATCGCCTATGTTGACATAGGCGGCGTCTAACCTATATCCTACATTAGGCAAAGAGCATAGGCAATGGTATAAGCGGCGCCTAACCTATCCCCTAACTTGATATAGACGGCCCCAAACCTATCGTCTAAGTGAGGCAGTGAGCATAGGCAATGGTATAAGCGGCGTCTAACGTATCACCTATGTTGATATAGGCGACGCCTAAGCCATCACCTATGTTGAAATGGGCGGCGCCTAACTGATCTCCTAAGTGAGGAAGTGAGAATAGGCAATGGTATAAGCGGCGCCTAACATATCGTCAATATGGATATAAGCGGCGCCTAAACTATCACGTATTTTGATATAGGCGGCGCCTAAGTCCTCGCCTATGATGACATAGGAGGCGTCTAACCTATCGTCTAAGTGAGGCAAAGAGCATAGGCAATGGTATAAGCGGTGCCTAACCTATCGCCTATGTTGATATATGCGGTGCCTAACCTATCGCCTAAGTGAGGCAGTGAGCATAGTCAATGGTAAAAGCGGCGCCTAACATATTGCATATGTGGATATAGGCGGCACCTAAGCCATCGTCTATTATGACACATGCGGCACCTAACCTATCGCCTAAGTGAGGTAGTGAGCATAGGTAATGGAATAAACGACGCCTAACCTATCGCCTAAGTGAGGTAGTGAGAATAGGCAATGGTATAAGCGGCTCCAAACCTATCGCCTATGTTAATATAGGTGGCGCCTAAGCCATCTCCTATGTTTACATAGGCGGCACCTAACCTATCGCCTAAGTGAGAAGTGAGCATAGGCAATGGTATAAGTGGCGCCTAAACTATCGCCTATGTTGATATAGGCGGTGCCTATCCTATCGCCAAAGTGAGGCAGTGAGCATAGGTAAGGGTATACGCGGCGCCGAACCTATCGACTAAGTGAGGAAGTGAGTATAGGATATGGTATAAGCGACGCCTAACCTATTGCCATTGCTGATATAGGAGGTGCCTAAGCCATCGCCTATGTTGACATAGGCGGCGCCTAACCTATCGCCTAAGTGAGGCAGTGAGCATAGGCTATGGTATAAGCGGCGCGTATCAAATTGCCAATGTTGATATAGGCGGAGTGTAAGCAATCGCCTATGTTAACATAGGCGGCGCCTAACCTATCGCCAAACTGAGGCAGTGAGCATAGGCAATAGTATAAGCTGCGCCTAATATATTGCCAATGTGGATGTAGGCGGCGCCTAAGCCATCACCTATGCTGACATAGGCCGCGCCTAAACTATCACCTAAGTGAGGCAGTGAGCATAGGCAATGGTATAAGCAGCACCTATCCTATCGCCTATGTTGATATAGGCGGTGTCTAAGCCATCGCCTATGTTGACATAGGCTGCGCCTAACCTATCGCCTAAGTGAGGCAGTGAGCATAAGCAATGGTCTAAGCGGCGCCTAAGCCATCGCCTTTGTTGATATAGGGGGCGCCTAAGCCATCGGTTTATGTTGACATAGGCGGCGCCTAACCTATCGCCTATGTGAGGAAGTGAGCATAGGCAATGGTATAAGCGGCGCCTAACATATCGCCAATATGGATATAGGCGGCCCCTAATCCATCGCCTATGATGACATAGGCGGCGCCTAACCTATCGCCTAAGTGAGGCAGTGAGCATAGGCAATGGTATAAGCGACGCCTAACCTATCACGTATTTTGATATAGGCAGCATCTAAGCCATCGCCTATGTTGACATAGGAGGCGTCTAACCTATCATCTAAGTGAGGAAAAGAGCATAGGAAATGGTATAAGCGGTGCCTAACCTATCGCCTATGTTGATATAGGCGGTGCCTAACCTATCGCCTAAGTGAGGCAATGAGCATAGGCAATGGTATAAGCGGCGCCTAACATATCGCCTATGTGGATATAGGCGGCACCTAAGCCATCGTCTATTATGACACTGGCGGCACCTAACCTATCGCCAAAGTGAGGTAGTGAGCATAGGTAATTGGATAAGCGACGCCTAACCAATCGCCTATGTTGATATAAGCGGATATTACGCCATCTCCTAAATTAACATAGGCGGCCCCTAACCTATCGCCTAACTGAGGTTGTGAGAATAGGCAATGGTATAAGTGCCGCCTAAACTATCGCCTATGTTGATATAGGCGGCGCCTATCCTATCGCCATAGTGAGGCAGTGAGCATAGGTAATGGTATAAGCGGCGCCTAGCATATCGCCTAAGTGAGGAAGTGAGCATAGGATATGGTATAAGCGGCGCCTATGCCATCGCCTATGTTGACATAGGCGGCGCCTAACCTATCGCCTAAGTGAGGCAGTGAGCATAGGCAATGGTATAAGCGGCGCATAACAAATCACCAATGTTGATATAGGCGGCATCTAAGAAATTGCCTATGTTGACATAGGCGGCGCCTAACCTATCGCCAAACTGAGGCAGTGAGCATAGGCAATGGTATAAGTGGCGCCTAACATATTACCAATGTGGATATAGGCGGCGCCTAAGCCATCGCCTATGTTGACATAGGACGCACCTAAACTATCGCCTAAGTGAGGCAGTGAGCATAGGCAATGGTATAAGCAGCACCTAACCTATCGCCTATGTTGATATAGGCGGCGTCTAATCCATCGCCTATGTTGAGATAGGCTGCGCCTAAACTATCGCCTAAGTGAGGCAGTGATCAATAGCAATGGTCTAAGCGGCGCCTAACCAATCGCCTTTGTTGATATAGGCGGCGCCTAAGCCATCGCTTATGTTGACATAGGCGGCGCCTAACCTATCGCCTATGTGAGGAAGTGAGCATAGGCAATGGTATAAGTGGCGCCTAACATATAGCCAATATAGATATAGGCGGCGCCTAATCCATCGCCTATGTTGACATAGGCGGCGTCTAACCTATCAACTAAGTGAGGCAGTGAGCATAGGCAATGGTATAAGCGGCGCCTAACTTATCACGTATATTGATATTGGCGGCAGCTAAGCCATCGCCTGTGTTGACATAGGAGGCATCTAACCTATCGTCTAAGTGAGGCAAAGAGCATCGGCAATGGTATTAGCGGTGCCTAACCTATCGCCTATGTTGATATAGGCGGTGCCTAACCTATCGCCTAAGTGAGGCAATGAGCATAGGCAATGGTATAAGCGGCGCCTAACATATCGCCTATGTGGATATAGGCGGCACCTAAGCCATCGTCTATTATGACACTAGCGGCACCTAACCTATTGCCAAACTGAGGTAGTGAGCATAGGTAATGGTATAAGCGACGCCTAACCTATCGCCTATGTTGATATAGGCGGATACTACGCCATCTCCTAAATTAACATAGGCGTCCCCTAACCTATCGCCTAAGTGAGGTAGTGAGAATAGGCCATGGTATAAGCGGCGCCTAACCTATCGCCTATGTTAATATAGGCGGCGCCTAAGCCATATCCTATGTTGACATAGGCGTCACCTAACCTATCACCTAAGTGAGGAGTGAGCATAGCTAATGGTATAAGTGCCTCCTAAATTATCGCCTATGTTGATATAGGCGGCGCCTATCCTATCGCCAAAGTGAAGCAGTGAGCGTAGGTAATGGAATAAGCGGCGCCTAACATATCGCCTAAGTGAGGAAGTGAGCACAGGATATGGTATAAGCGGCACCTAATCCATCGCCTATGTTGACATAGGCGGCGCCTAACCTATCGCCTAAGTGAGGCAGTGAGCATAGGCAATGGTATAAGCGGCGCGTAACAAATCACCAATGTTGATATAGGCGGCATCTAAGAAATCGCCTATGTTGACATAGGCGGCACCTAACCTATCGCCAAACTGAGGCAGTGAGCATAGGCAATGGTATAAGTGGCGCCTAACATATTACCAATGTGGATCTAGGCGGCGCCTAAGGCATCGCCTATGTTGACATAGGCCGCGCCTAACCTATCGCCTAAGTGAGGCAGTGAGCATAGGAAATGGTATATGCGGCACCTTACCTATCGCCTATATTGATATAGGAGGCGTCTAAGCCATCACCTATGTTGACATAGGCGGCGCCTAACCTATCGCCTAAGTGAGGAAGTGAGCATAAGCAATGGTCAAAGCGGTGCCTAACCTATCGCCTTTGTTGATATAGGCGGCGCCTAAGACATCGCTTATGTTGACATAGGTGGCGCCTAACCAATCACCTAAGTTAGGCAGTGAGCATAGGCAATGGTATATGCGGCGCCTAACCCGTCGCCTATGATGATATAGGCGGTGCCTAACCTATCTCCTAAGTGAGGCAGTGAGAATAGGCAATGGTATAAGTGGTTACTAACCTATCCCCTATGTTGATATAGGTGGCGCCTAAGCCATCACCTATTTTGACATAGGCGACACCTAAACTATCGCCTAAGTGAGGCAGTGAGAATAGGCAATGGTATAAGCGGCGCCTAACCTATCGCCTATGTTGATATAGGCGGCGCCTAAGCCATCATCTATTATGACACAGGTGGCACCTAACCTATCGCCTAAGTGAGGTAGTGAGCATAGGTAATGGTATAAGCGACGCCTAACCTATCGCCTATGTTGATATAGGTGGATCCTACGCCATCTCCTAAATTGACATAGGCAGCCCCTAACCTATAGCCTAAGTAAGGTAGTGAGAATAGGCAATGGTATAAGCGGCGCCTAACCTATCGCCTATATTAATATACGCGGCGCCTAAGCCATCTCCTATGTTGACATAGGAGGCACCTAACCTATCGCCTAAGTGAGGAGTGAGCATAGGCAATGTTATAAGTGGCGCCTAAACTATCGCCTATGTTGATAAAGGCGGCACCTATCCTATCGCCAAAGTGAGGCAGTGAGCATAGGTAATCGTATAAGCGGAGCCTAACCTATCTCCTAAGTGAGGAAGTGAGCATAGGATATGGTATAAGCGGCGCCTACACTATTGCCAAAGTTGATATAGGCGGCGCCTAAGCCATCGCCTATATTGACATAGGCGGCGTCTAACCTATCGCCTAAGTAAGGCAGTGAGCATAGGCAATGGTATAAGCGGCGCGTAACAAATCGCCAATGTTGATATAGGTGGCGTCTAAGCAATCGCCTATATTGACATAGTCGGCGCCTAGCCTATCGCCAAACTGAGGCAGTGAGTATAGGCAATGATATAAGTGGTGCCTAACATATTACCAATGTGGATACAGGCGGAGCCTATGCCATCTCCTATGTTGACATAGGTCGTGCCTAACCTATCACCTAAGTGAGGCAGTGATCATAGGCAATGGTATAAGCAACACCTAACCTATCGCTTATGTTGATATAGGCGGCGTCTAAGCCATCGCCTAAGTTGACATAGGCCGCACCTAACCTATCGCCTAAGTGAGGCAGTGAGCATAAGCAATGGTCTAAGAGGTGCCTAACCTATCGCCTTTGTTGATATAGGCGGAGCCTAAGCCATCGCTTATGATGACATAGGCGGCGCCTAGCCAATCTTCTAAGTGAGGCAGTAAGCATAGGCAATGGTATAAGCGGCGCCTAACCCGTCGCCTATGTTGATATAGGCGGTTCCAAAGACATCGCCTATGTTGACATAGGCGGCGTCTAACCTATCGCCTAAGTGAGGCAAAGAGTATAGGTAATGGTATATGTGACACCTAACCAATCACCTCTGTTGATATAGGCGGTGCCTAACTTATCGCCTAAGTGAGGCAGTGAGCATAGGCAATGGTATAAGCGGCGCCTAACCTATCGCGTATATGGATATAGGCGGCGCTTAAGACATCACCTTTGTTGACATAAGCGGCGCCTAGCCAATCACCTAAGTGAGGCAGTAAGAATAGGCAATGGTATAAGCGATGCGTAACCTATCTCCTATGTTGATATAGGTTGCGCCTAAGGCATCACCTATGTTGATATAGGTTGCGCCTAAGGCATCACCTATGTTGACATAGGCGGCACCTAACCTATCGCCTAAGTGAGGCAGTGAGCATAGGCAATGGTATAAGCGACACCTAACCTATCTCCTATAGTGATATAGGCAGCACCTAACCTATCACATATATTGATATAGGTGGCGCCTAACCTATCACCTATGTTGATATAGGCGGCGCCTAAGCCATCGCCTATGATGACATAGGCGGCGCCTAACCAATCCCCTAAGTAAGGCAGTTAGAATAGGCAATGGTATAAGCGACGCCTAAACGATCGCCTATGTGGAGATAGGCGACGCCTAAGCCATCGCCTATGTGGTCAAGGGAGGAGCCTAACCTATCACCTATGATTATATAGGCGGGGCCTAACCTATCGTCTACGTGAGGCAGTGAGCATAGGTAATGGTATAAGCGGTGCCTAATCTATCACTTATGATGATATAGGTGGGGCCTAAGCCATCGCCTATGTTGACATAGGCGACGCGTAACCTATCCCCTAAGTGAGGCAATGAGCATAGGCAATTGTATAAGCGGCACCTAAGCTATCGCCTATGTTGATATAGGCGGCACCTAAGCCATCGCCTATGTTGACATAGGCGGCGCCAAACCTATCGCCTAAGTGAGGCAGTGAGCATAGGCAATGGTATAAGTAGTGCCTAACCTATCGCCTATGTTGATATTGGCGGGGCCTAACCTATCGCCTAAGTAAGGCAGTGAGCATAGATAATGGTATAAGCGGCGCCTAACGTATCGCCTATGTTGACATAGGCGGCGCCTAACGTATCACCTAAGTGAGGCATTGAGCATAGGCAATGGTATAAGTTAAGCCTAACCTATCTCCTATGTTGATATAATCGGCGCCTAAGCCATCGCCTATATTGACAAAGACGGCCCCTAACCTATCTCCTAAGTGAGGCAGTGAAAATAGGAAATGGTATAAGAGGCGCCTAACCTATCGCCTATGTTGATATAGGCGGAGCCTAAGCCATCGCCTATGTTGACATAGGCGGCGCCTAACCTATCGCATAAGTGAGGATGTGAGCATAAGCAATAGTATAAGCGGCGCCTATCCTATCGTATATGTTGATATAGGTGGCGCCTAACCTATCGCCTAAGTGAGGCTGTGAGCATAGGCAATGGTATAAGCGATGCCTAACCTATCTCCTATGTGGATATAGGCCGCTCCGAAGCCATCGCCTATGTTGACATAGGCGGTGCCTAACCAATCGCCGAAGTGAGGCAGTGAGAACAGGCAATGGTATAAGCGGAGCCTAACCTATCTCCTATGTTGATATAGGCGGTGCCTAAGGGATCACCTATGTTGACGTAGGCAGCACCTATCCTATCATCTAAGTGAGGCAGTGAGCATAGGCAATGGTATAAGCGGCTACTAACCTGTCGCCTATGTTGGTATAGGCGGCGCCTAACCTATCGCCTATGTTTATATAGGAGGCGTCTAACCTATCGCCTAAGTGAGGCAGTGAGCATATGCAATGGTATAAGCGACTCCTAACCTATCGCCCATGTTGAAATAGAAGGTGCCTAATCTATCGCCAAAGTTAGGCAGTGAGCATAGGCAATGGTATAAGAGGCGCCTAACCTATCGCCTATGTTGATATAGGCGGTGCCTAAGCCATCGCCTAAGTTGACATAAGCGGCGCCTAACCTATCGCCTAAGTGAGGTTGTGAGCATAGGCAATGGTATATGCGGCGCCTATCCTATCGCCTATGTTGATATAGGTAGCGCCTAAGCCATCTCCTATGTTGACATAAACGGCGCCTAACCTATCGTCTAAGTAAAGCAGTAAGCATAGGTAATGGTATAAGCGGCGCCCAATCTATCGCCTATGATGATATAGGCGGGGCCTAAGCCATTTCCTATGTTGACATAGGCGGCGCATAACCTATCGCCTAAGTAAGGCAATGACCATAGACAATTGTATAAGCGGCACCTAACCTATTGCCTATGTTGATATATGAGGCACCTATGCCATCGCCTATGTTGACATAGGCGGCGTCTAACCTATCACCATAGTGAGGCAGTGAGCATAGGCAATGGTATAAGAGGTGCCTAACCAATCGCCTATGTTGATATTGGCGGCGCCAAACCTATCGCCTATGTAAGGAAGTGAGCATAGATAATGGTATAAGCGACGCCTAACCTATCGCCTATGTTGATATAGGTAGCGCCTAAGCCATCACCTTTGTTGACATGGGAGACGCCTAACCTATCGCCTATGTGGATATAGGAGGCGCCTAAGCCATCGCCTATGTTGACATAGGCGGCGCCTAACCTATCTCCTAAGTGAGGCAGTGAGCATAGGCAATGGTATAAGCGAAGCCTAACCTATCGCCTATGTTTATATAGGCGGCGCCTAATCCATCACCTATATTGACAAAGACGGCCCCTAACCTATCTACTATGTGAGGCAGTGAAAATAGGAAATGGTATAAGAGGCGCCTAACCTATCGCCTATGGTGATATAGGCGGCGCCTAAGCCATCGCCTATGTTGACATAGGCGGCGCCTAACCTATCGCATAAGTGAGGATGTGAGCATTGACAATAGTATAAGCGGCGCCTAACCTATCGTCTATATTGATATAGGCAGCACCTAATCTATCACCTATGTTGATATAGGTGGCGCCAAACCTATCGCCTAAGTGAGGCTGTGAGCATAGGCAATGGTATAAGCGGTGCCTAACCTATCCCCTATGTGGATATAGGCCGCTCCTAAGCCATCGCCTATGTTGACATAGGCGGTGCCTAACCAATCGCCGAAGTGAGGCAGTGAGAATAGGCAATGGTATAAGCGGCGCCTAACTATCTCCTTTGTTGATATAGGCGGTGCCTAAGCCATCACCTATGTTGACATAGGCGGCACCTAACCTATCGTCTAAGTGAGGCAGTGAGCATAGGCCATGGTATAAGCGACACCTAACCTATCGCCTATGTTGATATTGGCGGCGCCTAAGACATCCCCTATATTGACATAGGTGGCACCTAACCTATCGCCTAAATGAGGAAGTTAGCATAAGCAATGGTATAAGTGGTGCCTAACCTATCGCCTATGATTATATAGGCGGCGCCAAACCTATCGTCTAATTGAGGCAGTGAGCATAGGTAATGGTATAAGCAGCGCCTAATCTATCACCTATGATGATATAGGTGGGGCCTAATCCATCGCCTATGTTGACATAGGCGGCGCGTAACCTATCCCCTAAGTGAGGCAATGAGCATAGGCAATTGTATAAGCGGCACCTAACCTATCGCCTATGTTGATATAGGCGGCACCTAAGCCATCGCTTATGTTGACATAGGCGGTGCAAAACCTATCACCTAAGTGAGGCAGTGTGCATAGGCAATGGTATAAGCGGTGCCTAACCTATCGCCTATGTTGATATTGGCGGCGCCTAACCTGTCGCCTAAGTAAGGTAGTGAGCATAGATAATGGTATAAGCGGTGCCTAACGTATCGCCTATGTTGACATAGGCGGCGCCTAACGTATTACCTAAGTGAGGCAGTGAGCATAGGCAATGGTATAAGTGAAGCCTAAATTATCTCCTATGTTGATATACGCGGCGCCTAAGTCGTCGCCTATATTGACAAAGGCGGCCCCTAACCTATCTCCTAAGTGAGGCAATGAAAATAGGAAATGGTATAAGAGGAGCCTAACCTATCGCCTATGTTGATATAGGCGGCGCCTAAGCCATCGCCCATGCTGACATAGACGGCGCCTAACCTATCGCATAAGTGAGGATGTGAGCATAGGCAATAGTATAAGCGGCGCCTAACCTATCGTCTATATTGATATAGGCAGCGCCTTAGCTATCACCTATGTTGATATACGTGGTGCCTAACGTATCCCCTAAGTGAGGCTGTGAGCATAGGCAATGATATAAGCGGTGCCTAACCTATCGCCTATGTGGATATAAGCCTCTTCGAAGCCATCGCCTATATTGACATAGGCGGTGCCTAACCCATCGCCGAAGTGAGGCAGTGAGAATAGGCAATGGTATAATCAGCGCCTAACCTATCACCTATGTTGATATTGGCGGTGCCTAAGGCATCACCTATGTTGACATAGGCAGCACCTAACCTATCGCCTAAGTGAGGCAGTGAGCATAGGCAATGGTATAAGCGGCTCCTAACCTGTCGCCTATGTTGGTATAGGCGGCGCCTAACCTATCGCCTATGTTGATATAGGAGGCACCTAACCTATCGCCTAAGTGAGGCAGTGAGCATAAGCAATGGTATAAGCGACTCCTAACCTATCGCCCATGTTGAAATAGGAGGTGCCTAATCTATCACCAAAGTTAGGCAGTGAGCATAGGCAATGGTATAAGAGGCGCCTAACCTATCCCCTATGTTGATATAGGCGGTGCCTAAGCCATCGCCTATGTTGAGATAAGCGGCGCTTAACCAATCGCCTAAGTGAGGTTGTGAGCGTAGGCAATGGTATATGCGGCGCCTAAGTCAACATAGGCGATATAGGTAGCGCCTAAGTCATCGCCTATTTTGATATAAACGGCGCATAACCTATCGTCTAAGTGAGGAAGTGAGCATAGGTAATGGTATAAGCGGCGCCTAACCTATCACCTAAGTGAGGCAGTGAGCATAGGCAATCGTATAAGCGATGCCTAACCTATCTCCTATGTTAATCTTGGTGGTGCCTAACCTATCTCCTTTGTTGATATAGGAAACGCCTAAGCCATCATCACCTTTGTTGACTTCGGAGAGGCCTAACCTTTCGCCTAAGTGAGCCAGTGAGCATAGGCAATGGAATAAACGACGTCTAACATATCGCCTATGTGGATATATTCCGCTCCTAAGCCATCGCCTAGGTTGACATAGGCGGTGCCTAACCAATCGCCTAAGTGAGGCAGTGAGAATAGGCAATGGTATAACCGGCACCTAACCTATCTCCTATGTTGATAATGGCGGTGCCTAAGCCATCACCTATGTTGACATAGGCGGCACCTAACCTATCTCATAAGTGAGGCAGTGAGCATAGGCAATGGTATAAGTGGCTCCTAACATATCGCCTATGTTGGTATAGGAGGTGCCTAACCTATCACCTATGTTGATATAGGCAACGCCTAACCTATCGCCTAAGTGAGGCAGTGAGTATAGGCAATGGTATAAGCGGCGCCTAACCTATTGCCTATGTTGATATACGGTGCGCCTAAGACATCGCCCATGTTGAAATAGGAGGTGCCTAATCTATCGCCAAAGTTAGGCAGTGAGCATACGCAATGGTATAAGAGGCGCCTAAACTATCGCCTATGTGGATATAGGCGGTGCCTAAGCCATCGCCTACGCTGACATAAGCGGCGCCTAACCTATCGCCTAAGTGTGGCTGTGAGCATAGGCAATGGTATATGCGGCGCCTAACCTATCGCCTATGTTAATATAGGTAGCGCATAAGCCATCGTCTATGTTAACATAGGCGACCCATAACCTTTCGCCTAAGTGAGGCAGAGAGAATAGGAAATGGTATAAGCGACACCTATCCTATCGCCTATGTTGATATAGGCGGCTAATAAGCCATAGCCTATGTTGACATATGCGGCACCTAACCTATCGCCTTAGTAAGGTAGTGAGCATAGGCATTCGTATAAGCAGCGCCTAACCTATCGACTATGTTTGTATTGGCAGCGCCTAAGCCATCGCCTATGTTTACATATGCGGCGCCTAACATATCGCCTAAGTAAGGAAGTGAGCATAGTCAATGGTATAAGCGGCGCCTAACCTATCGACTATGTTGATATAGGCGGCGCCTAGGCCATCGCCTATGTTGACATAAGCGGCACATAACCTATCGCCTATGTTGATATAGGCGGCACCTAAGACATCACCTATGTTGACATAGGCGGCGCCTAACCTATCGCCTAAGTGAGGCAGTGAGAATAGGCTATGGTATAAGCGGCGCCTAACCTATCACCTATGTTGAAATAGACGGCGCCTAATCCATCACCTATGTTGTCGTAGGCGGCCCCTAACTTATCGCCTTAGTGAGTTAGTGAGAAAAGGTAATGGTATAAGCGGTGCCTAACCTATTGGATATGTTGATATAGGCGGCGCCTAAGCCATTGGCTATGTTGACATAGGCGGCACCTAACCTATCGCTTATGTGAGGCAGTGAGCTTAGGACAGGGTATAAGAGAAACCTAACCTATCGTCTATCTTGATATAGGCAGCGCCTAACCTATCGCCTATTATTATATAGGCGGCGCTTAACCTATCGCCTATGTTGATATAGGCGGTGCCTAAGACATCGCCTATGGTGACATAGGCGGCGCCTAACCTATCACCTAAGTGAGGCAGTGAGCATAGGCAATCGTATAAGCAGCGCCTAACCTATCTCCTATGTTGATCTTGGCGGCGCCTAACCTATCTTCTATGATGATATAGGAAGCGCCTAAGCCATCACCTTTGTTGACTTCCGAGACGCCTAACCTTTCTCCTAAGTGAGGCAGTGAGCATAGGCAATGGAATAAACGACGTCTAACATATCGCCTATGTGGATATAGTCCGCTCCTAAGCCATCTCCTATGTTGACATAGGCGGTGCCTAACCAATCTCCTAAGTGAGGCAGTGAGAATAGGCAATGGTATAACTGGCACCAAACCTATCTCCTATGTTGATAAAGGCGGTGCCTAAGCCATCACCTATGTTGACATAGTCGGCACCTAACCTATCTCATAAGTGAGGCAGTGAGCATAGTCAATGGTATAAGCGGCGCCTAACCTATCGACTATGTTGATATAGGCGGCGCCTAGGCCATCGCCTATGTTGACATAAGCGGCACATAACCTATCGCCTATGTTGATATAGGCGGCACCTAAGACATCACCTATGTTGACATAGGCGGCGCCTAACCTATCGCCTAAGTGAGGCAGTGAGAATAGGCTATGGTATAAGCGGCGCCTAACCTATCACCTATGTTGAAATAGACGGCGCCTAATCCATCACCTATGTTGTCGTAGGCGGCCCCTAACTTATCGCCTTAGTGAGTTAGTGAGAAAAGGTAATGGTATAAGCGGTGCCTAACCTATTGGATATGTTGATATAGGCGGCGCCTAAGCCATTGGCTATGTTGACATAGGCGGCACCTAACCTATCGCTTATGTGAGGCAGTGAGCTTAGGACAGGGTATAAGAGAAACCTAACCTATCGTCTATCTTGATATAGGCAGCGCCTAACCTATCGCCTATTATTATATAGGCGGCGCTTAACCTATCGCCTATGTTGATATAGGCGGTGCCTAAGACATCGCCTATGGTGACATAGGCGGCGCCTAACCTATCACCTAAGTGAGGCAGTGAGCATAGGCAATCGTATAAGCAGCGCCTAACCTATCTCCTATGTTGATCTTGGCGGCGCCTAACCTATCTTCTATGATGATATAGGAAGCGCCTAAGCCATCACCTTTGTTGACTTCCGAGACGCCTAACCTTTCTCCTAAGTGAGGCAGTGAGCATAGGCAATGGAATAAACGACGTCTAACATATCGCCTATGTGGATATAGTCCGCTCCTAAGCCATCTCCTATGTTGACATAGGCGGTGCCTAACCAATCTCCTAAGTGAGGCAGTGAGAATAGGCAATGGTATAACTGGCACCAAACCTATCTCCTATGTTGATAAAGGCGGTGCCTAAGCCATCACCTATGTTGACATAGTCGGCACCTAACCTATCTCATAAGTGAGGCAGTGAGCATAGGCAATGGTATAAGCGGTGCCTAACCTATCGCCTATGTTGATATTGGCGGCGCCTAACCTGTCGCCTAAGTAAGGCAGTGAGCATAGATAATGGTATAAGCGGTGCCTAACGTATCGCCTATGTTGACATAGGCGGCGCCTAATGTATCACCTAAGTGAGGCAGTGAGAAAAGGCAATGGTATAAGTGAAGCCTAAATTATCTCCTATGTTGATATAAGCGGCGCCTAAGCCGTCGCCTATATTGACAAAGGCGGCCCCTAACCTATCTCCTATGTGAGGCAATGAAAATAGGAAATGGTATAAGAGGCGCCTAACCTATCGCCTATGTTGATATAGGCGGCGCCTAAGCCATCGCCCATGTTGACATAGGCGGCGCCTAACCTATCGCATAAGTGAGGATGTGAGCATAGGCAATAGTATAAGCGGCGCCTAACCTATCGTCTATATTGATATAGGGAGCGCCTTAGCTATCACCTATGTTGATATACGTAGTGCCTAACCTATCGCCTAAGTGAGGCTGTGAGCATAGGCAATGTTATAAGCGGTGCCTAACCTATCGCCTATGTGGATATAAGCCTCTTCGTAGCCATCGCCTATGTTGACATAGGCGGTGCCTAACCAATCGCCGAAGTGAGGCAGTGAGAATAGGGAATGGTATAAGCAGCGCCTAACCTATCACCTATGTTGATATTGGCGGTGCCTAAGGCATCACCTATGTTGACATAGGCAGAACCTAACCTATCGCCTAAGTGAGGCAGTGAGCATAGGCAATGGTATAAGCGGCTCCTAACCTGTCGCCTATGTTGGTATAGGAGGCGCCTAACCTATCGCCTATGTTGATATAGGAGGCACCTAACCTATCACCTAAGTGAGGCAGTGAGCATAAGCAATGGTATATGCGACTCCTAACCTATCGCCCATGTTGAAATAAGAGGTGCCTAATCTATCACCAAAGTTAGGCAGTGAGCATAGTCAATGGTATAAGAGGCGCGTAACCTATCGCCTATGTTGATATAGGCGGTGCCTAAGCCATCGCCTATGTTGAGATAAGCGGCTCCTAACCAATCGCCTAAGTGAGGTTGTTAGCATAGGCAATGGTATATGCGGCGCCTAACCTATCGCCTATGTTGATATAGGTAGCGCCTAAGTCATCGCCTATGTTGATATAAACGGATAATAACCTTTCGTCTAAGTGAGGCAGTGAGCATAGGTAATGGTATAAGCGGCGCCCAATCTATCGCCTATGATGATATAGGCGGGGCCTAAGCCATCACCTATGTTGACATAGGCGGCGCGTAACCTATCGCCTATGTGAGGCAATGAACATAGACAATTGTATAAGCGACACCTATCCTATCGCCTATGTTGATATAGGCGGCGCCTAAGCAATCACCTATGTTGACATAGGCGGCGCCTAACCTATCGCATAAGTGAGGCAGTGAGCATAGGCAATGGCCTAAGCGGCGCCTAAGCCATCGTCTAAATTGACATAGGCGACCCTAACCTATCGCCTAAGTAAGGGAGTGAGAATAGGCAATGGTATAAGTGGCGCCTAACCTATCACCTATGTTGATATCGGCGGTGCCTATCCTATCGCCAAAGTGAGGCTGTGAGCATAGGTAATGGTATTAGCGGCGCCTAACATATCGCCTAAGTTGATATATGCGGCACCAAAGCCATCGCCTATGTTGACATAGGCGGTGCCTAACCTATCCCCTAGGTGAGGCAATGAGCATAGATAATGGTATAAGCGACGCCTAACCTATCGCCTATGATGATATCGTCGGTGCCTAAGCCATTGCCTATGTTGACATAGCAGGCGCCTAACCTATAGCCTTTGTGAGGAAGTGAGCATAGGCAATAGTATAAGCGACGCCTAACCTATCGCCTATGTTGATATAGGTGGCGCCTAAGCCATCACCTATGTTGACATAGGCGGCTCCTAACCTATCGCCTAAGTCATGCAGTGAGCATAGGCAATGGTATAAGCGGCGCCTAACATATTGCATATGTAGACATAGGCGGCGCCTAACCTATCACCTAAGTTAGGCAGTGAGCATAGGAAATGGTATAAGCGGCGCCTAACCTATCACCTATGTGGATATAGGGGGCGACTAAGCCATCGCCTATGTTGACATAGGTGGCACCACACCTATCGCCTAAGTGAGGCAGTGAGCATAAGCAATGGTATAAGTGACACCTAACCGATCACCTATGTTGATATAGGCGGCGTCTAAGCCATCGCCTATGTTGACATAGGCGGCGCCTAACGTATAGCCTAAGTAAGGTAGTGAGCATAGGCAATGGTCTAAGTGGCGCCTAACCTATCGCCTATGTTGATATAGGCGGCGCCTAAGCCATCGCTTATGTTGACATAGGTGGCGCCTAACCAATTTCCTAAATGAGCCAGTGAGCAAAGGAAATGGTATAAGAGGCGCCTAACCTGTCGACTATGTTGCTATAGGCGGCACCAAAGCCTTCGCCTATGTTTACATTAGAGGCCTCTAACCTATCGCCTAAGTGACGCAAAGAGCATAGATAATAGTATAAGTGGCGCCTAACCTATCACTTAAGTGAGGCAAAGAGCATAGGCAATGGTATACGCGGTGCCTAACCTATCGCCTATGTTGATATAGGCGATGCCTAACCTATCGCCTAAGTGGGGCAGTGAGCATAGGCAATGGTATAAGCGGTGCCTAAACTATCACCTATGTTGATATAGGCGGCGCCTAAGCCATCGCCTAAATTGACATAGGCGACCCCTAACCTATCGCCTAAGTGAGGCAGTGAGAATAGGCAATGGTATAAGCGACGCCTAACCTATCGCCTATATTGATATAGGCGGTGCCTAAGCCATCCCCTATGTTGACATAGGCGGTGCCTAACCTATCACCTAAGTGAGGAGTGAGCATAGGCAATGGTATAAGTGGCGCCTAACCTATCGCCTATATTGATATAGGCGGTGCCTATCTGATCGCCAAAGTTAGGCTGTGAGCATTGGTAAAGGTATAAGTGGCGCCTAAACTATCGCCTAAGATGATATAGACGGCACCTAAGCCATCGCCTATGTTGACATAGACGGTGCCTAACCTATCCCCTAGGTGAGGCAATGAGCATAGTCAAGGGTATAAGCGGCGCCTAACCTATCACCTATGATGATATCGGCGGTACCTAACCCATCGCTAATGTTGACATAGGCACCGCCTAACCTATCGCCTTAGTGAGGCAGTGAGCATAGGCAATAGTATAAGCGGTGCCTAACCTATCGCCTATGTTGATATAGGCGGGGTCTAAGCCATCACCTATGTTGACATAGGCGTAGCCTAACCTATCGCCTAACTGAGGAAGTGAGCATAGGAAATGGTATAAGCGGCTCCTAACCTATCCCCTGAGTTGGTATAGGCGGCGCCAAACCTATCGCCTAAGTGAGGCAGTGAGCATAGGCAATGGTATAAGCGGCGCCTAATCTATGGCCTACGTTGATATAGGCGACGCCTAATCCATCGCCTATGTTTACATGGGCGGCGCCTAACCTATCGCCTAAGTGAGGTAGTGAGCATAGGCAATGGAATAAGCGGCGCCTAATATATTACCAATGTGCATATAGGCGGCGCCTAAGCCACCGCCTATGTTGACATAGGCCGCGACTAACCTATCGCCTAAGTTAGGCAGTTAGCATAGGCAATGGTATAGGCGGCACCTAACCTATCGCCTATGTTGATATAGGCGCCGTCTAATCCATCGCCTATGTTGACATATCCGGTGCCTAACCTATCGCCTAAGTAAGGCAGAGAGTATAAGCAATGGTCTAAGCGGGGCCTAACCTATCACCTATGTTGATATAGGCGGAGCCTAAGGCATCGCCTATGTTGACATAGGCGGCGCCTAACCTATCACCTAAGTGAGGAGTGAGCATAGGCAATGGTATAAGCGGTGCCTAACCTATCGCCTATGTTGATATAGGCGGTGCCAAAACCATCACCTATGTTGACATAGGCGGCGCCCAACCTATCGTCTAACTGAGGCAGTGAGCATAGGCAATGGTATAAGCGGCGCCGAACCTATCCCCTGAGTTGATATAGGAGGCGCCTAACCTATCACCTATGTAATATAGGTGGCATCTAATCCATCGCCTATGTTGACTTGGGCGGCGCCTAACCATTCGCCTAAGTGAGGCAGTAAGCATAGGCAATGGTATTAGCGGCGCCTAACATATTATCAATGTGGATATAGGCGGCTCCTAAGCCGTCGCCTATGTTGACATAGGCCGTGCCTAACCTATCGCCTAAGTGAGGCAGTGAGCATAGGCAATGGTATAAGCGGAACATAACCTATCGCCTATGTTTATATAGGCAGCGTCTAAGCCATCGCCTATGTTGACATAGGCGGCGCCTAACCTATCGCCTAAGTGAAGCAGTGAGCATAAGCAATGGTCTAAGCGGCGCCTAACCTATCTCCTTTGTTGATATAAGCGGTGCCTAAGCCATCGCTTATGTTGACATAGGCGGCGCCTAACCAATTGCTTAAGTGAAGCAGTGAGCATAGGCAATGGTATAAGAGGCGCCTAACCTATCGCCTATGTTGATATAGGCGGTGCCTATCCGATCGCCAAAGTTAGGCTGTGAGCATAGGTAAAGGTATAAGTGGCGCCTAACGTATCGCCTAAGATGATATAGACGGCACCTAAGCCATCGCCTATGTTGACATAGGCGGTGCCTAACCTATCCCCTAGGTGAGGAAATAGGCATAGTCAATGGTATAAGCGGCGCCTAACCTATCCCCTAAGTCAGGCAGTGAGCATAGGCAATGGTATAAGCGGCGCCTAACATATCGCCTAAGTTGATATAGGAGGCGTCTAATCCATCGCCTATGTTGACATAGGCGGTGCCTAACCTATCCCCTAGGTGAGGCAATGAGCATAGTTAATCGGCACCGTGGCAGCAAGGAACCATGGAACCAAGGCACCGTGTCACCATGGCACCGTGGCACCATGGCACCAAGGCACCGTTGGACCATGGCACCAAGGCACCATCGCACCATGGCGCCGCGGCACCACGGCGCCGCGGCACCATGGCACCGTGGCAGCAAGGCACCAACGCACCAACGCACCGTGCAAAAATCAAAGGAGCGTAAACCTACGTTCGATCATCCTAATATTTTCCTGACGTTCATCCATCTTTCTCACCGTTGCATACTCATTTTGCTACATATCCGCTCTAATTTTTTATTTTAAATATATTTCAATGTTACCTCATATGTTGTGGCAGTTCTTCGTAATGTCCCGTCGCCTTTTTTCCAAATTTTTATTTAATAGCCTTAAATTTAAATATTTTGTATCGTTTTGTTATTCGTACAAATATGCACTCAATTGTTGGATTAAGGTTACTTCATTCTTATATGCCTATTTTGGGGTTGTTACTTATCTGTTGCATTCTGGGCGATTTTCCTAATGTCCCCACGTTATTTTTATATTCTTTTCAAATTTTCATTTAATATCCTTCAATTTAAATATTTCATATCGTTACGTTATACGTACAAATATGCACTCGATTGTTGGTTTAAGGTTAGTTCATGCACTGCATGCATGGCTAGCCCGTGCGAGCCGTCCGTGCCCGTGCAGCAACGTCGACCGCGCTTCATTGTGCACTCGTGTCGGTTATCGGTGGCGTCGTCCATGACGGGGCAGCTGGCACTTGATTTCGGACGAGACGGTGCTTCTGTGCGAGCGGCGAGTCCTGGATGCTGCTCTCGGGGCAAGCTCCAGGCGCTGCAGGCCCGGGTAATCTTTGAAATTTCAGCGTGATGGGGATAGATCATTGCAATTGTTGGTCTTCAACGAGGAATTCCTAGTAAGCGCGAGTCATCAGCTCGCGTTGACTACGTCCCTGCCCTTTGTACACACCGCCCGTCGCTCCTACCGATTGAATGATCCGGTGAAATGTTCGGATCGCGGCGGCG